>OZ025258.1:29723528-30066367 GCA_964019135.1 Arenicola marina
GTGATTCCTCGTTGACCCCACACGGCATCTCCCCACACCGGCAGGCACGCGTCCTGGGCCTCGCCATCAGGGTGGGAGCGGGGTGTCTTGTTCACCCCCCTCACCTCACCCCCCACCCTCACCGCCCCCCCCCCCGCCTGTGGGTGGTAGCCTGCTGGTCAGTGGCCCCCTCCGATCAATAATCATTACAGGGAGCTCGCCCTAGGCAGCTCGCCGCCCAAGGGCGACCGTAGTCACCGACCTGGGGGTGGCCGGCTGGGGGGGGGGGGCTGGGAGGGGGTGGCTGAAGGGGTGGCTAAGGGGAGTGGGGGCTACCATGGGTGCAGCACTCTCAGGCTAATAAAGCGGGAAGTGTGCGTGGGGGGGTTGGTTATGGGGTGTGAGGGCTGGGTAAGGGGGTGCGTGGGCTGGTTAAGGGGCGGGTGGGCTGGTTAAGGGGAGGGCGGGCTGGGTAAGGGGGTTGGTTGTTTAAGCAAGCTGTGTAGTAATTGCTGAACGGTGACCACCAAGGGCTGACTGGGAAGGAGGAGATACACCCATTGCCAGCGGGTCTGACGGTGCCACCTTCTGGGTCCGGACCCCCATACCCCCCCCCCCCCATCCCACCACACCCAGTGCTCACCCCACCAGGTAGAGACCAGCCGACCCCTGCCATGATGAGGCCACCCGTCTCGCGGCGGAGTACCCCCCTTACGACCACCTCACCCCCCCCCCCCCAACCCACCACCCCAGACAGCAGTCGGCCATAATCTAATTAAAGCGCGGGGCAATGGAGCACCGACACGGGAGGTGGGGACCCCCCCCCCCCCCCCCCCCCGCCTCATCCGGCCCCCACACCAACCCAATACCCATGGTAACAGGCAATGACAGGGGATGGAAGGAGGAGGTGGTCGGGGGAGGGAAAGGGGGGAGGGGACACACAGCACACACAGTCCGCTAACCGCCGTGCCCCGGTGACAGACAACCAGTAGCCAGCCACCATTACCCCGGCACCAGCCAGCACCAACCAGGGCGGCTGTGAGGGATTGCCACCCGTTTGCCCCGCACCTGACTTCCGTCGCCGGCGGCTATGCCGAAACCCCGAGAACGAGACAAGACTTATATCCCGGGTCTCAGACCGCATATACCCCACTCATTGAACGCGGCACCAACCACACCGGTACTGCCTCACAATAACAGGGAATAAAAACGGATTCGCTTTGGGTTTCTTTTTTTGGCCGATGCAGTCTGCGTCAAGTCATATCCTGATAAGTGCTTCCGATGGAATTAGTCTTCATCGTGCGCAGGGGCGAATCAGTGCCAAGTCGCTTCCGGGTGAGAAGAGGAAACAAGCAGAGCGGAGCGGACGGAGGCAGCGGCCGATTGCACTATTGGATTGACTCCCAGCTGATAACTGGATAATGTGACAGCGATATCACGGCAGCCTCGAGGATGGGGGGGGGGGGGCAATCGATAACATCTGCAAATATCTGTGGAGCACGTAGGCAAAGCACAGCGGACATCGGTAAAGAGATAGCGGCGTCGATATGCGCCATGTGACGAAACATATTTCACGCCTATACATGCGAGAAGGCGGACGGACGAGTCCGGGTAATTAGAGACCGACTTGAGAGCCCCAAGCCCCCTAGGAGATCAATAGGTGCGGGTGTAGCTGGGGGGGGTTGATAGTCACGGCAAGGATGCAAGCTAAGCCCACTTGACACGCCGCGACCCCCTCCCGAACCCCCCCCCCCCCCTGAGAGGGAAGCATTGGTGGCCTTGCTATTATAGACCGGCCAATGCGCGACTCAGACACTCTCCACACCCCTCCCATCCACCCAAGCCCGCCCCCGTAACATACACACACTCACACGGCCCGTATAAAAACAAACGCCGGCCAAGCAACGCAAACAAATCTCCCTTTTCCAGAGGGAAGTGAAGATAAACAAATTGTAGCGGGCGATAAACAGGGGAATGTCGTCAAACGCTCAACCACATCGTTCGAGAGGGAGAGAGACTGACTGACTGAGCGCAAGTCAAAGAGCAACAGACGGAGAGGCAAAGTCGGAGACAACGTCGAACGGAGTGAGACGGAAAGGCAAAGAGAAAGCAACCAAGACAGGGACAGAAATCAACAGAGAAAGCCACCAATGGATGTAGAGAAATTCCAAAGCACAACAGGCCACGTGACCAGAGGAGGAACATATGATGAGATAGACAGCAACAGACAAAAACAATAGAAATAAAAAAAACAGAAGGAAAGTAGAAGGAACGACAAAAAAGACGACGTCACTGATGAAGAGAGCGAGCCGGCACAGGAAGAGATCCTTGAGAGAGAGGAGGAGAAGCTAGCCATCGAGAGCCCCTTGAGGGACCCCGAGCCACTCCACAACCCTGGCGGCCCTTGACAACGGTAACTACCCAATGACCACCACCTTTGATTAGCGTTAACTCCCATTGCTTGCTACCTGGGTGTTAAAGGCCACAGCGTCAGGTCAGGTAGAAAATGAAGTGAGATTTTTTACTCCTATTTTTTTTACAATTATGGCAACATTTCTACCTTCTGGCCGACCGCACACGAGAAAGGAAAGTTGTTGAGACACACATTGGTGCGGGAACCGAGGTGTACAGCAGATGGTAGGGAGGGATTAATATTTGATTTAAGCGCTCTGAGCACGCCACCTCGCGTTGGCTATTGGCTAAGCCACGGGTATTGCTCTTACCCCGGTACAGCCACACCAGGTGGAGACTGTGGTGAAACCCTCATCGCGCTATTAACGATCATCCAGCCGATTCCAATTACTTCCAATCCATCCAGACCACATCCAATAGCCGTCCTTAAAAGGCAGTCAATGCACGCGAGACTTGATTTGACGAGACTCCATGATTCTCGCGAGAATTGACTGGACCCCATAAATTCTCACGGGACTTGACTAGACGAGATTCCATGAATATCAATTCTTGCGAGACCAGACACACGTAATCCCTGTTTGAGGACAATGTCTTTACACTGCGTATGTCAGCGGTATTAGCGTGTAAACTGAACGACGCAACGACGCCCCCAGCCAAGGCGTAAAGGTCAAGGTACTATTTTCAGACGCGGCTCTCCCACCGCCCACCCTTCTACTAGTATTACTCCGCCCCACATCCACCCTAACTGTCATTATGCGATGTCCTTACCAATCTCACCCGAGGTGTCGTCGCAGCGCACTCTGCTCTCGCGAGAATAGCTACTCATCACCCCCCCCCCCCCCTCACTCCCCCACCAACCCCACCCCCAAGCGTCTAGGGACAAACACAGGCCGTTGTCATGGTGGGTCACTGTCACCGTTTGCCGCATTCCATTCCCCGACCCGCCAGACCAGACGACACATATGGTAAAGGGTAGACCATACGACACAGCCTATGGTAGTCTGTGGTTACCTATAACAGGGCCTAGGGTTGTAGTCTATGGTTAACGTAGTAAAATCTAGGGTAGTAGAGTCTATGATCAGCAGGATACTGGGGCCTAGGGTAGTGGGGCCTAGGGTCGTGGGGCCTAGGGTAGTGGGGCCTAGGATAGTGGGGCCTAGGGTAGTGGGGCCTAGAGTAGTGGGGCCTAGAATAGTGGGGCCTAGGGTAGTGGGGCCTAGGGTAGTGGGCCTAGGGTAGTGGGCCTAGGGTAGTGGGGTCTAGGGTGGTGGGGCCTAGGGTAGTGAGGCCTAGGGTAGTGGGGCCTAGGGTAGTGGGGCCTAGAATAGTGGGGCCTAGGGTAGTGGGCCTAGGGTAGTGGGGCCTAGGGTAGTGGGGTCTAGGGTCGCAAGGTAGTTGGCCTAGGGTCGTGGGGCCTAGGGTAGTGGGCCTAGGGTAGTGGGGCCTAGGGTAGTGGGGCCTAGGGTCGCAAGGTAGTTGGCCTAGTGTAGTGGGGCCTAGGGTAGTGGGGCCTAGGGTAGTGGGGCCTAGAGTAGTGGGGCCTAGGGTAGTGGGGCCTAGGGTAGTGGGACCTAGAGTAGTGGGGCCCAGAATAGTGGGGCCTAGGTTAGTGGGGACTAGGGTCGTGGGACCTAGGGTCGTGGGGCCTAGGGTAGTGGGGCCTAGGGTAGTGGGGACTAGGGTAGTTGGCCTAGTGTAGTGGGGCCTAGGGTAGTGGGGCCTAGGGTAGTGGGGCCTAGGGTAGTGGGGCCTAGGGTAGTGGGACCTAGAGTAGTGGGGCCCAGAATAGTGGGGCCTAGGTTAGTGGGGACTAGGGTCGTGGGGCCTAGGGTAGTGGGGCCTAGGGTAGTGGGGCCTAGAATAGTGGGGACTAGGGTAGTGGGCCTAGGGTAGTGGGGCCTAGGGTCGCAAGGTAGTTGGCCTAGGGTAGTGGGGCCTAGGGTCGTGGGACCTAGGGTCGTGGGACCTAGGGTAGTGGGGCCTAGGGTAGTGGGGACTAGGGTAGTGGGGCCTAGGGTAGTGGGGCCTAGAGTAGTGGGGCCTAGAATAGTGGGGCCTAGGGTCGTGGGACCTAGGGTCGTGGGGCCTAGGGTAGTGGGGCCTAGGGTAGTGGGGCCTAGGGTAGTGGGGCCTAGAATAGTGGGACCTAGAGTAGTGGGGCCTAGAATAGTGGGACCTAGGGTCGTGGGGCCTAGGGTAGTGGGGCCTAGGGTAGTGGGGCCTAGGGTAGTGGGGACTAGGGTAGTGGGCCTAGTGTAGTGGGACCTAGGGTCGTGGGACCTAGGGTCGTGGGGCCTGGGGTAGTGGGGACTAGGGTAGTGGGGCCTAGAGTAGTGGGGCCTAGAATAGTGGGACCTAGGGTCGTAGGGCCTAGGGTAGTGGGGCCTAGGGTAGTGGGGACTAGGGTAGTGGGCCTAGGGTAGTGGGGCCTAGGGTCGTGGGGACTAGGGTAGTGGGCCTAGGGTAGTGGGCCTAGGGTAGTGGGGCCTAGGGTAGTGGGGACTAGGGTAGTGGGCCTAGGGTAGTGGGCCTAGGGTAGTGGGGCCTAGGGTAGTGGGGACTAGGGTAGTGGGGCCTAGGGTAGTGGGGCCTAGAGTAGTGGGGCCTAGGGTAGTGGGGCCTAGGTTAGTGGGGACTAGGGTCGTGGGACCTAGGGTCGTGGGGCCTAGGGTAGTGGGGCCTAGGGTAGTGGGGACTAGGGTAGTGGGCCTAGGGTAGTGGGGCCTAGGGTAGTGGGGCCTAGAGTAGTGGGGCCTAGGGTAGTGGGGCCTAGGTTAGTGGGGACTAGGGTCGTGGGACCTAGGGTCGTGGGGCCTAGGGTAGTGGGGCCTAGGGTAGTGGGGCCTAGGGTCGTGGGGACTAGGGTAGTGGGCCTAGGGTAGTGGGGCCTAGGGTAGTGGGGCCTAGTGTAGTGGGGCCTAGGGTAGTGGGGACTAGGGTAGTGGGCATAGGGTAGTGGGGACTGGGGTAGTGGGGACTAGGGTAGTGGGCCTAGGGTAGTGGGCCTAGGGTCGTGGGGCCTAGGGTAGTAAGGCCTAGGGTAGTGGGGACTAGGGTAGTGGGCCTAGGGTAGTGGGGCCTAGGGTAGTGGGGCCTAGGGTCGTGGGACCTAGGGTCGTGGGGCCTAGGGTAGTGGGGCCTAGGGTAGTGGGGCCTAGGGTAGTGGGACCTAGAATAGTGGGACCTAGGGTCGTGGGGCCTAGGGTAATGGGGCCTAGGGTAGTGGGGCCTAGGGTAATGGGGCCTAGAGTAGTGGGGCCTAGAATGGTGGGGCCTAGGGTAGTGAGGCCTAGGGTAATGGGGCCTAGAGTAGTGGGGCCTAGGTTAGTGGGGACTAGGCTCGTGGGGCCTAGGGTAGTGGGGCCTAGGGTAGTGGAGCCTAGGGTAGTGGGGCCTAGAGTAGTGGGGCCTAGAGTAGTGGGGCCTAGAGTAGTGGGGCCTAGGGTAGTGGGGCCTAGGGTAGTGGGGCCTAGAGTAGTGGGGCCTAGGGTAGTGGGGCCTAGGGTAGTGGGGCCTGCCCGAACCGTTATCAAACTTAACCAGGCAACAGGATCAAGTTGCAGACCAAAGCGACGTCATCAGGCAAGAAAACAGCTCGGATGCTGGAAGTTTGGTGTGTGTTGAGAGGGGGGGGCGCGCAATGATGAGCTTTATAAGTGGTTTTCAACTATGGCAACGATGTGGGAAGACCATGGACAGGCGGAATCTGCAGGTATCTCCACGGTAACGACGGGGGATGTGACCTGCACAAGAAGTTCCATTACATTTACATCCTGTTGTTTTACGAACGGTGTTCGTATTTGAAGTGTTTATACATGTTATTATGGTGGTCATAGGAACCATGGTAACCGTAGTAACAATGGTGGCCACAGTGATATGAGCACAATGATAAGTGCCTGCAGTAACCATGGTAGCCACAGTGACCAAGCTAGACATATAGCCATAGTGTGCATAGAAACCATGTTGAACACGGTGGCCATGGTGAGCATAGTAACCATGATGGGCACAGTAACCATCGTGGATACAGTGGTAATAGTAACCATGGTTGACAAAGCGGCCATAGTAACCATGGATGACAGTGGCCATGGTGGGCATAGTAACCACGGTGGACAGAGTGGGCGCCATGGTGACCATAGTAACCACGGTGGACATAGTGGCCGCCATGGTGGGCATAGTAACCACGGTTTACACGGCGGCCACGCTACCAGCGCTCGGCCAGCCGCAGGTTCTATTCCGCCCGGGGTAACAGGGACCGGGCTTTGTCTAACACTCATTAATCACTTCATTGTCCCAGGAGGTTTTTTTGGCCCGGTTTCGACAAAAAGTGAAGGCAACGAGTTGGGCAGGCTTAAAACACAATATCCAGCCATCCATCAGGCGGGCGGGCGGGCGGGCGAGCGACCACCGCGAGCGGAGAGGTCAGGGGCGGGTAACCATATTACCACTCCATCACCTCTCGCAAGAGGTCTCTGTCAAGTCAGCGGCAGGCCTCAGCGTGGGTTTCTTATGTGTTTGTACGGGGTCTGCGAAGTCTCCAAATAGTCTCAGAGTATTGAGGTCTATGTTAAGAGTTTTGTGACGAATGAAACGATCTATATGACGTCTACATGACGTTTATGATGTCAATAGGATGTCTATATGACGTTTCGCACAGGTTTTCATGACATCTATGACGCTTATATGACGTCTGACGTTTGCATGACGCGTTTATGTCTATGACGTTTATATGACGTCTACGTGACGTATATAAAGTTTGCATGACGTACATAACGTTTGCATGACGTCTACGACGTACATAACGTTTGCATGACGTCTATGACGTCTTCATGACGTCTAGATAAAGTCTTCGTGATTATTAGAGCTTTATCTAATGCCTCACTAATCGTCTCAGGATATTGTCGCTGTTCCTAACCGTGTCAAAAATCTCCTTGTCGACGATAGCGACCTCTGGCGTTGGTCAGGGCGAGCCAATCCCCACACAGGTTCCGACAGAGGTCCCGGGACACGAACCCAAGGCCTCTGAGACCCCAGTGCCAGATAGCTAGGCGGCGGGCTGCGCCGTCAGCCAAGTCAGCCCGGGCGACTGGTAGCAGGCCTCGAAGACTTGAGAGCCATGGGGTGGATGGAGGCGAGGCAGGACGGAGGAACAAGAAGGGACTGACTGGCAGAGGCGGCCTGCCTGCATGATGTATCGCCGTAGCCATGATGACTGCTGCCCTGGCCTGCCCTGGCTCACCATGGCCCACTCTGGCCCACCCTGGCCCACACCCGCCGCTGCCAACAGCCAGTCTACGGCAGCCCTGCAGCAGCATCTCTCCCAGCCAGGCCAGGCCAGGCCAGGCGCCCAGGTCAAGCAGCCATCGACAGGCAGGCAGGCCGGCAGCGAGAGCCTCCTCACGGATGGAGAGTGAGTGAGCCAAGCTAGACTGGTGTTCCATTTCAGGGCGACCCCGGAAGTCCGACTGGCACGCTGGCGGAGAACCGGCTGACTTACAATGGCGCACCACCAGCCGGCGCCGCCCTCTCATCTCAAACAACCCCCCCCCCCCCACTCCACTACCACAGCTCCCCCGCCCCCCGCAGCACCCCACACCTACCCCGTACACACAGAGATAAGGCGAGAGAGGAAGCCTCTTGGCTTTTTACCACCGGCGGGAGGGGAAAGGATTACCAGCAACAAGCATGCAGCAGGCTTCAACACCTGTGGCGGACCAGGGTGATGTTACTACCAGAGGTTGGGGGGCGGGGGCGGGGGGCGGGGCGGGTTAATACAGGGGGCTGGAGATAATGCTCCTGGCATGCTACTAGGTGATGGTGATTGTGGTAATAGTGATTTAATTGGAGTTCAATTCCACTTTAAGCCTCCAAGGCTATATGATGCTGCGTGGTGGTGGTGGTGGTGGTAATACTGGGGTTGGTAGTGATGTTGATCGTGGTGGTGATGGTGGTGGTGATGGTGGTGGTGATGGTGGTGGTGATGGTGGTGGTGTTGGTGGTGATACTGGGGAATGGTGATGATACTGGGGGTGGTGGTGGTGGTAGTGATAGTGGTAGTGCTGTCAGTCGTTGTTAGTCCACCCAATCATCCCCCCGCTGCCGCTGTGGCTGAGAGGCGCACTAACCTCAGCATGTTTCTGGCCCCTCTGTTGGCCGCCACTGCACGCAATACCCGAGCGTCCAGTCACGCCTCACACGAGCCCTCGCCGTCTCCAGCCCTCGCCCTCGCCGTCTCCAGCCCTCGCCGTCTCCAGCCCTCGCCCTCGCCGTATCCAGGCCTCGCCCTCGCTGTCTCCAGCCCTCGCCCTCGCCGTCTCCAGCCCTCGCTGTCTCCAGCCCTCGCCGTCTCCAGCCCTCGCTGTCTCCAGCCCTCGCCGTCTCCAGCCCTCGCCCTCGCCGTATCCAGCCCTCGCCCTCGCTGTCTCCAGCCCTCTCCCTCGCCGTCTCCAGCCCTCGCCCTCGCTGTCTCCAGCCCTCACCCTCGCCGTCTCCAGCCCTCGCCATCGCCGTATCCAGCCTTCGCCGTCTCCAGCCCTCGCCCTCGCCGTCTCCAGCCCTCGCCCTCGCCGTCTCCAGCCCTCGCCCTCGCCGTCTCCAGCCCTCGCCCTCGCCGTCTCCAGCCCTCGCCCTCGCCGTATCCAGCCCTCGCCGTCTCCAGCCCTCGCCCTCGCCGTCTCCAGCCCTCGCCCTCGCCGCCTCCAACCCTCGCCCTCGCCGTCTCCAGCGCTCGCTCTCGCCGTCTCCAGCGCTCGCTCTCGCCGTCTCCAGCGCTCGCTCTCGCCGTCTCCAGCGCTCGCTCTCGCCGTCTCCAGCCCCCGCCCTCGCCGTCTCCAGCCCTCGCCGTCACCAGCCCTCGCCGTCTCCAGCCCTCGCCCTCGCCGTCTCCAGCCCTCGCCCTCGCCGTCTCCACCCCTCGCCCTCGCCGTCTCCACCCCTCGCCCTCGCTGTCTCCAGCCCTCGCCCTCGCCGTCTCCAGCCCTCGCCCTCTCCAGCCCTCGCCCTCGCCGTCTCCAGCCCTCGCCCTCTCCAGCCCTCGCCCTCGCCGTCTCCAGCCCTCGCCCTCGCCGTATCCAGCCCTCGCCGTCTCCAGCCCTCGCCCTCGCCGTCTCCAACCCTCGCCCTCGCCGTCTCCAGCCCTCGCCCTCGCCGTCTCCAACCCTCGCCCTCGCCGTCTCCAACCCTCGCTCTCGCCGTCTCCAGCGCTCGCTCTCGCCGTCTCCAGCGCTCGTTCTCGCCGTCTCCAACCCTCGCCCTCGCCGTCTCCAGCGCTCGCTCTCGCTGTCTCCAGCCCTCGCCGTCTCCAGCCCTCGCCCTCGCCGTCTCCAGCGCTCGCTCTCGCCGTCTCCAACCCTCGCCCTCGCCGTCTCCAGCGCTCGCCTTCGCCGTCTCCAGCCCTCGCCCTCGCCGTCTCCAGCGCTCGCTCTCGCTGTCTCCAGCCCTTGCCCTCGCCGTCTCCAACCCTCGCCCTCGCCGTCTCCAGCGCTCGCCCTCGCCGTCTCCAGCCCTCGCCCTCGCCGTCTCCAGCCCTCGCCCTCGCCGTCTCCAGCGCTCGCTCTCGCTGTCTCCAGCCCTCGCCCTCGCCGTCTCCAGCGCTCGCTCTCGCCGTCTCCAACCCTCGCCCTCGCCGTCTCCAGCGCTCGCCTTCGCCGTCTCCAGCCCTCGCCCTCGCCGTCTCCAGCGCTCGCTCTCGCTGTCTCCAGCCCTTGCCCTCGCCGTCTCCAACCCTCGCCCTCGCCGTCTCCAGCGCTCGCCCTCGCCGTCTCCAGCCCTCGCCCTCGCCGTCTCCAGCCCTCGCCCTCGCCGTCTCCAGCCCTCGTCCTCGCCGTCTCCAGCCCTCACCCTCGCCGTCTCCAGCCCTCGCCCTATAACAACAGGACGGACACAGGGCGGCGGGGGACTCAAGCGTGCGCGCGTTATGGACTGACTTCCGGTAGGGTCACAGGGGTCAATCACGAAGTAGTCCGGTTAATGGACACAGTGGCCGACAGAGCGTTGTAGGGTCAGCGAGGTAAAGAGCCCTTCACCGCCACAGAAGACACGTGCTGGTCTATTGTGTTTGGCTCAGCCACCTCGTGGCCACCCCTAACAGGCCACATGGCCCCCACCCCTAACCCACCACGTGGCCTCCACCACCAACAAACCACGTGGCCCCCACCCCAACCCACCACGTGGCCTCCAACCCTAACCCACCCCGTGGCCTCCACCCCAACCCACCATGTAGCCCCACCTCTAACAAACCACGTGGCCCCCACCTCTAATAAACCACGTGGCCCCCACCTCTAACAAACCACGTGGCCCCTACCCCTAACAAACTACGTGGCCCCCACCTCTAACAAACCACGTGGCCCCCACCTCTAACTACCCACGTGGTCCCCACCTCTAACTACCCACGTGGCCCCCACCTCTAACTGCCATCTCGTTATGTTTTCGTTTGTCGCGGAGACATTTACACACAACGATCATGCTTTGTCACCCTAAATGTATTATGCATTTCCAGACCACGGAATAAAGTCGAACTTCATCTCCTCTGTAGTGAGTTTTACCCTAGCGAAATCACAAACGCATCACGCGTCGAGGAAAGTCGATCGAAAGCTAATAACAGCAATAAGCGACAGGATTATCCTATTAAAACAACCTACTTCAATTATTTCATTTACCACCGTTGCCGTCACTGCTACCCTTGAGTGGGTTCAATCTCCGCCTAAATAAGTCAACGCGCCGCGCCGCGGCGTGGCGCTGTTTTATCTGATTCAATTTACCTCAAGATATTTGATGCTCTTACGTTACAGCGCCGAGGTGTAGCTATAGCGCTTTGATTAGCTGCTATTACAGGCCAATCCACGGCGACCCCCTGTCTTACGTCACCACAGCGACCCACGCCGTCCACCGGCCACGTGTCTTATACCATAGCCCCCCTGTTTACCGGCTGACCGTCCATGTCCTGCACGCACGCCGGGACTACTTTTTTTCCTTGACCCGCGTCGCCTTTGGGGTTGACTGCCTTCACGCGCGGTCCTATACCCCCCGTACGGCCTACCAACGGTGATAGGATGTGTCAATGCCCACTTGAGGACTGTGTACATACACGACACCGACGGGCTGGCGGGCCGGGGCGGGAGATAGGGGGGTGAAGAAAGGGGTTGGGGTACCAATAGCCGGCAGTAGACCTAAGCAAGCGGGAGGGGAGAGGCGGAAGCGCGGCATATCTGGCCTCAGGTAGGACAGGCGAGGGCAGGGGGCAAGGGAGGGGGGGGGGGTATTATCCATTATAGTGGACACATCTAGCCCCCCCCTCCTCCCCTCCTCCGTCCCTTGCGTTATGATGCGTCTTTATAACCTTATTCACTATCAGTAAGGTAACTTGGACGGATGGGCCTCAAAGTGGCTAGCTTCGTGACGAGGCTTCGAGGAAGGGGGCTGAGGGGGTGGGCGTCGGTTTAATAATGGGAGTGATGGTGTTGTTAAGGGTGGGGTGGGCTTAGAGATGGAGCAGAGAGGGATGAGAGGGGGGTGGGCTGGGCTTAGAGATGGAGCAGGGAGGGATGAGAGGGGGGTGGGCTGGGCTTAGAGATGGAGCAGGGAGGGATGAGAGGGGGGTGGGCTGGGCTTAGAGATGGAGCAGGGAGGGATGAGAGGGGATGGGGTTGGGTGGGGAGGTGTACTTGTAGCAGAGACAACCAGTTCGTGCTCTGACAGGTTCTATCTATTAATTAAAAGCCTCGTTCTCCCCAATCCTTTGTAACGTCTTGGTGTGAAATCCGGAAAACCCGCCTCCGCATAAAAAAGGCGGGTCTAAACACAGGAATGCGATAACCGAACAGGCCTTCTTCATGTCGGCAGTAGTGCAGGGCCATACCGCCCCCGCCCCCGCCCCCACCGCCACTCTCGCGCTGAGCCTATCCCAGGCGGCCCCTGTAGCTGGGCACACACACACACACACACACACACAAACCCAGGCTGGCTAACCGCAGTATTTCTCGCCGGCCAGGTCAACCACAGACCCCGAGCCTCATATAACATGATAAAGCGTCTTACGAAGGGACTCATCCTCTGCCTCTCTTCCTTCCACGCTCGCTGTCACAACCACAAGGTTCCAGCATGCCTCCGCCCCCCGCGTTCTGTGGCACGACTGTATATTTTGAAAGCAGCATGTGTCACGCGTATGCACAATGGGACGGACGTTCAATTTGTATAGATTGGTATAAAGTCCGCCTGAAAACAGATATTCGGTGAACCACTCTACAGGTTTGCCGGCTGGTGGTTACTGAGGCTCTGAGTAACTCCCATTTACACAAAAAGAAGGACCAAATCGGTCACGTGTCTAAATTGGTCTCAACAATGTAACTATCAGAACAATTCAACGGACTGTGACTGGATGTAATCGCGTAATATTGCCTTTTTTGTATTTATTTAAATATCATTTATTTAACGAATTCCCCTACAAAAGGTGCGATATCAAGCAGGGTCACCTCAATATTATTGCCCTAGTACTTGAATCTGGGACATGTTTCGTCATCTGATTAGCCAGAGAAGTTGCGCGGACCAATTTAGATTTCACGTGCACACAAATTGCTCAAAACACAGTTTTTGTCTCAAGACCTCCTCGGACATAATCCCAACACTGTATCAAGAAGTCCGCAAGCCCCCCCCCCACCCCCCAACACACACACACACTGCGCCCACACACCCTACAACCCAACCACCCCACTCTCTACCCCGCCCACACCAATCCTGCCCGGCTTGGTGCCAACAGTTGCAGCAGAAAAACCTTGTTGAGATGATAAAGAAGGACAAATAATTCGTAATAAGCAGTGATTGTGATTCCACTGGGCGACGCGAAGCAGGCGGTGAGGGTGGCGAGGTGGTGGGGTGGCGAGGGTGGTGAGGGTGGCGAGGTGGCGGGGGTGGCGAGGAGGTGAGGGGGGCGAGGTGGTGAGGGTGGCGTGGTGGTGAGGGTAGCGAGGTGGTGGGGTAGTGAGGGTGGCGAGGTGGGGAGGGTGGTGAGGGTGGCGAGGGTGGTGAGGGTGGCGAGGGTGGTGAGGGTGGCGAGGGTGGTGAGGGTGGCGAGGTGGTGAGGGTGGCGATGGGGCTCTGGGGCAGAGCCCTCACGGGGGAGGCAGATGGCCCACGGCCAGCCTCTGGCTCCGGCAGTAAGCCAGCCAGCTAGCCAGCCATGGGTCGCACTGTGATGTAACACCCCGCGCCAGCCGTACTCTGATTTGCCCGTAGGGAAATTACCCCCCTCTTACCGGGCAGTCGGCCAAATGGTCGAGGAGCGACGCGTGGTGGTGGCAGCGCAAACTGAACGCCCACAGCGCCCCCTGTCCCCGAGCGGCACCCAGCGCACGAATGAACGAAAGGGGCACAGCGGGTACAGAGCCGTGAGACACAGGAAAGGCGCAGTCATAGGGAAAAGGGGATGGAGACTGGAACGGAAAAGAAATTCGGGGAACGGGATGGATTAGTTCGTCAGCCAGCCAATGAGGGGCGCGACTGTGCGGGTCGTGCATAAGGTCATGTAACCCTGGTACGGCCGGCTGTGAAACGGTATTCCGTTACCTTAGTGACGCCGCCGGCTCCGCTCCTCCCCCGGCGGACGCCACTGTCACGTGCACTGGTGTCCGAACTCGGACCACGTGTCGCCTGCAGCGCGGGCGATAATAGGTGTCACGTAAGACACGCCGGGTCGACAAATGGAGTAACGGGCAGAAGGAGATTAACCCCAACAGACCGGTAGTTGCCGCCGCCAGCACCACCACCCACCTCCTTGCAGTCGCCACCCCACAGTTTTATAAATACCACCCTGACTATGAGAGAACCACCATGTCCAAGCATCCACCCTCAAACTGGCGGAACCACTACGAGCCACCCCCCCCCCCCTCCCACCCCACCCCACCGCCCTCGCCAACACCAACCCCAGCAGTCCACAGAACCGTGATATGAGCCATGTCCCTTAGGGGACACCGTAGGACGCCGGGCGGGCAGGCGGGCGGGAGGCTGCTCGTAATGGTGGCGGACGTCAGGGCACACAACAGCTTGTCAGCCACTGGACCTATTGCACTTAGGGACCTCCCCCCTGCGCCCCCCCCCCCCCCCACCACCCCACTCCACCCACCCCTCGGGGCGGCCCGCGCGCCCCCGACCCAACGGTTTTACAACCCGGTAACAAGTCATCAGCGCCGTTCCCGCGTGGCAGGCCAGCCGGGGTGGGTGGGTGGCTGAACCAGAGGGCACGCGCTGGGGGGGGGGGGGGGGGGGGGGCAACCAGGGCTGTGAGGGGGGGGGGGTGAGGAAGGGGGCATGGCGACAGTGTACGTCGGTGCCTACTCGTACCTACTACACCCCTCAATCAGTAAATCTTATAGCCACACCCTTACGCACACACCCGCCCACCCCCGACGTCACACCACACCCCGTGTCCAGGGGTGACTCGTTACCATTGCCAACGAACCAACCCCGCTACCCTCGCTGAAAGCACCCCTTTTATAACCAAGCAACATGGCCGCCTGTACTTGGTGGTACTAACAACCCCTTTTTGTAAGCATCTGGCTGAACTCCTCACCCCCCACGCCTCCCTCCCTCACTCTTCCCTTCCTTCCGCCCGTCCCTCCCTCCCACCTTCTCGACCCACCCCACCCCTGGGACCTAATGGGCCTGTCTCCCACTGACACAGGCCGATAAACCCACCTGGCCCTGCTTGGCGGACGACGATAGGGACCAGGGAACCAGCCACAAGTCTACAACTGCCACCCATCTATATACATCAAACAAGAAAAATTAGCGACGGCCCGACACCCGCTCACAGGCTCCCCACTTACCCCCCACCCCGCCCTTACACACCTCATTCGTGAGCGGCCTGCCCACATCGCAAACTCATTACCTTTCTTCAACCCCTTTATTAACAGTTAATTAGCCAGCGTAGATCCATGATATGTCAAAAATCATTGCCCAATGCATGTCTTTAGTTTTAATCGCCATCTAACGGCGAATTGATGCACTAGTTCGTGTTATAGAGCTGCTGACACCAATGACACGCATGGTTGGGGGAGATACCGCTCCGGTACCGACACTGGAAGGAATCGGTCATAACACTGGCACAGCTGTTCGGAGGCCGCTATAGTACGGAATCCATTACGGCAGGGACAACCCGCTACAACCCGGATACCGTTTAATGCACGAAAGCTGTCACAGAACGGAAATGATCAATTAAGTGTGAAGAAGTCTCCATAGATAGAACAGACACTTATATGGTACGGACACTGCTACAGCGCGGAATCTGCTATAGTAAGGACGCCAGTGGGATATAGCAACGACAATAGGACGGATACCGCTTGGGAACCTATTAGGGTACAGGAAACCGCAATAATCCGGTCACCGCTATAGTACGGAATATACTGCGGACTAATGTAGCCCTGGTGCTTGAAAGCGGCCCGTCAGGTTGTTATGCCACTCCCTCCCCCCACAGCTATAGATAAGCGCCACCCCCCCCCCCGCCCTCACCCGCAGCTATAGATAAGCCCCACCTCCCCCGCAGCACGAGATAAGCCCCCCCCCCCTGCCGACTGCAGTTGGCGTGCATATTGACAGTAGTCGCAGGGACTGCGAGCTACAACCGGCGAAGATGTCCACTTAGGCCTGACAGGTTGAGGGGACGGCGTGAAGTGGGTTGTGAGTCACGGCCAGGGTGACCAGCAGACTCCCACCGCCCAGCAACACCAGCACCACTGCCAGCAGCGTTACCACCCCCAGCACCAGGACCACTGCCAGAGGTAGCAAGCCAGCACCACCTCCTGCACCAGCACCAGCACCAGCACCGTAGCAGCTAGCATGGTATCTGGGTCGAAGTGGGGGTGCATCGTGTCAGCGTCATTCACCGAGACTACCTCTTGGAGCCTAAGGTCATATTGACATCAAAATATTGAATATACAAAATATACAAGACGTTAACATATGAGGATCTTACGATGACGCCGAAAAGATATTACGGGACGATTTCACGGGACGAGACTACTGGACGAGATTACGGGACGAGATTACTAGGCGAGATTACGGGACGAAATCACGGGAAGACACTGCGATGCGAGACACCACGGAACGTGTCTCTCGGACGAGATGACGAAAGGCGATGACGAGATTACAGGACGCGACTATCGGACGAGATTACGGGACGAAATTACAGGACGCGATTACAGAGCAGGATTGCGGGAAGAGATTATGAGACGAGATCACGAAATGAGATTACGGGATGATATTGCGAGACAAAATCACGAGGGGGGCCGGGGGGGGGGGGGCAGGTGACGGTATCACCTTACGATATCATTAAAATACTTTAGAGCCGAGATGATGAGGACATCAGCGCACCGCAGTAACCTCCAACATCCTTGGCCCGAAGCCGACATCAGGTCGTGGTGGACTGTACATATAGGCCTATATATATATATCGAACAGACTAACCCACTGACCCATTGAGCCACTCCGACATATCATGCGAGTGTCCCCTCCCCAGATCCCTATACTGCTCACGATAGACATATAATAGAACCTAGTGTTGGTGACGACCTGATTTATATATTGCTATATATTATATCTGTCCTGTTCTCCATCGCTAGTCAGAACCATTGACACGCCAGATGGCACGCCACACACAGGAGCCGCGGAGAGACTATGGCAGGCGCACGTAACACGCCAGTGTCGGGCGGCAGGGAGGCCACACAAATCATTGTGTAAACTGAATGACGGGTGTTACCCAATAGGTTGTCAGACGCAGCGCAATAGGGCACAAAACAAGTGATACCGGGACTCGTAAATCGATGGTATTGAGGGATGGGATGTAGCGTATTATATTGGGATGGGAGGGAGGGTGGATGTAGGCGAGAGCGGCTAGGGGGGGCGGGGGGGGGGAGCAATGAGGGGAAGATGCGGGGTAATTCTGGGCAGATTTACTCGAGGTCTAAGAGCCGACGGGGCGTGTGTGGGTTGTGGCCGACCGGTCCTTGGCGATTAATTCGTAAGGGAAGTGGGGACTGATTAAGGCCGGGAGGACACTGGCCTTGTGGTCAGTCAATGTCCGTGTACCTGCTGCACCCCCAGGCAGACCGGTGGGCCCGGGGGTTGCAGGGGGCAGGGGGCGGTGATTTGACAGGTGGTGGGGGAGTCAGGGGGAGTCAGTGAGTGGTAGTGTTTCATGCCACCAGAAGTAGCACCCTCATTCCGGCCAGCTGACAAAGGCTCCTCCCTCCCACCACCGCCAACAGGCAGGGCGGTCACCCCTCGCCCCCCTCCCCCCCCCCCCCCTTCTACCTCACCCGCCCCCCAGGGCCACCAGATTCACTGCCAGACTGGGTGGGTGGGTATATAGCCAGCCTGGCGGCCCAGACCGCGCAGACCCCCCGACGCGGCGGCAGCAGCACATGGGCCCTGCACTCCAGCCCGTGTTTGCTATCCAATATAATTATTGACAAGGCGGCAAGACGGCTGATACCGTTACTGGAGCGGCGCGGGACAAAGCGAGCGCCCCCTGGCGGGTCGGGCCAGTGATGTGTCCGGAGGGGGGAGAGGGGGGGGGGGGGGTGGAGAGGGGCTTCCTGGCTCTCCAGGCCGATAGGGGCCAGGTGAAGGGAGGGAGGAGCGGGGTGGAAGGGGCGGCAACAAGCCACGGATCGATAAGGCATGGAGTGGAGTGGAAAGGCTTGGAGTAGCGTAGGGCAGGGCACTGCAGGACAGTGCAGGCAGGCGGGGCAGGGCCGGACAGGGCTGGGAGAGGCGACGGAAGAGGATGGTAACTGCGCCCACCGCCATCACACCGCGGCCACCGCCATCACACCGCGGCCACCGCCATCACACTGCGGCCATCGCCATCACACTGCGGCCACCGCCATCACACTGCGGCCACCGCCATCACACTGCGGCCACCGCCATCACACCGCGGCCACCGCCATCACACCGCGGCCACCCCGGCCACCGCCATCACACCGCGGCCACCGCCATCACACCGCGGCCACCGCCATCACACCGCGGCCACCGCCATCACACTGCGGCCATCGCCATCACACTGCGGCCACCCCGGCCACCGCCATCACACTGCGGCCACCGCCATCACACTGCGGCCACCGCCATCACACTGCGGCCACCGCCATCACACTGCGGCCACCGCCATCACACTGCGGCCACCGCCATCACACTGCGGCCACCGCCATCACACTGCGGCCACCGCCATCACACTGCGGCCACCGCCATCACACTGCGGCCACCGCCATCACACTGCGGCCACCCCGGCCACCGCCATCACACTGCGGCCACCGCCATCACACTGCGGCCACCGCCATCACACTGCGGCCACCGCCATCACACTGCGGCCACCGCCATCACACTGCGGCCACCGCCATCACACTGCGGCCACCGCCATCACACTGTGGCCACCGCCATCACACTGTGGCCACCGCCATCACACTGTGGCCACCGCCATCACACTGTGGCCACCGCCATCACATTGCGGGCACCGCCATCACACTGCGGCCACCGCCATCACACTGCGGCCACCGCCATCACACTGCGGCCACCGCCATCACACTGTGGCCACCGCCATCACACTGTGGCCACCGCCATCACATTGGGAACCCGAGGGTGAGAACCCTTGGGTTGGGAATCCTTGGGGTGAGAACCCTTGGGGCGGAAACGATTGAGGTGAGAACCAGGGGTTGAAACCCTAGATACAGCAACCTTTCACTAACCTCACTGACCCCATACGCCTTGTCCTTATAGGGACAATGACATGGCATTCCACCAGCCAGGGTCTATGTTCGCCATGGGCTTGTGTCCAACCCCCCGCCCCCCCCCCCCCCCCACGACCACATATTCACTCACATCACCCACCCTACCCCACCCGACCCCAACGACCACATATCCACTCACACCAACCACCCCATCCCACCGCCACGCCCACCCCCCCCCCCCCCCCCACCCACCCCCCGGAACAAAAACCTCGGGCGTCGCATAACGCCGGTGGCATGCGCTCATGCTTCCGCTAAGCGCGGCACGTAGACACGGTCATTCAACCTCTGTGGGGGGAATGGAACTGTTGTGTAGGACGACTGGGAGTATGCATGACGCGGTACCGAGCTCATCGACAGTGACGGAAGCGGGGGGAGAGGAGGGTGGGTGGGGGGGGGGGGTGACGCGGGCGACCCACGGGGTGTCAACGATGGCACTGACGAAGTCGTTGTCATTACTCGTAGCAATGTCAATAATGGAACCGGAGATGACGGCAACAATGACAGCGTCGGCGGCAATGGTCACAACGTTGTGACAATAATAGCAGCGTCGACAGCAATAATGACATCGTCGACAGCAATAATTACACCGTCGATGACAAGGACAGCGCCGATGACAATAAGGGCAGTGCCGATGAAATAATGACATCGCCGATGACAATAATGCCAGCGTCGATGACAATACGGACAGCGCCGATGACAATAATGCCAGCGTCGATGACAATACGGACAGCGCCGATGTCGTAACTCCGAAAACAATTTTTGTTAAAAACGCCTCAAGCAAATGCCGAGGCCCCACCAACCCCTAGACACACGCCGAGCAGCCCCCCCCCCCCCCTACTCCATTGCAACACGCTCAATATAACAAAACAACCCGCTTGTAATTGAAATAATACTCGAGATAAAACCACAGGCGACTTATCCATCACTGCCACCGACCCCGCCCCACCGCTCAACAGACCACAGCACGCCGCATTGTTCCCTACCTATAAGACACTATCAGTGACATCTCTCTATAAAACAGGATCCACCCGAGTGGTGTCTAGAGCAGGAGAATCCTCAAGGCGTACATGTACCCCCCCCCCCCACCACAGTAGACCGGTGCGGCGGGGTGCAGTGCTGGCTACACGTGTCCGGGGGGGGGGGGGGCGGGTCACCTTACGAGGCAGGTGACGACGACATATGCTGGAAGAAAACTTGACATCACCAGATCACCACACAAAGACAGCGGAAAAAATTCAGGACACTCCAGGGGAGGCTTCAAAGGGAGCGTCATCGACGTGGGCCACAACTCACCGCAAGGGTGGCTTCAGCTTAAGGCTTCTGCTTTAGGCTTCAGCTTTATGCTTCAGCTTTAGGCTTCAGCTTTAGGCTTCAGCTTTAGGCAGCAGCGTTAGGCTTCAGTTTCGGCTTCAGCTTTAGGCTTCAGCGTTAGGCTTCAGCTTTAGGCTTCAGCTTTAGACTTCAGCTTTAGACTTCAGCTTTAGACTTCAGCTTTAGGCTTCAGCTTCAGGCTTCAGCTTTAAGCTTCAGCTTTAGGCTTCAGCGTTAGGCTTCAGCTTTAGGCTTCAGCTTCAGCTTTAGGCTTCAGCTGTAGGCTTCAGCTTTAGCTTCCAGCTTTAGTCTTCAGCTTTAGTCTTCAGCTTTAGGTCATGTATGGATGGTCTCGTTGCTCGACATATAGACTGGAATAAGTTTTCCGCTGGATTCGCTGGGGGTTTTGACGGTTTACAATACAAGTCGTTCCCTACCCATAGGTCGTCTTCATTATCATAAATTAAATACAGTTTTTGAAGAGTAGAACCTTTACAGTGACAACAAAGGTACATGGCACAATGGGTTAGCTCGAGAAGGACATTTGAACCCCGTCATCGAAGGGTCATATCGCGTCATTGTGTGGGGGGGTGGGGTCAAGGGTAGAGCCACCCCCGATCTCCGGTAAGATGGCTAGCCTGGTAGACTAGGCCGAGGGCGCCAGCCACCAGGCCATTCTGGTGGCGCCTCTTGCGGCAGAGAATGCAAAGGGCAGCGGAGGGTGGAGGTTTATTTTGGCCACGAAAAGGGGAGAACGAGGGGGGGGGGTATATGTACATCACACAGAGGTCACACTGGCGGTATGTATGGTGAGATATTCTTTCTTTTCGTGCCCCTCTCTCCCTACACTCCACATCCTTCACATATTTGAGGTTAGCAGGATAAAGCCCACGGGCCAGATACGTAATATGGGTCGGGATGGACGGGTAGGGTGTGGAGTGGGGGGGAGGGGGGTGGCGAGACAGTAAGGGAAGGAGCAAAGGGGGTGGCAGTCGAAGCCTAACATATAAACTCTGGGGAGTGAGAGGTTGAGCTTGGCAGGGGCAGGTGCTATGGCCGGGGGGTGGAGGGGTAGGTAGCTAGGAGGGCGGGAGTGTGAGTGTGGGGTGTGGGGGGTGGCGGTTTGGAGGGGGGGGGAGGAGGTCTGGGTGTTGGAGCCGAGCAGCAATCAAAGCTCCACAAACACCTGGCCCGTTATACTTCTGTAGAGCGTTCCATTGAATAAATACGAGGCCGGCGGCCGATGAATAAAAGATCGCTGGGCCAGAAAGCGGACAAACTGATCCCCTGAATCACAATCGCCAACACCAACAGGCGAATCACTGTGTAACGTTACAAAGACGAGCGGGGTAAAAAGCCGTGTCACGGCATATCCGTGACCACGTCCCACGGTCAAGGCCCCGAGTGCAGAAGGGGGGTGGGCGGTGGAGATGAGGGGGGGGGGGCAGGGAAAGGGAAGACCCACGTACCACACGGATCATACATAGCACGGTCACCACGGTGGCCGGGGGAAGACCTCGGCGAGGACGACTAAAGACGACTTACCACAAATTGTTATTGCTGATGGCTATCTCATCATCACAGTGACGCCATCACCAGGGTGACGCCATCACCAGGGTGACGCCATCACCACAGTGACGCCATCACCACGGTGGCGCCATCACCACGGTGGCGCCAGTAGTACCCAGACATCATTACACTCCCGTCTCCTAGTACACCGCCGATTCAAAGTCAAACAGCTGATGCCAATGCAGAGCAAAGATCAATACAATGGAATACGGTGGCATCCTAGCAGTGTGTGGGGGTTAGGAGAGGTCCCCGTTCATCCCCGACCCATTTCCATATCAGTATCCCCGATTACAACTAGAACCCCCTCCACCCCCACACACCCCATACTACACGGGCCACACAGACCAGCAAAGACAGAGCCATCTGGCTGCCTAGCGCCGCGACCTTTCCAGGGCAGTCCCATCGAGTTGACGGGCTTCCGGTGCGAGGCTCGGTCGCTGTGAGATTCGGGGAATGAGAGCAGCGGCGGGAATAGAGAGAGCCTCATCCGGCATCACATAGGGAGGAGCAGCCATGACAACCTGTCCGGACAGATTGTCAGGACAGCCCCGTGACGACAGCCTCGTGGTGACAACCCCGTGGTTACAGCGCCATGGTGACAGCCCCTTGGCGACAACCCCGTGGTGACAGCCCCATGGTGACAGCCCCATGGTGACAGCCCCGTGGTGACAGCCCCGTGGTGACAGCCCCAGTGCGACAGCCCCATGGTGACAGCCCCTTGGCGACAGCCGTGACAGCCCCATGCTGACAGCCGTGACAGCCCCATGCTGACAGCCCCGTGGTGACAGCCCCGTGGTGACAGCCCCGTGGTGACAGCCCCGTGGTGGCAGCCCCGTGGTGACAGCCCCGTGGTGACAGCCGTGGTGACATCCCCATGGTGTGAGCCCCATGGTGACAGCTCAGTGGTGACAACATCATGACAGCCATATAATGACAACCCTTCGTTTGGTGACATGATTGATCCCCTGCGAGTCTCATGCTCATATCGACATGCCACGACGACTTTCGTTACGAGACCCCCTTCCAACACTAACCATGTCACATGACATCATTGCCCACGTGGCGACCCTGGCTGCCCCCCCCCTCCCCCCAACCCCTCCCTCTCCTTCACTATACAATAAATCTTTAACACTGGATAACCAATAACCAAGTATCAAGTGCCCCAACCCGGGTAGCGTTATCGAGGACGTCCTGCTGACTACCATGTGGCCGATAAGAGGAGTGACGGTGAGAAGCTTAAATAAAGTACTGTCGCCGTGGCTGGTCACCAAAGTGATATATAGGCTTACCTGGAATTGATATCAGCACTATCGCTACAGGGAAGGGTGGTGGGGGGGGGGGGCAGTGATAGTAAGGTTATAATGCATGCACCATCGGTCGTGCTATCCGGACCAGACCAGTTACTATCCGGTGACAACCCTATAACAAGTCATAATTATGATAAACTCAATTATTAGTGCAATCAGACCGTAATTCATCGTTTGCATTGATAACACATGCCGCCGCTGAGCTCCGCCCCGCCCCCCCCCCCTCACCCACTCTGCATCTGCTGAACCCTACCCCCAGCTTCCCCCTACCCCCCCCCACCTCCCGCAGTGTTATATTATGAAGGTCATACACAGCCAGTAACACGCTGTCGCTCTGTCACGTAGAGCACCCAACAGCTGATGAGCCGGGACTACTTTTTTTTCCTCCGTCACCTTTGACCGTAACAGGTGTTCCCTGGGCGCGCTGGGACCCGGCCAGAGGTGGAGCGGGGGGGCCAGCCACTCAAAGTATGCAGCCAGCACAGACCGTCTGTCTGTCTGTCTGTGTGTCTGTCGTGTTCAGATCACTCCCCAAGTGGTTTTCCATATCGCTAAACGCTGCAGCATGAAGGCCATGCATAAAGCGGAGCACCGATTGGCCGCGCCGCGCACAGATATGTGTGTGGACCAAGGCACTGGTTTTATCCCACCACAGGACTAACCACGGGAGAGGCCAGCAGCCAGCAACCCACTGAGATAACGAGATGAATTCTGTGCCAAAGCATTTCCAGACTCCACCGAAACAGTGTACCAAAACAGTTTTAATGGGGGGGGGAGGGGTGGTGCCCCCCGGGCAGACACAGACATGTGCCACACTATAAGAGGCGTATAAGATTAGTAACAAAACTTAGAAAGGATTTGCTCTTTCAGACCTTTATCTCAATCAACAGCTCTTGGGACATTTACTTCACATCTTGAACACGGTTATAATGAATGACTGATGTAATTAACACAAAATGGCCGAGCTTTTCGCGGTGCTTCATGCTGACAAGCGATGACGTGGTGAATGAAAGGGAAATAGAACGGGAAAGTTGAACTCCTGGCGAGCCTTTCATTACGTTGATGATGGTCTGACTGGCGAAAACATTTGGCACGAGAGACAGAGAGGGTCCACTACAACCTGTGAGGTTGTCATCTCGCATCATGTGAGTTACGGCTGATATCTCAATTTTAGGCCCAGCCCTCTCCACGTGAATGTGACCTGTGTGAGTCCGGCACCAGCTCCTCCCCGCCTGCACGGACCCGTGGCGCGTCGACGTATAACTAACTACCCCCGACAAGCCGAAGCTGACTGATATACTTACTACGCGTGCATTGATGTTTGACGCCACCTCAGTGCTGGCATTGGATCAGACACCACAGGCGACGACACGCCATGCGGTAATCAGATGAATGATGTATGACCAAAACATCCTGATCCTCTGTATAATAACCGGTGTATAGCGCTGCTACAGCCTCGCTGGGAGTAGTCGCCATGCAGGACCAGGAGCCTGATTTAACTTACAGCATCATGGAGTCAGCCACCGTCCCCCGCCCGCGGCGGGCGGAGTGGCGGGGGCCGATCCCCCTATTATACCATAGCGGCCGCCCATTAGCCCGGAAGATGTAAGCCCAGCGGGCTCGCCTTGTCATCTCACGCAACACCAACACCACAGTCGTCATACCCAGAGGAAAAAACCGAGAGGCTCTCTTCTCTTCACCTTTTTTGTTTTTATTCCCGAGCACTGCTGCTGCTGCCTCTTCCTCTGAGACGATCTTTCATCTTCGCCAAGAGCCTCGTCGATCCACGTCCAAGCGGTTTGCGGCGAGTAATCAGGACACAACAACTTAGCACCTCTTCTGGTGCTGCAGACAGTGGTGCTATTACTGATGCAGTCCTTCTGCTTAGCGGGGAGGGACGGGGCGGGGCTGGGCTGGGTGGTGAGGTATGGGTTGGGGATAGGGTTGGCAGGTCGCAAAGGGGGGTCCGGGGGACCGTCGCACAGCCGCCCAGCAAGGCACGCAACCCTTCAAACATCGGTCCGCGGCTTGTAGAGGGACAGACGAGAACACTCGAGTATTGATCAGCCAGTCCGGGACTCTTTTTCACAAAACTTTTCACCGCTGTCAATTGGTTAAATGCGGTCCGTCTTTACCGCCGACGGTAAACTGCGTAATGATAATCCTCCGTGCGACCCTACCGGACCGGCTGGAGAGCGGACTGACGGGATCCCCCCCCCCCCCCCCAACGGAGCACCTGCCACAGCCACCGAGGTCTACATCCGTGTACGTACTTACGTCATGAACGCCATGGCCAGCCATCCAGCCAGCTAAGCAGCCAGTAGGCCGCCAGCACAGACCTGTATGGAGCCCTATGGAGGGGGTGGGCTGGGAGGGGGGTGGTGGAAAAGGAAGTGGAGGGTGGGCGGGAAAAGGCGGACATACTCACCAGGGACGACTGGCCTTTTCCGCTCAGGGCTCAGGGACGGGTAACTCACCCACCAATCGCCGATTACAGCGCCCCCCTACGGCGCGCCCATCAAGCAACCCAGCGAGACCCTAGGACAGGAAGTGGGCATTACCACGGTACATAAGCGTCTCTCTTGACTATCCAAATGAGAGACAGAGACAGCGGGAGAGAGGGGTGGGGGGCGGGGGAGAGACGAGGGGAAAGAAAATGCCATGCCAGGAGGACAATAAAAAAAATCAATCTCAGGATTGCAAGACAGCGACCGGAGAGCACGCTGGGATCTCGAGTGAAGACCAAAGGTGAAGCCTCACTTCTCTCCCTCGCCTTGATGGCTTCTCGTCACTCGTCACAGAAATTATTGCTCGTGGGAGCAATCGCGGGGGGACAATGGATGAAGCGGGGAACGACCGTGCCGCGTTATTAGCGAGGCGCGACTTGCATGTCTGGCGGCTATCAGGTGGTATGTATGTCCTTGCATTCCGGGTCGACGTAACCGGGTCTGTTGGGGAGCCACCACACAGCAGATCGTCTCACTCACTCGCTCACTCACTGACTGTCAGACTGGGGCCTTCACCTACTGACGGCTGGAGGACGACTGGCTGGCTGGCTGGCTGTGGTGGCTACTGGATACAACGCCGAAGGGGGAATGAATACGAGCCACGCGAAAATAAATGCATGCGGCTAGATCGAGAAGAGGGTTTGGACATGAGAGCGATCTAGAGCAGTGGCGTCGGGGGGGGGGGGGGGGTGGGTGTAAAGGCGCCTTGGGGTTGGTGGGCACGAACGGGGACGGTGGGGGGGGGGTATAGATAGCATGCTACTCCTCACCAAGGATGGGTGGATGGATGGATGGGAGGATGGATTCCAAGCTGGTCGGGCCTGGCCTGGGCCGGGCTACCCTACACACACACACACCAGCCCGTCTCTGGGCGATGGCTGGGATTCCTGCCCCCACCATGGCGGGGTGTGTGCGTGCCCGTGTTAACAACGTGCCATGCGTTGGCCTACGGAGGAGCGTAGGGGATGGGGGGGGGGGGGTAGGGGGAGGGGCGGTGAGGCCACAAACACGCGGCCCCCGACGCCCCTCCTCCACACACACACACGCGCACGCAAGCCCTTAAACCTCTCATCCACCCCCCACGCCCGGCGGCACACGCCCGGCTACCGAGGGGAAGGAAGCCCCAGGGACAAACCAGCAGACAGATGGACTGAGGGACAAAAGGACAAGGCTGGGCGCTGGCACTCAACACCCCCAGCACCGGCGCTGGGAGGCCAGATCAAGCTTCCACTGTCCTCAGCACCCCGCTTATCACCCGCAATCTACAAGCACCCCTCATACGGCCCAAGGTCAAAGCGGACGAGTACGCCTCAGTCAGCCCCCTCCTCCCTCCCTCCCGGCCCCAACCCCACCACTTACCCTCACCCCACTCTACACTGACCCCGCAAAAAATGCTGACCACCCCACCCGAGGCCATGATATGTGTTACCGTAGTAATATATCAAACATGTTAATATGGGGATACTATTAATTATCTCAACCACAGCTAACACTGATTACTTTTAACCGCAAAGTAACAAGTTGCCACACTGCTAACCCATGTATACAGTGGGACATGATCCACCCTAGTCCTGGGCGACTGAAAGTGACTCAAGCACTTGAAGTAGTAAAGACAATGTCGAGATCCTCCGTCCCCCCTAACCCATCAAGAATATAAGCTGCCCCGGATAAGTCTACATTATATCTCACAGATCACATTTTCAATGGGCAATAATAGAGATCTTTCTACATATTCAATACAGTTGTCCTGTTTTCTTGTACCCTCAGCCCCGCTTGAGGACCGTGAAAAATACATCTACAAATAGTGCCAATCGAAGAATGCAAGAGTGTGATCATTCACACTCACTGCCACAGCAAGCTCAGACATGTCAGTAAGCTGACTGTATACATATGGTTAATATAAAGATAGTAACAGATGGTATGGCAACTGCAGCGAATAACCACAGCGACCAATGGGAAAGTATCACTTACATAAACACCCTTCGTGATTGTAGAGCCTATGCTTAAAGACATACATGGAGGAAAATCCCTGTCAAAACCAGCACGATACAAAAGTAGAACATGACCCAGGCATGCCAGATGACCCAGGACATAGGTTAAATTTAATGTGGGATTATGAACTATCTCACATTACACCCACCAAGGTCATACCCATATGGACGTGGGGGATGTGCTGGGACAGTTGGTCAACTACCGGTAGTTAATCACAGTTCAGTAAAAGTCATTCAGACAACCACTTTGGGAGTTCATGTAAGCCCTTAGATGAAAGAGAGCACTTGTAGACACTCAGCCAAATTAGTCTTTAGCATTTTCAGTTTTCAACTATGTGCAGAAGCAAAAACCGCAAGTGACCATCTATGAGGGAATCCACATTGTCTTGTGCCTTCAAGACAATAAGAGTGGAAGTACAAAACTACCAAACTTTAACACACTTAAAAGGTTCTTAAAAGCAGTTGCCCTTGATGGAGCAATCAGCAAGGTCTCTAGTGATTCCCATGATGAGTCACCACTGGCACTGTACCCAAGCTCTTAAAACCGCTGGGTCCCTGCACATGGGCACAGACAATTGCAAGAAATTATCATCTGGCCTTTGTGGCTTTTGTGATTACAAGCAATTACTATCAGTTTGCATGTAGATCACTGGACATGGAAACAAGCAAACTTGCTAAATATGACTGTCATTGATATGTTGCTATATCCCCAAGTACCACTCTGACCTCACTAGATCGATTGACTGACCCAAGCGCTGCAGGTCATATCATGACAATGGGAAAAATCAAGGCAGTGGTGAGCCATGTCTACAGTCTTAGGTGCCTGAAGGACCAGTGTAGACACATCTAGGCATCTCATATTGCAGGTGAAGTAGGAGGAAGATAGAGGGGAGCTGAACCAACAAACATTCTACATTTATTGATAAATATCTAAATTAGGTTATGCATAGTTTGGATAGTGCGGCTGCCTGAGAATAAGCCTGGCTTATAGAAGGTTATTATCGTTATGTTTAAGCATAATTAGCAGCCATCAGTTCAGTGAGTAAGAAGCTAAATGTGGATTACCAGGGAGTTTTTTGGTAAGTACCCAATAACATGAATAAACATTATAAAAATGGTCTGGTTGTCAGTGAATTTTGTTTTTGTGGAGTCCAAGCACTCATCATGTGAAGGATGTCAAGGAGTTCAAAGATAGGAAAATGGTTTCCATTGTACATTTAATCCTTTGTCAAAACATCTTTGAGGTTCAAGTTTTAACCAAACCAATTAGAAGATGAGTATGCCGACTGCCAATTCTATGCCAAAAATTGGGCCCATGCGTTATGAATGACAGCATACAGGTCCTTCTGATGTCATGGTATTCAATATGTTCAATAGAGAATACATTGTTCAAGTAGAAATCAGGGCACCAGGGCCATAATTACATGAATGACATAAGCAGGTAAGAGTTCATATTACATGTAGTAGGGGCTATGTCCCCTCAGTTCACACAGGGTTGTGGATGATGCATGGATTGGTGTTTTAGGCCATATTTCTGTACACATAGGCTGAGCTAGACCTAGTAAAGTTTGTAGTTGAAAACGTGACACTCACTTATATGACAATTGCGATAGTAAGAGGCAAATCCATTTGCGAACATTCAATATTTAAATCATGTGCACAGCAGCAACTGTTTCACAGCTGCATAAGCTCCATCACTCAACATAGGTAGTTTTTCCAAAGATTACACTTTGAACTGAACAAGCCATTTTAATAGGCACACCATGCTAGCCATCTGCAGCACATTGACTGATGCTTAGTAGATGTCACCAGAAACCTCAATTGACACACAGGCTAGATCAAGGGCAAATCTTTCCACACAAGACTCTGAGGCCACCATAACCCTATTGGATCCAGGCTATGCTATGTATCAGTGTGGCATTCTTGGAATAATATGAGGAATGTGGCAGCATGTTCAAGGAGCTATGAAACAGGTATAACTTTCCAATGGTAGACAGTTTACTGAGAGGAAGAGAGGTTTGTTGGTACATTCAGGATGCATTAACCACTTTTGGTTACATCATGCCAATGGGAGAAGGAAGGGAGAGTGGAGCTATGTCCCCAGGGGTAACCACTACTTTTTGGAAAGAAGGACTTTATCCTGAGACCACACAGACATGGCGACAGTGGGCGCAAACTACTGATCCATATGCCATTAGGCTTACAGGTAACCAAGCACTCAATCAGAGCACACTAGCCCACTGAGCTATCAGGCCAGTTCCAAGAAAGAGAGGAGCCAAACCTTCTGGAGTAACTGCCTCCTCTGCGGCAAGGAAGACCTAGGATATCAATCCTGCACAAATAGACATTTTCCCAGGCAGAAAGATGGTAAACGTATTCACTACAGCCACCCTTATATAATATATAAAGCAAGTATTCGCAAAGAAACAGCCTTATATATTTGATGTCAAAGACATTTCATATTATTAATCTTATTCTACAAGAATAATAAAGGTAACCAGCAAAAAAAATAAATATATAAGACGTTATTATTGAAATTACATATCCAATATAAGCCTGAGATATAGAGGAGAGGTCTATGAGGTCTACAGATAGTGATATGGCCATTAGAGATAGCCAGCACTTTCCATTTTCAATGATACCGTAGTTAAGCAAGGCAGCCTGAGGCTATAACATTAAAGCACCTTTATTGTATACATGGAATGATATCATTGCCGAAGAATTGTAAAAAGAGTTGGTACAGCCTGCCAGATAAACTAGTGACAGTAGTAATCTATTATCAGCATTCTATTTAGACAGAGTAAGCAATTTTGTCATGAGTAACTACAAAAAAAATATATCAGGACATTTCAAGTATGTACTTGTACCATAATTCCATATTACGACAAGACAGTTACACATACCAAATACTGGAACCAGCCAAATGGCCAACATTGACTCTTAATGAGGCAGTCTGGTGGAGTACTTCTGTCATATATACAGATATGAAATCAGATCTGCTGCATATGAGTTGTAAACCTTCAGAACAGCCTGTCAAATGTATTGTCATTGCACTATCACTCATATGAAGAATAGGCCAGTTAAACTTCAGACCTTCTCATGCAAATACATCAATTTCCATATTTATAAGACAGTTATACATAGAAAATATTGAAATCAACTATATAGCTAATAATGAAAGGAAAACAAGAATGCATATATATACATTATTATTATTAAACTGAAAGTTTCTGAAAATGGAAACCCGATTTATATCTATATACTTCAAATATAATTATCGGATTGTGTCTTTGCACACTATATCTTTTTCCAATTTCATTCAATCATAATAATAGATTCTCTTTAGAGGTACGCTGGTTAATGTGAAGTGTCAATGAAATAAGTAAGTCTTATATGTAATATCTCTCTTTTGGAAAAACTAGGGTTCAGCAGGATTGCTGACTGACAAGTAAGACCTAGCTGTCACTTGTCAACAAAACTGACACCTGTCACAATGGAACATGTCACACACCAATATCATCCTGACACCAAATACAGTACAATGTATGCATACAGATCCCAATATACAATGAGTTTTGGCCTGACAGGCAGTCCACCCTCCCCAAATATCGCTCGTTTTTTCACATACCTCCAAATCGTCCAGCGTTCGGAAGCTCGCGAAGGCGAATCCATCAATGATATCCTCGATCAAAGTGGGACTAACACTTCTCCTTTGCCTCGCAGCTTTAGTTTTACCCTTGCTACGGGGTGTCCTGGTAGGGGTGGTATCCTCACACTCATCTCCACTGGCCCCTGGGCCCCCAGAAGGGAGGTCTGGGCCCGGAGACCCAAGCACATGATTTTGTTTTTCTTGCGAGGCACCATGTTGAACCTTTTCTCGCCGCTTGGCGTTCCTCTGTCTTTTGCCAGAGCTCGGAGTCCCCTCGCTTTCCATGGCGATTTCTCACCTAAACTCGCACTAATCCCGACACTTTTACCCTCATGAGGGGCGCTGATGACTTATCAGTATCCACAGCTAATCCTGCGATCCTACTACTACACCAGATCGGAAATAATCCACACAAAATGCAAGGTAATCTCGGAGTAGCACGTCGCCAATTGTTCAAATGGCGGAAAATACAATATGGCCGACGCACGCAGCAGGTACTCGCAGTGTTCCTCCGCCATGCTAGACATGATGTAGTGCACCGAGCCAGCGCGCGCCAGCCTGGGCTAAACCGATTGCTGTATTTTCATCTCGCCATGTGAGCTAACATTCGCAAATCTACTACTTATATATAATAATAGACTAAATGCCCAGTGTCCCTGTGGCAATTTTTTGTCGGTTTTAGACACGGGGCGACGTCCCTGGTGTCAGTCTGACGGGGGTAGTAGAGGGGACCAGCTCCATTCTCTGGCTGCTCCCCCTGGTCTTTGGCGGGAGCCGCCGATACGCAATGGTGATTTCGTTGAATGAATGATTCCCCCTGATTCAGTTATTCAAACGGCCACGGGTGGGTGTAGTGGAGGTTGTAGACAAGCTCGCGATGCTCGAGGAAAGGGCTTGACTTGGGGGGCACACGTGTGGTGTACTTCTTTCACCCCTAATTGGACATTCGTTTATTCGCCGCTGCGAGATACGTTTTGTTACAGCTGGGATTTGCGTTTGCAAGTCGGCTGAGTCGTTGATTATTTTATAAAGACCTTGAAACGTGCAAAGTCAAAATACATCGGTTATGGAACATCGATCCAAACATTTATGTAGGCTTACATCAACACGCGCTCGATTAATCTATATGTTGTATTCATGATAAATAGCGACGCTTTCTGCCACCTGCAAGTGATGAAACCGCTTCTCAATCGCTGTGCGCCGAACCATTCGGTGGCCATGATGGCGATGACCATGCAGGTTTTGTTTTTACATTTCATGGTAAATGACAGTTAGAACCCGTCTGTAATCAATTTCAGTGTTTTGTTATGACACGCGACGGTTGTTGCTGCTGAACAACAATGGATGTTGTTCACCTTTTGGCTCACTCGTTGTTAATTAATGGCTTCATATTTAATCGATGGGAGGGTACGGTTATAGTTACTAACGTTGCAAGTGTGTACATGAGTGACACTAGACAATATTCGTTTATTGGTTCAAAAAACTAGCGTGGTGCTTTGTTTGAGCCGTAAGTTACATAGTTAAATAGTATATATATTACGTTCTTTACTATAGTTATAATGGGCTCTTGAGGACGCAGGCGATGTCAGGTTTTTCTGTACCATATATGACGCGGTTCTGTTTATCTTGACCATGTATGACGTGGTTCTGTCCATCTAAACCATGTGACATGGGTCTGTCCATATGGACCATGTATGACGTGGTTCTGTCCATCTGGACCGTGTATGATTTGGTTATGTCCATCTGGATCATGTATGACGTGGTTCTGTCCATCTGGACCATGTATGACGTGGTTCTGTCCATCTGGACCATGTATGACGTGGTCTTGTCTATCTGGACCATGTATGACGTGGTATCTGGACCATGTGAGACGTGGTCATGTCCATCTGGACCCTGCATGACGTGGGTGTGTCCATCGGGACCCTGTATGACCATGTTCTCTCGATATAGACCATTGTGACGTGGTTCTGTCTATCTGGACCCTGTATGACATGGTTCTGTCCATCTGGACCACGTCACACGTGGTTTTGTCTGTGTGGACCATTTATGACGTGGTTATGTCCATCTGGACCATGTATGACCATGTTCTGTCGATATAGACCAGATAGACAGGGTTCTGTCTATCTGGACCCTGTATGACCTAGTTCTGTCCATCTGAACCATGTATGACGTGGTTCTGTACGTCGGGACCATATATGACGTGGTTCTGTCCACCTGGACCCTGTATGACATCGTTCTGTCCGCCTGGACCATATATGACGTGGTTCTGTCCATATGGACCATGTATGACGTGGTTCTGTCTATATGGACCTTGCATGACATGATTTTGTCCATCTGGACCCTTATGACATGGTTCTGTCCACCTGGACCCTGTATGACATCGTTCTGTCCGCCTGGACCATATATGACGTGGTTCTGTCCATATGGACTATGTATGACGTGGTTCTGTCTATATGGACCTTGCATGACATGATTTTGTCCATCTGGACCCTTATCACATGGTTCTGTCCACCTGGACCATGTATGACGTAGTTCTGTCGATACAGATCATATGTGACGGTGTTTTATCCATATGGACCCTGCATGACGTGGCTCTGTCCAACTGAACCATGCATGACGTGGTTCTGTCCATCTGGACCATGTATGACATGGTTCTGTCCATCTGAATCATGTATGACGTGGTTCTGTCCATCTGAACCCTGTATGACATGGTTATGTCCATCTGGACCATGTATGACGTGGTTCTGTCCATATGGACCATGTATGACCATGTTCTCTCGATATAGACCATTGTGACGTGGTTCTGTCCATTTGGACCTTGCATGACGTGGTTCTGTCTATATAGACCATGTGTGATCTGGTGATCTGCATCTGGACCATGTATGACTATTGACGACCTATCTGTGCCATTTAAACTCTTGACCAAGTGAATATGACATCTTGATCCATAGTGACAATTATATTTCATATAAACCCATGATTACGTGAATTTGTCTATATGGACCATGTATGACGTGGTTCTGTCCATCTGGACCATGTATGACCATATTCTGTCGATATAGACCATTGTGACATGGTTCTGTCCATCTGGACCCTTTATGACATGGTTCTGTCCATCTGGACCATTTATAACCTCAACATGCCATCTGAACCTTTATTGCCGTAAACATGTTATCTGAACCTTAAATGCCGCAAACATGCCACCTGAACCTTTAAAGATGGTATCAAACCTAATCTAATCGCGATCTGCATCGGTTAACACCTTAATTTTTTTTGGCGAATGTTAACGATTCGTTTCAGCCGACCGGTAAAGAGAAGAAAATTAAGCCAACCCGCCCTCATCAATTTCGAGCAGCGGGCCATTTTGCCGGAGCAAGTGACGTATATTGTGACCCGTCATGTAGCGCCACCTTACGTTAGAACTGGAAGTTATCTCGCGGAGGGAACTCTTCACAGTGGAAACGCGAGAGATCAGGGCCGCGCAGTAGACCATAATCTTAGTGTTTCATGGAAAAATAGCATCCAAACCTACTGATATATCTCTTGCAACGATTATCCCCGTAAAAAAGCCATGATTGGAAGTTAGAATCGCAGCTATTAATATTTGCGATGATCACGCGCTCTTGTTTCGCTCACATAGTAGGTGTCATTTGTGGTTTCAATATAATTAGAGTATCACCTCCTGATTGGTTCATCGAGGAGACACCTCCAAAAAGGGCTGCCGCCTGGTTAAGCGGCAAAACGTTGAATGGCGGTCACTTCCAAATTTGATTGTGAGCTACAGACAGTACGAACAATTCTGTAATTTGGATGATACACACTTTCATGAATCGGTAAAGCAGCGATAGAGGCCAGGCTGGCGGTTTCCTGGAATGCCGTAAACATGCCATCTGAACCTTTAATGGCGTAAACATGCCATCTGAACCTTTAATGGCGTAAACATGCCATCTGAATCTTTAATGGCGTAAGCATGCCATCTGAACCTGATTTTCTGAACGGGAGTACTATTCTGTCATTTGACTCCAGCTTCATCATAACCTGAGGAATGCCTTGTGCTTTCATAATTCATCTTGCCCGCATGGTGTCCATGTCCTGGCCCTGTGTTAATGCTGGACGTGGGGATGAGACAGCCCTCTTTGTGTAATACAAAACCAGCTGTCATAGCCATGCTGAGCCGCCGCCGTTACTTCTTCATGATATGCGAGTAGCGGAGAGGGAGACGGAAATATGAATGCTCCATATCATATCAAATTAGCCAATGCAAAACTGTTACGTGCTCGTGAAGAAATTGCCACGAATTTAAAATGGACGGCAGGTTTTTAAAATTGAAATAGATGGCAGCATGTGACATCAACCACACGCAGGACAGACCTCGTGGGTGCCAGCATACTTACGCGTGGCAGCTTTAAGCTCGCAGCCTTCGATGTTAGGACGACACTACATAATGTAGAACTAGAACATTATGCATAGACCATCCCAGTGGCTGATCTAGGGGGGGAGGGGGGGGGGGTAGGGGCCCCCCTTGGGAGCCAGAACATACAACCTACATGTTAACATACATGTTAAAGTCCCCCCCCCCCGCGGTCGCAAGTTTTCACAGAGCAACAGCCCCCTTGGGAACCTGAACATACACTGTTAAAGTCGGCTTCTCCGAGCACGCCCTGCCACCCCCCCCCCCCCGGTCGGAAGTTTTTCAGAGCGCACATTCCTCGGTCGGAAGTTTCAAAGTTTCAGAGAACAACCCTCCCCCCCCCCCCTTGGCAAATTCTTAGATGCGCCTCTGCATCCATTGGCACAAAGTCTACGTTGTAATAACAGCATGGAGAACAATTCTTCCCTTCACGAAAGATATATTTTATAAATTCATAGAAACTTGGGGTCAAGTATTACATATTATGGTAGTTCATGCAAATGACCGTGCGCAGTTTAACACCAGACAGTGTAATCTGTAAGCGTGCTGTCTAATATCTCAGTGGAAGGCGCATCAACTTGTCAGATTTCCTCTAGAATCATCCTGGTTTATAAGCTGGGGTGATTGACCAGGGACCGGGCAATATCAATGTGGCAATGGTGCGTACCATGGTTATGGAGTCAGATAGAAGATGAATGACGGAGAAATAATAAACATAAAGATAAACTGAAAAAACACAACACGGCGCCAGTGCAGGAAAGTGAAAAGTGAACGATTAATGACAACGTGGCAGTCATCCGTGTACTGTTTACATTCGGTTGTAATTACAGCTTTGGCATAACAGAAAACAGTAAGCGGAATAATAAAACTGAATGCATTGCCAGCTTTGATTTTTTATTTATGTTGTGGCATATAGGATTTCTTTTACCTTTGGGTTGGACTCCCGATGCCTACGTCTTCACGATATATCGGCCGTCATCTGTCTAGCGATGGAACAGACGACGAGGCTCCGTGTCTCCGCCTCGTGTCCTCCAAACAATTAAACAGAGATTGATGCGGACTAGACTCGAGGAGGTACAAAGCAGGTGTTCAGTGGCTGTACTTGGATACTCGTTACCGTCTCTCGATGAATAGACCCACTGGCTGTTCTGCACGGGAGCATCATCCAAATCCGACTTATTTGCCCCTTCCCCCCGACAGTATGGATTCGTAAAAAAATAGATGGCTTCTATTTACTTTCCTTCGCCTTCGAGCATGTCTTGGATATAGACACTTGGTGTTCATTGTGTGCGAGTCTCGGATATAAACACTTGGTGGTCATTGTGTGAGAGTCTCGGATATAGACACTTGGTGGTCATTGTGTGAGTCTCGAATATAGACACTTGGTGGTCATTGTGTGCGAGTCTCGAATATAGACATGTGGTGGTTATTATTGAGAGTCTCGGATATAGACACTTGGTGGTCACTGTGTGAGTCTGATATAGACACTTGGTGGCCATTGTGTGACTCTCGAATATAGACACTTGGTGGTCATTGTGTGCGAGTCTCGAATATAGACATTTGGTGGTTATTATTGAGAGTCTCGTATATAGACACTTGGTGGTCATTGTGTGAGTCTGATATAGACACTTGGTGGTTATTGTGTGAGTCTGATATAGACACTTGGTGGTCACTGTGTGAGTCTGATATAGACACTTGGTGGTCATTGTGTGAGTCTCGGATATAGACACTTGGTGGTCATTGTGTGAGTCTCGGATAGATACACTTGGTGGTCATTGTGTACGAGTCTCGGATATAGACACTTGGTGGTCATTGTGTACGAGTCTCTGATAGAGACACTTGGTGGTCATTGTGTACGAGTCTCGGATATAGACACTTGGTGGTCATTGTGTGCGAGTCTCTGATATAGACAATTGGTGGTCATTGTATGCGAGTCTCTGATATGAACACTTGGTGGTCATTGTATGCGAGTCTTGGATATAGACATGTGGTGGTCATTGTATGCGAGTCTTGGATATAGACACTTGGTGGTCATTATGTGTTGAGTCTCGGATATAGACATGTGGTGGTCATTTTATGAGAGTGGGATATAGACATGTGGTGGTCATTATGTGAGAGTCTACGATATAGACACCTGGTGGTGATTGTGTGCGAGTCTCTGATATATACACTTGGTGGTCATTGTGTGCGAGTCACGGATATAGACACTTGGTGGTCATTGTGTGCGAATCTCTGATATAGACACTTGGTGGTCATTGTGTACCAGTCTCGGCTTATTGAAAGGTGACGAGAGTAGGTTGGTTCCAGTCCCCTTACGTGCATCGGATGTGAACGGTGTGTGCATTTGATTGGAATAGGCATATCCCTACCGGCACACCCGGAAGTTCCCTGTCACGTGTTGCGGGTCCCGGACGGGATACCGAACCTGGCCCAAAGAAATTGGCCCAATGACACCCGGCTCCCGTGTCCAAACCATTCCTATCATCGATATGAGTCGATCAAATCCCCAAGCATACTTTCACTTAGTTCATCATGCTAATGGTATAATCTCCCATCTCATGGCATTAACTAACTGCAGGCTTACGTTTCCATTTACCTCGTGTTGACGTGGTTCCAAGTCATATTCAGTCAGGATGTAATATATTGTTTCATATTAGGGAAAATTAAACAGATTGTTGTTTTGGGCCCGCTTTGTACATAACAACGGCTAAACTGGGCCACAGAACCTCCGGGAATAAGGTTGCCCACCCGTAAGTTCATACCATGGCATCACATTGACATTCCGCAAGGCCATGTAATGGCATCAGATTGACATATTCCGCAAGGCCATTTAATGGCGTCGGATTGACATATTCCACAAGGCCATGTAATGGCATCAGATTGACATTCCGCAAGGCCATGTAATGGCATCAGATTGACATATTCCGTAAAGCCATGTAATGGCATCACATTGGCATATTCCGCAATGCAAGGCAATGTAATGGCATCAGATTGACATATTCCGCAAGGCCATGTAATGGCATAAGTTCACATCATAACATCAGATTGATATATTCTGATATATATATTATATATATATTATAAGCCATGGCATCCGATTAATATTTCAACCACTCAGGCACACGTGATCCAACCTTGAAACCATGGTCGTCCATATCATAGTGTGATGCTGGCATTGTTCTGTCTTCCATATCATAATGTGATGATGGCTTTGTCCTGTCTTCCATATCATAGTGAGATGATGGCTTTGTCCTGTCTTCCATATCATAGTGTGATGCTGGCATTGTTCTGTCTTCCATATCATAGTGTGATGATGGCATTGTCCTGTCTTCCATACCATAATGTGGTGCTGGCTTTGTCCTGTCTTCCATACCATAGTTAGATGATGGCTTTGTTCTGTCTTCCATATCATAGTGTGATGCTGGCATTGTCCTGTCTTCCATATCATAGTGAGATGATGGCTTTGTCCTGTCTTCCATATCATAGTGTGATGATGGCATTGTACTGTCTTCCATATCATAGTGTGATGCTGGCTTTGTCCTGTCTTGCATATCATAGTGAGATGATGGCTTTGTCCTGTCTTCCACATCATAGTGTGATGCTGGCTTTGTCCTGTCTTCCATATCATAGTGTGATGCTGGCATTGTTCTGTCTTCCATATCATAGTGTGATGCTGGCTTTGTCCTGTCTTCCATATCATAGTGTGATGATGGCTTTGTCCTGTCTTCCATATCATAGTGTGATGCTGGCTTTGTCCTGTCTTCCATATCATAGTGTGATGCTGGCATTGTTCTGTCTTCCATATCATAGTGTGATGGTGGCTTTGTCCTGTCTTCCATACCATAATGTGGTGCTGGCATTGTCCTGTCTTCCATATCATAGTGTGATGCTGGCATTGTCCTGTCTTCCATATCATAGTGTGATGATGGCTTTGTCCTGTCTTCCATATCATAGTGTGATGATGGCTTTGTCCTGTCCTACATATCATAGTGTGATGATGGCATTGTCCTGTCTTCCATACCATAATGTGGTGCTGGCTTTTGCCTGTCTTCCATATCATAGTGTGATGCTGGCATTGTCCTGTCTTCCATATCATAGTGTGATGCTGGCATTGTCCTGTCTTCCATATCATAGTGTGATGATGGCTTTGTCCTGTCTTCCATATCATAGTGTGATGATGGCTTTGTCCTGTCTTCCATATCATAGTGTGATGCTGGCTTTGTCCTGTCTTCCATATCATAGTGAGATGATGGCTTTGTCCTGTCTTCCATATCATAGTGTGATGATGGCTTTGTCCTGTCTTCCATATCATAATGTGATGATGGCTTTGTCCTGTCTTCCATACCATAATGTGGTGCTGGCTTTTTCCTGTCTTCCATATCATAGTGTGATGATGGCTTTGTCCTGTCTTCCATATCATAGTGTGATGATGGCTTTGTCCTGTCTTCCATATCATAGTGTGATGCTGGCTTTGTCCTGTCTTCCATATCATAGTGAGATGATGGCTTTGTCCTGTCTTCCATATCATAGTGTGATGATGGCTTTGTCCTGTCTTCCATATCATAGTGTGATGATGGCTTTGTCCTGTCTTCCATACCATAATGTGGTGCTGGCATTGTCCTGTCTTCCATATCATAGTGTGATGCTGGCATTGTCCTGTCTTCCATATCATAGTGAGATAATGGCTTTGTCCTGTCTTCCATATCATAGTGTGATGATGGCTTTGTCCTGTCTTCCATATCATAGTGTGATGATGGCTTTGTCCTGTCTTCCATATAATAATGTGATGATGGCTTTGTTGTTTCTTCCCTATCATAGTGTGATGATGGCTTTGTCCTGTCTTTCATATCATAATGTGGTGCTGGCGTTTTCCTGTCTTCCATATCATAGTGTGATGCTGGCTTTGTCCTGTCTTCCATATCATAGTGTGATGCTGGCTTTGTCCTGTCTTCCATATCATAGTGAGATGATGGCTTTGTCCTGTCTTCCATATCATAGTGAGATGATGGCTTTGTCCTGTCTTCCATATCATAAGGTGGTGCTGGCTTTTTCCTGTCTTCCATATCATAGTGTGGTGCTGGCTTTGTCCTGTCTGCCACATCGTAGTGTCAAGCTGGCCCTAGCGTGCCTCCCATGTCATGGCCTATGCTGGCCTTAGGCTGTAACGGAGACTAATATTGTGTTCACCTGGCCGGACCACCCCCCCCCCTCCCTGGCACTCCCCCTCCCCCTCCTCCCCATCCCCACCCTTGTGTTTGAGACGAAGCCGCTGGTTCCACGCTTGGACTCTAATATCTTCCCCGTCAACTGTTCTCATATACCCCACAATTTGTCATTCCAGACTAGCGTCACCCCTGGACACCCTGACGTTAACTATCTCGCTTTTTGCCACTACCCCAGCACCGTCTGCCGCATATATAACAGGAGTGTTATTCTTATAGCAACCCTTTCACATCAGAATACATCATGTGACTGCCACACCACCCCACCCACCATCACTCTCCCTCAGCCTTTAAAAATACCATCACAAGTTATACACCCTCACCCCCCCCCTGGCTGACTCCCTCCCCTACCCTACCCCCTCCCCCCCCCCCCTGGCTGACTCCCTCCCCTACCCTACCCCCCCCCCCTTCTATCTTCGCGCCACTGTGCCTCTCATCATCCGGTAACACCTTCCTCCCGCCTCATAACTCCCCCCAGTGGCAGACCCCCCCCCCCCTCGCCTCCTGCTTACCTCCGTTCGAGCCTGACATATCATTGATGGAGCGGTCTGGCTCAAACAATAAAGTGCTCGCGACGGGAAAAGGGGAAAAAAAGAAATAGCGGCTTGGCAGCAAGAACGTGACGCGGTTAACGTGACCTTGACCTTCGGTCTCAAGGTCCCATCCAACCCGCAGAGCTCGGACGAGACAATCCAGAAATCAATCTCCATCTCACGGTGTTTTTATGCTTTGATATATGAAGTCACATTGTTACGAAAAAAGAATGTTCTTTGGAGCGTAACTGATGAGAATCATTTTTCACAACCAGACACATCACTGAGGCGAATTAATGTGCCACGCTGTACAGACAGCCTATTGTGTACATGCATTAATCTATTGTGAATGACAAACTGGTCACATCCTTGGTTCAATTTAGCCTGATTCTCAACAGAAGCGGTGTAGGTGCGCGCCCTTATCGAGACAGGCGAGAATGCGAGATAGCGAGTGGCAGAAATATGCCACCATAGTCTGTTGATACGTTCATCGTAGATAATAAAATGTGAAAATATTATATCTTTACCATAAATGCTAACCAGTAGTGTGGATCTAAACATAAATCGGATGGTATTTACCACATGTTTCGACCAATAGTGTGTGACCCAGCGTGAACTATTAACGGCGATGAAGGGGTGAAGCGGCCCTGTACAACTCGAGCACCCCACCCCGCCCCTCTATCACGGCGGGCCTCGAATAGCAGTCAACATATCGGTATTCCACAGTGGCGGATCCAAGGGAGGAGGGGGGTTTAAAACCCGCGTCAAGCAAGGGGATGTTGAGAACATTTGTCAATGACCCTTTCTTGACGAAGAATGACGCTTTTCCATGCAGAATCAATGCCATCTGAAGTGGGCCACCTCCCCCCTCCCCCTACCCCTCCCCCCCCCCCCGCCCCCGCCGATCATAAAAAAATGCTGGATACTTATCAACCGCTCTACCCAGTCGCAAGTTTCTGTGACCCCCCCCCCCTCCCCCCTTTGTTTATAAATCCTAAATTCCTAGATCCGCGCCTTACCCAAGGATGACCTATGACCTATATGATGTGGAAGGTATATACGTGTGACATGCCGTTGTAGCGTATTCAATCTCCCTTGACAGTTACAGAACATCTTTCAACTGTGTCCGTACCAATAGTGAATTGATGACTCCTTTGATGTATATTCGACTTCTTTGATGTGGGAGGAGGGGATCCGTCAACGCTGAGAATATTCCCCACGTATTCCAGTGAATTACAACTGTTATGCGTTATACCCAACACTTTTAATGTGATCCGTTAGGAGGCGCCACTTGTAACACAGTTGCATGTTGCGCGCCATCTGGCCGAGCTTGCCGGTACTACATCACCAAGGTGATGTCACTTGGAAGGGGTTGGATATCAGCTGCCGACAGCTTCCTTTGAGCGTATAGTACCCACCCCCCTCCCTCCGCCACCGCCTCCCTCGCCACCCATCCCCCTCCACCACCCCGGTCACCCGACCGTGACATCACGTGGATTAAATTGATAGTATTGTGTTGGCGTGAGTGAGCCGCGTATGCCAGGGAGACACGTGGTCCAGCGGCCCACTGATCTATGGAGGCTAATTTCAACGTAAAGAGAAGGATATCGTTTCGGCATTTAGCGTAGGGTGAGAGATTAAATACTCCACAAGGCAGGTCGAGCGGTTTACCTGGCAGTCAATTTGTCCACCAACACACCGCCCAGCGCCACATTAACGTTGTTGTCTTGCAAGCGGAGGGCCTATCGTGTCTAGCGTGACCGTAGGATGCCGTCGGCAAGTCCTGGTGGCGAGACGATTTAGCCTATCAGATATAAATGGTGAAAAAAACAAGTGGTATGGAAAGCCACGGAAAGCATTTCGGTTTGGAGAGGGTTCAGGCTGGACAGTTTCAACTGTAGTTGTTTGGCGGTGTGTAGATTATCTGGTGGAATAGCACACTATTATGTCACACAGAAAGGCGCCCATGTGAAATACTCACTATAAGAATGTATTTATTAGTAATAATTTATTGATAATAATTCCATTGTAAACATTGACGTATCAATGACTTGTTATGTGTATCACAGCTACTTAATGGAATGACTTACTTACTTAAATAATAAATATAAATAGAGATATTAATTATTAAAAAAAATGTGAAGAACATGTATAGCGGTCCGGTTGATTGAATTTATTGATTTGATATAGGGAACAGGGAAAAATAGTGCCCCGGCACCAAGCTGAGAAGCCCATTGTGTGAAATGGCTGGTTCCCGGCCAGTTATGCGGGCTACTTGTGTGAACGCCGTCACTAACTTGTGCGTGACCGCGGGAATTATATTATTGCTGTTCTCTTCTCGTCTCTAGCGTGCCAATGTTCATAAATGTGTTGCGGGATTGTTACCTACTGTTTGACTGTCAACTTGTAAAACATGTTTGAATAAACTGTTGCTGTAACCATGTACCGCAAGTGAAAAGTGCCAACAAAAATAAAAAAGTGCGTCACGTTACGGTATTTACAAACGACTTTTGTCAGGTATTTTATTATTAATGGGTTTCTACGTCGCCAGAAAATATAGCCTCACGAAACACGAATATTATCATAATATAACAAGCCTCTAGTCGACATTTACTCGGCGATCTGGATTGTAAGATCCATATTGAAAGCTCTTCAGGGAAATTTTTGTTGCTCGCTACAGGTTGTATCTATGGATCCTAGGCGAGGCCCCCACTACATCCCCCCCACCCCCCCCCAACACCCCTCCTTCCCTAATCCCTCCCACACTGCCCCTGAACAATATATGCCACCATTTCCAGCCCCCCCCCCCTCCCCACCGTCACTATATCTTCCACCTTTAAATATCAACCAACAAAGTCCCGTTATACGAGTATATAACTCTATAAAGGGACCGATTCAGATGATAAAATATATAATACGCATTAATACACGCTATATCACACAGATCGAGGGGTCAGTCTTCAGCACAAGCAAAAGAAAGTAGTCCCGGTCCGAGCAATGATAATGGCTGCATATATATATATATCAATCATTTATAAAGCATTGAATGTGGCTTGATATAAGCATTAGACAAATAATAATCCAGACATGCAGGATAAATAAATATACCCATTAACAGGGAGAAGGAAAACATATATCCATTGTTAATCAAACAATAATGCAATCAATAATACCTGTCATGTGCCTACGTCAGTGTCTGTAGCCATGGCTCATACTGTCAGTGTCTGTGGAATGGAAGGCCGTGCCTCATACTGTCAGTGTCTATGGTATGGAAGGCCGTGCCTCATACTGTCAGTGTCTGTGGTATGGAAGGCCGTGCCTCATACTGTCAGTGTCTGTGGTATGGAAGGCCGTGCCTCATACTGTCAGTGTCTGTGGAATGGAAGGCCGTGCCTCATACTGTCAGTGTCTGTAGTATGGAAGGCCGTGCCTCATACTGTCAGTGTATGTGGTATGCAAGGCCGTGCCTCATACTGTCAGTGTATGTGGTATGGAAGGCCGTGCTTCATACTGTCAGTGTCTGTGGTATGGATGGCCGTGCCTCACACTGTCAGTGTCTGTGGTATGGATGGCCGTGCCTCATACTGCCAGTGTCTGTGGTATGGATGGCCGTGCCTCATACTGCCAGTGTCTGTGGTATGGAAGGCCGTGCCTCATACTGTCAGTGTCTGTGGTATGGAAGGCCGTGCTTCATACTGTCAGTGTCTGTGGTATGGAAGGCCGTGTCTCATACTGTCAGTGTCTGTAGTATGGAAGGCCGTGCCTCATACTGTCATAGTATGTGGTATGGAAGGCCGTGCCTCATACTGCCAGTGTCTGTGGTATGGAAGGCCGTGTCTCATACTGCCAGTGTCTGTGGTATGGAAGGCCGTGCCTCATACTGTCAGTGTCTGTGAAATGGAAGGCCGTGCTTCATACTGTCAGTGTCTGTGGTATGGAAGGCCGTGTCTCATACTGTCAGTGTCTGTAGTATAGAAGGCCGTGCCTCATACTGTCAGTGTCTGTGGTATGGAAGGCCGTGCCTCATACTGCCAGTGTCTGTGGTATGGAAGGCCGTGTCTCATACTGTCAGTGTCTGTAGTATGGAAGGCCGTGCCTCATACTGTCAGTGTATGTGGTATGCAAGGCCGTGCCTCATACTGTCAGTGTATGTGGTATGCAAGGCCGTGCTTCATACTGTCAGTGTCTGTGGTATGGAAGGCCGTGCCACATACTGTCAATGTCTGTGGTATGGAAGGCCGTGCCTCATACTGTCATAGTATGTGGTATGGAAGGCCGTGCCTCATACTGCCAGTGTCTGTGGTATGGAAGGCCGTGTCTCATACTGCCAGTGTCTGTGGTATGGAAGGCCGTGTCTCATACTGTCAGTGTCTGTGGTATGGAAGGCCGTGTCTCATACTGTCAGTGTCTGTGGTATGGAAGGCCGTGTCTCATACTGTCAATGTCTGTGGTATGGAAGGCCGTGCCTCATACTGTCAGTGTCTGTGGAATGGAAGGCCGTGCCTCATACTGTCATAGTATGTGGTATGGAAGGCCGTGCCACATACTGTCAATGTCTGTGGTATGGAAGGCCGTGTCTCATACTGTCAGTGTCTGTAGTATGGAAGGCCGTGCCACATACTGTCAATGTCTGTGGTATGGAAGGCCGTGCCTCATACTGTCAGTGTCTGTAGTATGGAAGGCCGTGCCTCATACTGTCAGTGTCTGTGGAATGGAAGGCCATGCCTCACACTGTCAGTGTCTGTGGTATGGAAGGCCGTGCCTCATACTGTCAGTGTCTGTAGTATGGAAGGCCGTGCCTCATACTGTCAGTGTATGTGGTATGCAAGGCCGTGCCTCATACTGTCAGTGTATGTGGTATGGAAGGCCGTGCTTCATACTGTCAGTGTCTGTGGTATGGATGGCCGTGCCTCATACTGTCAGTGTCTGTGGTATGGAAGGCCGTGCCTCATACTGCCAGTGTCTGTAGTATGGAAGGCCGTGCCTCATACTGTCAGTGTCTGTGGAATGGAAGGCCATGCCTCATACTGTCAGTGTCTGTGGTATGGAAGGCCGTGCCTCATACTGTCAGTGTCTGTGGTATGGAAGGCCGTGCCTCATACTGTCAGTGTCTGTAGTATGGAAGGCCGTGCCTCATACTGTCAGTGTCTGTGGAATGGAAGGCCATGCCTCACACTGTCAGTGTCTGTGGTATGGAAGGCCGTGCCTCATACTGTCAGTGTCTGTAGTATGGAAGGCCGTGCCTCATACTGTCAGTGTATGTGGTATGCAAGGCCGTGCCTCATACTGTCAGTGTATGTGGTATGGAAGGCCGTGCTTCATACTGTCAGTGTCTGTGGTATGGATGGCCGTGCCTCACACTGTCAGTGTCTGTGGTATGGATGGCCGTGCCTCATACTGCCAGTGTCTGTGGTATGGATGGCCGTGCCTCATACTGCCAGTGTCTGTGGTATGGAAGGCCGTGCCTCATACTGTCAGTGTCTGTGGTATGGAAGGCCGTGCTTCATACTGTCAGTGTCTGTGGTATGGAAGGCCGTGTCTCATACTGTCAGTGTCTGTAGTATGGAAGGCCGTGCCTCATACTGTCATAGTATGTGGTATGGAAGGCCGTGCCTCATACTGCCAGTGTCTGTGGTATGGAAGGCCGTGTCTCATACTGCCAGTGTCTGTGGTATGGAAGGCCGTGCCTCATACTGTCAGTGTCTGTGAAATGGAAGGCCGTGCTTCATACTGTCAGTGTCTGTGGTATGGAAGGCCGTGTCTCATACTGTCAGTGTCTGTAGTATAGAAGGCCGTGCCTCATACTGTCAGTGTCTGTGGTATGGAAGGCCGTGCCTCATACTGCCAGTGTCTGTGGTATGGAAGGCCGTGTCTCATACTGTCAGTGTCTGTAGTATGGAAGGCCGTGCCTCATACTGTCAGTGTATGTGGTATGCAAGGCCGTGCCTCATACTGTCAGTGTATGTGGTATGCAAGGCCGTGCTTCATACTGTCAGTGTCTGTGGTATGGAAGGCCGTGCCACATACTGTCAATGTCTGTGGTATGGAAGGCCGTGCCTCATACTGTCATAGTATGTGGTATGGAAGGCCGTGCCTCATACTGCCAGTGTCTGTGGTATGGAAGGCCGTGTCTCATACTGTCAGTGTCTGTGGTATGGAAGGCCGTGTCTCATACTGTCAGTGTCTGTGGTATGGAAGGCCGTGTCTCATACTGTCAATGTCTGTGGTATGGAAGGCCGTGCCTCATACTGTCAGTGTCTGTGGAATGGAAGGCCGTGCCTCATACTGTCATAGTATGTGGTATGGAAGGCCGTGCCACATACTGTCAATGTCTGTGGTATGGAAGGCCGTGTCTCATACTGTCAGTGTCTGTAGTATGGAAGGCCGTGCCACATACTGTCAATGTCTGTGGTATGGAAGGCCGTGCCTCATACTGTCAGTGTCTGTAGTATGGAAGGCCGTGCCTCATACTGTCAGTGTCTGTGGAATGGAAGGCCATGCCTCACACTGTCAGTGTCTGTGGTATGGAAGGCCGTGCCTCATACTGTCAGTGTCTGTAGTATGGAAGGCCGTGCCTCATACTGTCAGTGTATGTGGTATGCAAGGCCGTGCCTCATACTGTCAGTGTATGTGGTATGGAAGGCCGTGCTTCATACTGTCATAGTATGTGGTATGGAAGGCCGTGCCTCATACTGCCAGTGTCTGTGGTATGGAAGGCCGTGTCTCATACTGCCAGTGTCTGTGGTATGGAAGGCCGTGCCTCATACTGTCAGTGTCTGTGAAATGGAAGGCCGTGCTTCATACTGTCAGTGTCTGTGGTATGGAAGGCCGTGTCTCATACTGTCAGTGTCTGTAGTATAGAAGGCCGTGCCTCATACTGTCAGTGTCTGTGGTATGGAAGGCCGTGCCTCATACTGCCAGTGTCTGTGGTATGGAAGGCCGTGTCTCATACTGTCAGTGTCTGTAGTATGGAAGGCCGTGCCTCATACTGTCAGTGTATGTGGTATGCAAGGCCGTGCCTCATACTGTCAGTGTATGTGGTATGCAAGGCCGTGCTTCATACTGTCAGTGTCTGTGGTATGGAAGGCCGTGCCACATACTGTCAATGTCTGTGGTATGGAAGGCCGTGCCTCATACTGTCATAGTATGTGGTATGGAAGGCCGTGCCTCATACTGCCAGTGTCTGTGGTATGGAAGGCCGTGTCTCATACTGCCAGTGTCTGTGGTATGGAAGGCCGTGTCTCATACTGTCAGTGTCTGTGGTATGGAAGGCCGTGTCTCATACTGTCAGTGTCTGTGGTATGGAAGGCCGTGTCTCATACTGTCAATGTCTGTGGTATGGAAGGCCGTGCCTCATACTGTCAGTGTCTGTGGAATGGAAGGCCGTGCCTCATACTGTCATAGTATGTGGTATGGAAGGCCGTGCCACATACTGTCAATGTCTGTGGTATGGAAGGCCGTGTCTCATACTGTCAGTGTCTGTAGTATGGAAGGCCGTGCCACATACTGTCAATGTCTGTGGTATGGAAGGCCGTGCCTCATACTGTCAGTGTCTGTAGTATGGAAGGCCGTGCCTCATACTGTCAGTGTCTGTGGAATGGAAGGCCATGCCTCACACTGTCAGTGTCTGTGGTATGGAAGGCCGTGCCTCATACTGTCAGTGTCTGTAGTATGGAAGGCCGTGCCTCATACTGTCAGTGTATGTGGTATGCAAGGCCGTGCCTCATACTGTCAGTGTATGTGGTATGGAAGGCCGTGCTTCATACTGTCAGTGTCTGTGGTATGGATGGCCGTGCCTCATACTGTCAGTGTCTGTGGTATGGAAGGCCGTGCCTCATACTGCCAGTGTCTGTAGTATGGAAGGCCGTGCCTCATACTGTCAGTGTCTGTGGAATGGAAGGCCATGCCTCATACTGTCAGTGTCTGTGGTATGGAAGGCCGTGCCTCATACTGTCAGTGTCTGTGGTATGGAAGGCCGTGCCTCATACTGTCAGTGTCTGTAGTATGGAAGGCCGTGCCTCATACTGTCAGTGTCTGTGGAATGGAAGGCCATGCCTCACACTGTCAGTGTCTGTGGTATGGAAGGCCGTGCCTCATACTGTCAGTGTCTGTAGTATGGAAGGCCGTGCCTCATACTGTCAGTGTATGTGGTATGCAAGGCCGTGCCTCATACTGTCAGTGTATGTGGTATGGAAGGCCGTGCTTCATACTGTCAGTGTCTGTGGTATGGATGGCCGTGCCTCACACTGTCAGTGTCTGTGGTATGGATGGCCGTGCCTCATACTGCCAGTGTCTGTGGTATGGATGGCCGTGCCTCATACTGCCAGTGTCTGTGGTATGGAAGGCCGTGCCTCACACTGTCAGTGTCTGTGGTATGGAAGGCCGTGCCTCACACTGTCAGTGTCTGTAGTATGGAAGGCCGTGCCTCATACTGTCAGTGTCTGTAGTATGGAAGGCCGTGCCACATACTGTCAATGTCTGTGCTATGGAAGGCCGTGCCTCACACTGTCAGTGTCTGTAGTATGGAAGGCCGTGCCTCATACTGTCAGTGTCTGTGGTATGGAAGGCCGTGCCTCATACTGTCAGTGTCTGTGGTATGGATGGCCGTGTCTCATACTGTCAAAGTCTGTGGTATGGAAGGCCGTGCCTCATACTGTCAGTGTCTGTAGTATGGAAGGCCGTAGTATTTTCTTTTTCTTCCCCAGTTGTAAGACCCTGGCATTGCTGGCAAAATATATGCAGATCAATCTCCTTTTCCATTACTGCAACATTCCCATGTGGAGTGTTCGTTTCCATCTAGCTTTGGAGAACATACGCTGTCGCTAGCGACCGGAAGCACGTTTTCACAGCCACGTGGAGAATGCTTTTGCTCCTCTATACATCCATCTCCGTGTAGGGGGCGCCCATCGCCATCACCCTCGGTTGATCCTTTGCCTTGCGTGCCGTTACAAGCTATATATTTCTGCATGCCCATCATACACTGTAGGATCTGTTGTTGCAGACTTATAAACTGGGTTTGGAACTCTCGGTCATGCTGCCTCATTCGCTCCTCGTGGGCCAACACCATTCGCAGTAACTTCTCCTCGAACTTCTGCCTATCCTCACGGCTCCCATCCCGACTGACAGAATGGTAGTCAGACATATGTGACTGATACCTGGAACGATCAATTGCGACAAAATTGTCGACGGTGTGATTTGAATTGGACTGGTTCTGTCTCTTCCCCAAAGAGACGTGTGGCTCCAAGAAGGCGTGTTCCTTGGACGAGGACACGACGGCCGTGGTGAACCCGGTGGAAGTGATGCCGTCACTTTCTCTGGTCGCCATTTCTTTCTTAATATTGAGTTCGTCTGTGATTGAGCTGTGGCCTGGGGTGCTGCCATCCCGATGTCCATCATACCGGCGTCTCTTACCGCTACTCGGCAGGTCGTCATCATCGGAATCTGTCGGGTAAAATGCTTATTTCAGTAATCAGTCACTATGGTAGAGCTGCGGCTGATGAGGTGTATCTTGAACGGTTGGTGGCTTTAAGCTAGTGGAATAGCCGTATTCAGTGATGCATCATGCAAATCATGTCATTTTTTATGCAATGATGTCGCCTTATGCAATACTGAATTACAATGTTCAATTTGTGTCATTTAATAATGTCGGCTATGTAATCATACTCTCTTATACAAAGATCATATAATCTTATACAAAGATGTTACTTACATGTCATATGGTTCCATACAGTGCTACATTATATACATGAATAATATTTAGGCATATATATAACATTTGTCCGTGGGCCTATAAGCATAATCTGTGAGTGACGGTGATTTTGTTCCTGTGGGGAGGGGGCGGGGGTGGCCATGGTACTCACCGCGTGTGTTACTTCCGCCATGGTAGTAGGTTCGGGTGTCTGTCCCGAGCAGTAACGCACCCTGCGGAGTGAGGGGCTCCACCACGTGGCGACAGCCGAGTATACCGTCCAACTGATCGAAGTACCTGGAAGAAATTATTGTCTTCTTTCAAACATCTTAAAGTTACTATTTCGCAAAATAATTAACGTTGGATGCGTGGGGCCGCAGGAATTTTGGTGGTAATGGTTTCATGAGTGTCAACAGCAGGCACATTCCAACGCCTGCAGTCGGGATGAACCTCGGGTCTGTTTTTAAAGTACGGGATTTTTAAGATGTTTTTGCGAGATGTACTAAATAAAGTTCAAGACTTTATTGAGGAGGCGGGGGTGCAAACATATGAGGTCCCCTCCCCCCAGCTCCGCAACTGAATTACCTCATCATATAGTTTCATATCAAATATCGGAATAACAGCAACAACAAGTTGTCTCATTGTTGTCTCACAAGAAGTTTATCGTCCAGATCATATGTTTTTTTAAACATATACAACGTTCATAGGAACAGTTAACCCTCTGCCGTATTTGGTGTTTGCCAGAATCAACCCCCTGCCGTATTTGGTGTTTGCCAGAATCAACCCCCTGTCATATTGGGTGTTTGCCAGAATCAACCCCCTGCCGTATTTGGTGTCTACCAGAATCAACCCCCTGCCGTATTTGGTGTCTACCAGAATCAACCCCCATGCCGTATTTGGTGTTTGTACATAATTTGAACAAATATTACATGTTGGTCACTTGCTCAACTATCAGGGCCCTGACTTGTCAAGTAGTTTGTAAGCCGGATATCTTGTAACATCTGCAGACATAGTATTGAGATAAGGTAACTAATTGAAAGTAAACGTGGGTGGCCTCCATGGTGTAGTGGTTAGCGCACTAGACCGCAGATCAATAGGTCTGGGGTCGAATCTGGGGTCGGGCACCTAATCTGGGGCATGTTTAATCCCGTCGCGTTCCGTGTTCCAAGTTAGCCTTCATGTGCACAACAGCGGCCTAAAACACCAACATTTCATTTCAAACGCTTAATCTTAAAGTTGCATGTCGAGCTCTTTCCCGCCAAAACTAAAGAGGTCAAAATACTAATAAGAATCAGTCCTAGAATCATTCAAGACTTCTTTTGTCTATACTCCAACCATGCCAGACTGCCAAATAGTGTCTCTTAGCCTTGCCCGTGATATCAATTTACCACCAGTTTTCATTTTAGTGGTAAACGTCATCAGTTTGTGTGCTTCGCGATGCTTTGATATAAGTACCAGTACCGCGACCGAGTTCTGTGGTGTCCCGGGATAGACACGTTTGCCCCACCATAGCCAAAACGGCGATGTTTATCAGGTTTTCGATTTCATAGAATGAAACAATCGAGTTTTCTGCAAATTTTGATATAAATTTCGCCAAGGCTTAGTTTTGGCGGGAAAGAACTCGACATGCAACTTTAAATGAAATGAACAAACTTGCCGGATGGGCGGGGTCCCCAAAAACCAAAATGAACTATTTGTGATCCCTTCCAGTACCTTGGTGTGTGAGAGAACGCCTGTCTCTGGCGCGTTGGGAATATTACTTTTAGTTATTTCCATTGCAACCCTGTCTACATAGAATCGAGCACCCTGTATGTTGATTATAAGTGGAAAGCTGAAAAACAACGTGACAGTTGGGTGTGAAGTCTCAATGACGATAAATCAATAACTTCAAGGTTCACTGGAACGCTATACACCTACCTGAACTTAGTTCGGCCATGTCCACTTCGGTCCTGCTCTTGTTTCGCCCTCCTGTATTCTTTCTTCATCGTCTTTATCTTGTTCCTGCACTGTTCGAATGTCCACGCACCGGGAGGCCTCTCTTTGAACCTGGCATTCAAACGTCGTGCGATCTCTTCAAATATGTCCTTGTTATGTAACGAGGTCTGCAGCATCCATTGTAAGCGTTCATCGGTCCAAACTTCTATCAAATACTCGGTGTGTTCATTCGCTGCCCAAATATTCGCCATGTCCCCTCCTGTGGAGTCCCCGCTGTACCAGTGTGGGCGAGCGGTAGACTAATGCGGCCTGTGTAGCTATAAGGATGTGCGACAGGGAGGTCACAGCTAACCTGGGTGACATCCGGGCACTATGTAGCCAGAGAGTATCGAATCACAAACATCGGCTTGCATCCGGATTTGATCCAGCGACTGCCGGTTGTTGCTATCCAGAACGCTCCCGGAACAAGTTCCCTGTCGGCTTCATCCAGTCCCGGATCCAATACCGGGGTACGCTATCCTTATAGCGATATATCAGAGCTCACGTGTTCCCGAAATGGTACTCCACGTGTTCCAGAAATGTTGCTCCTCCACCCGCGCCCATCCCCTTCCCCTCTCACTCCACCTCTCTGTGCTGGCTATTTTAAACCGTATGTGCACTGAGTATAGTAACAGTTGCTATTCAATTAGTGGATATGGTTGTACACTGGTCCATGCAATACGTGGCGTCCTGTACAAGTTGAGTCCTATAATAGACCAGTGTCATAGTGCAGGGACAAATGTAACATCTAATTGTTTGGTTAAAGATATTAGCTTGCTCCCCCATTCTCTACGGTCAATAAGTTTTCACTTATCGCAAGTGCGGATACTGTTTAGCGCCTCCCACCCCCCCTCCACCCCCCGCCGCCCACCCGCTTACCCCTCTACCCCACAGCCCCCTCCCGCTTCGTTAGCTCAAAATGTTGCAGTCGTCGCTGAACATGCTTCCACTTTATTTGCCATGCTCGGGTGTGTACTCTGTACTTGAAATCAAGATAATGCAAATAACTGTCGATGACACGCAGCATGATACGTTGTAACGGACAAGATACGTGGTAACAGGAACACAAACAATATCATGTTCTAAGACAACTAGCCGCCCCGCGAGCAGGCGTCTAGCGCTCGTAGTAATATGCGGAAGAAATAACAGTATGACAGTATTTTGCTTTATACGTCATTTAACGTACCTACAAACTCTGGCTGAAGTCTTGGTTGGATCTGTAGAACTGACGTGTAGTCCGCTTACCTGTACTGTAAAATTGGATTCCCGGGCAAAGTTAGTTCTCTTGCTACTGATGGGAAGTTGTGGACGCGAGACAGTACGGGATTTCTTTGCTTTGATGACGAATCGGGCGATAAGGCGTTGGGAGAAATAATATTACTGTTGGCACCAAGGGACGCCGCAGACATGGTCACCATGCAGGATAAGCACCCGAAAGCGATATGACGCGCGGGATAAGGTAATAAGCACCCAGCGATAGTGTGGACACATGCGGTAGTGTTGACACATCTAAGAGCGACAATGTTGCTACATCCAAGGCGGACCATGCAGTGCATGGAGTGGTTCGGTTGCATATACATCCAAGGCGGTCCACATCCAAGGAAAAGCGAAAAGCACCCAGCGACAATGTTGACACATTCAACATGTTCAAGGCGGTTGTTGGTGCCAATGTGCTAGTGCATGCAGCGGCATAGGTGGGACAGACAGTTTCATTTTATTAGTATAGAATACAGCTCTCTCCGGAGTCAACCAAGTCATACGTAGTTAGTGTAGGCGTGACCTGATGTAACATATCATGGATTATGGCACTCAGATGGATTCAGATAACAGTACACTAACCGACAGTTGAAATGGGATTGCGCCTGCGCAAGGATTCCTTGCCGAACTTTTGGCGCTAAATTCAAACGTGTGTAGCGTTGCCGACTAGATAAGACGTACGATTATTGTTGTCGGACAGACAAGAATTCTTTTTGACTTGAGCTAGATTATCGTGTTATTGCAGGTGAGATTAAAATGGCTTGATTATTTGTGGTTGGCATCCGTCCGTCTGCGAATGACGATGGATTTGCAGCTTTGTTTAGTTATTGGTTTGTGCTCGCTGGTGGGCGCCTAGATTGGCTTTTCAAGTCCAGTTTCTCAAACCAGAGCCCGTCGTGGTGGGCCATTCCCTCACGCACGACACGTACCCATCCCGTCTTTTGGGATGCTAGATCCTCCCAAGAATCTGAATCAATGCCGAAAACCTTCATGTCACGCTTGCAAACATCCTTAAACCTAAGCTTTGGCCGCCTAGTTGGCCTTTTGCCGTCGGCAAGCTCGAGCACATCCTTGGAATACGTTCATCTTGCATTCGACGAACGTTTCCAAGCCAACGAAGACGTCTTTAATTGCTTCACAACAGCAAGAATGCTTGGTAGGTTGGCCCTGGCTAACACTTCAGCATTCGTTAACTTGTCTTGCCAAGATATGCCTAAAATGTAGGCAACGAAAATGGAAGTTATTCAATTTACTTTCTTGGCCACAATATGTAGTCCACGTTTCACTGCCATACAGCAAGCCACTTAGAACACACGCCCTGTAGATTAGCATTTTGGTGCGAATGATTAGTTTTGAATTTTGCCAAGCACGTACGTTTGTTCAACCTACCAACGGTGGTGGCTGCCTTCCCAATGCGAGTATTCATTTCCTCGTCCAGGGATAGATTATCCGTGACTATTGATTATACAGTTCCAGGTATTTTACTGTAAACCACAACCTATTAATTAAAACGTATTAAAAATATTTATTATGGTACAAGCAGAATTTGTTCCTTATCGTCATTTCGAGCTCCTGCTGCATTAGTTATACAATGTGAAGGGTCATTATACACACCATACATCAAAAGCTTACCAAGTTGTCGACATATCATGCGCGTTTTTAATATTGCAATGTTCATTGTCAGCCGTGTGTAAAATAGACCGTTGAATGAAGATTTCTATACTAATAAAATGAAGCTGTCTGTCCACTATGCCGCGGCATGCAAGAGCGCATTGGCCCCAGCAGCCGCCTTGAACCTACATCCAACCGAACCACTGTCAACGCTATCGCATGTGTCAACACTACCACTTGCTTATCACCTTATCCGCATAATATCGGTTTCGGGTGCTTATCCCGCATGGTGACCATGTCTGCGGCGGGCTACCTGGCTCGGTGCCAACAGTACTAATATTTTTCCCAACGCGTTATCGCCCGAACCGTCATCAAAACAAACAAATCCCGTACTGACTCGCGTCCACAACTTCCCATCGGTAGCAAGTTTTGTCCACTGAAGTCATGTTAAATGACGAACAACGGGCGGGAAACAGCCCTTTTTTTACTCAATCAATGTATAGGCTTGGGCCTTAGTTTTACTGCACTGATATTCGTTTATTAGCGTGCTTTAGCCGCAATTTGAGTATTCTGTACAAAAAAAATACTGTCATACTGTTATTTCTTTCGCTTATTAGTACGAACGCTCCGCTCGCGGGGCGGCTAGTATGAAAGAAATTGGAATGTTGTATAAATTTATACGAAACGTTATGATATTCTTCTTCATAACGGAGCTGATATATAGGTGTAATAAATGATATATGGCAAAATAAGACGTGGTTAAAGTGTCACTCGCCAGGTGGCAGGTGCGTCAATCAACGACCTTGACCCTGTCGTTCGCGGGATGAAGGAATCTGACAAGGAGTCTAGCCACTTCAGCAGATAAATACGATTATTTCATCATGGACAAAAGCCCGGCAGTGTCTAAAAGGAAAGATATGTACAAAGTCAGCACACCGCCTTGGAAGGAAACATACCGCAAGGTGAAATATCTGCGATCAGATCTAAAACTTGAACCGTAAAATGATAAACAACTGTCTGAAGTTTGAACTGACTGACATTTGACAAGTCAACTTGAACTTACCTGCTTACCTGCTTACATCAGTTACGAATACGCTGGCAGTGCACTGGACCTCTACTTTACTAAAGTAGAAATCTTCCAAGCCAGAATTAGCAAAGCCAAATTAATAGAGCTTGTTGATTATCTGTTTACAATTTTTAGAGGCATTGTTAATTGTATCTTGAGACTTGACTAGCCCAGAACCCTAGGGCTAGGCTGTGTGGGCTGAAACATGATTCTTCTACCATAGCCATGGCTATAGCTTGACCCTGCAAGATATTTTTTATAAATGCTATGCAGAATGGCTGAACGGCATAACAGCTGAGTCACCAATCCTTACCTGGAGGGGGGGAGGGACCCTTCCCCCCCCTCCATTCGGGTGGGTGGTCTAGCCGCTAGGGGATCAGTCTGCGCCTCAGCCATTGGACTGTATTGTTGCTGTTAGCAGTCAGGCCAAAGTGATCCCGAGGCCATTGTGGAGTTGTTTGCAATAGTTTTTTGTTGGTGTGATTGATTGGTAATTAGGCAGCGAATAATAACTGAAGCTTATAGTGCTACTACTATGAAACCACTATAATGCCACTGCTACTACTATTATGAAAACACTAATGTTACTGCTAATACTACTACTATATATACTACTCTGAATCCGCATGAGGAGCTGAGTCTTGGAGAGGGCGAGTGACAGGGAGGTCGTCTAGGCAGATCATGCAACTGCAGGATGGATACTGACAAACGTTAAAGATGGCTTCCCAGCAAACAAATTAACGTCATGACAACATTAATTTTTGTTGCGATAACGTTGTAACCACTTGAAAATATATGTGTTTTTTATGTTAAAATTATGTCTTCTGTGAGGAATAAATGTGTATATGTTGAGTTAATTGGAAGCATAACTGTCAAAGACAATCAATTACATACTCATTACGGGGTGAACCCAAAGAGATTACCCAAAATGTGATGCTCATTATGGCCCCCCCCCCCAAGCCGCCTCCCAATCCTTGAGGCGCGGAGACTAATCTGCTCACTCACGGCTCAACCACCCACCAACCCTTCTGCAAATAGCCGCAAGATTTATTATAATATGGAAAGGTGGTACCTAAAGTGCAGGCATATATATATGAATTCAGCTATTTTCTGATACATCTAGATCAATATTCAAAATAAATCCTACTTCGGCTTGCCATAATGTGTATGTTTGGTGGGATATAGGGCTCTTTCCTTCCAAAACTAGAGGTCAAAATGGGGTAAGTGTAAACCCCGAAACAGAGGTCCGTTTCGCGAAACAGACTCAGTTGCGAAACGGACCAGTGAGCGCTGTGCAACAGTGTTAATAAAAGAGAAAATGCAGGTTATAAACCAAAAATTGTGTTGACGATTGCATTTCGGCCCTTGGTGTTGATTCCAAGCTTGTCACGTAGGTGGTCAATAACGTTGTTGCGAAGATGCCGCTCGCACGTTATCATGTCTGCCTCTTATTTGGGAAGGCATGCCTCATGGCTTTCCACAATGCCTTCTCGTCATCACTGCCTAGAGTTGGTGGTAACAGTGATCCAGAAAGCTTCATAGCCAGATGTGTGAAAAAAACCGAGAAGGTTTCAAAATCCAATGGGGAACTCCCAACCCGAAGGCAACTGTGAGTTCACATCACAGACACCCACAGTAGAGAAGCCATGCTGGATTAGCTATGAGTAACATCAAAGATGAGATGGATTGCAGAAAACAATGTTAACCCATTAATTGCCTTATGAATCTATGTTGGAAGCAGTAAGGCAGCAACAAAGACTTGTGTCAGCCAGAATGCTAATTTGTCTGTTTCGCCATCAAGAATCCGTTTCGCCAACGGACCGTCCATTTCGCGAAACGGAGTCCGTTTCGGGGTTTACACCTACCGGTCAAAATGCAAATAAGAATCCGTCCTTGAATCATCCAAGATTTCTTTTGCCTATATTTCACGCATGGCAGACTTCTACATCACTGCTGTAACTGTAATGTTTATTAACAATCAAGTTTTTTGCAAATTTTGATATATATGTCGCCTGGGCTTAGTTTTGGCATGAGAGGGTTTGAAATGCAACTTTAATGCAACCATGCAAATGCTGGAAACATACCATTCAGTTCCTTAGGAACTGACATAGGATGTTATTTTTATACCTTTTTTATATCACTACTCATCTCTGTTATAGTCTCGACAAAATCTTTAATTCCGTTTCAAAACGTCCTTTTATCATTCATTTGTGCTTTAAAGATAGGTTTCAGTGATCATCCATGTTAGAACCCACAAAATGGTATCTTGTATTACATGCCAGGCATAAATAGTAAGTGAGCTATGGGTCAAACAATGGTTCCCCTTAACATGGAGGAATGACTTGCAGCGATGTCTGAAACATTTGCAGGTTTAGTTGGGTACGGACTATGGCGGTTTTATCATTAACTTCTACTTTCTGGTGTTGTGACTGTTGCAGCGATGTCAGGATCGACTGAAGAGAAGTCGCGGAAAGTTCATGGACCGTTTCCGTCACGGGATGTCTGGATTGGTGGATCAGGCTCAGGGCTCGGTGGTCACCGACCTGATGCTGGAGGAGTGGAAGACACTGCGCTCTGAGCAACAGGGTCTGCCTTCCATGGACCACGACGGCCAGTCGACACACACCGTGAGTGGGGAAGGAGGGAGGGAGGGGGGTACTCCGTGGTCACCGACCTCATGCTGGAGGAGTGGAAGACACTGCGCTCTGAGCAACAGGGTCTGCCTTCCATGGACCACGACGGCCAGTCGACACACACCGTGAGTGGGGGAGGAGGGAGGGAGGGGGGTACTCCGTGGTCACCGACCTCATGCTGGAGGAGTGGAAGACACTGCGCTCTGAGCAACAGGGTCTGCCTTCCATGGACCACGACGGCCAGTCGACACACACCGTGAGTGGGGGAGGAGGGAGGGAGGGGGGTACTCCGTGGTCACCGACCTCATGCTGGAGGAGTGGAAGACACTGCGCTCTGAGCAACAGAGTCTACCTTCCATGGACCACGTCGACACACACCGTGAGTGTGTGGGAGGGGGCTCCATTGGAAGCAGGGTTTGCCCTTTTATAATTTAACAATGATCACTGATATTAGACATCAGTTTGGTTTGCAAGTACCCGGTATGCAAACAGATATATACTATCAGTTAACAGTACATGTAGAACCAATGTTATCAATTTTTAAGCCGTTATATCTCAGCCTTAGTGCCTCAGGCCTTATTACTTTAGAAGATGCTAATACTTATGTATCGTTTTATTATTGTTTCATTTTGGAAAATTCATGTATTGTTGCATGACCATGATGCAACGTATTTCCATACTGCTCTAGCTTTTCGTTTGAGACTGAGAGCATAAGGAGCATTTCTATGCATTACAGTTCGTTCATCTTTTACACATCTTGTGTAAAAAAGAAGCGTATATTCAGTAACGTGGCCTTAAATTGTTATATTTTTTCATAGGGTAAAATGTATCTGTGTACTATAATTGTGTTCCATTTGCCAGATTAGTGGAAGTCAAAATTAAAAATCACAAAAAAGTGCATTATTGATATGGCACTCTGGTAATTGTTGGCAGCACAATAACAGTGACTGATGCAGATGCACTGCCCGTCCACGGCATTCATTTCACAGTGAGTGAATCCATTGGAAGTAATCCCAAAGTCTATACGTGACATATTGTTGAAATGTTTTAGCCCCCGAGCTCGTAACAAGTTGCGCCTACTTGTGCGCTGTTACCCGTTAAAAAATGAAATAATTGAAGGCCATGATAGTGAATACAAGTTTTTTTTTTACGAGCGTATATATATATTATTTTCAACTTTATGTTCAGAAAGACAACTTTGATGACGCATTAACAATATTTGAAGAAATTCGCGCGGATCTCATAAGGGAGGGTAAGTTGTGATTCCTTTCTTGATTCTCAAAGTATGTTGATAACGTTCCTGCTGAGGTGCAATTGACTACAAGCCGACAACGACAATGTGGCAGCGACATCGCGAAAGGCAAAAGAAATTTGTTTCTGTATAATATGACTCTCTCGCAAGAGGACCCAAAAATTGTGCCCTTACCCGTCTCAGTAAGACGGGCGGCACGGTTGGTTTTGTAAATGGTGTCAGCAGACCTGTCCTCACTATACGTTCCTTGGACAGGTGCGCTTCCCCATTGATAAGGACAACCTTACACCGGGGAACCACGTGAACTTATAGCTGACAGGGCGCTGTAAGTTATGGTGTCACGTGTAGCTGTTTCCCCAAGATATCGCCATATATCGTCTACGGGCAAATTTAATAATTGAAACTATTAATCAAAACCGTCTGTTTATTAAAAGTAGTCGTTTAAGATCGTTTAAGCGCGAATTTTGTGGGGAACTTGTATTTTAGCAGTTTTCTTGAGAAGTTTTCATACAACTAACACCCAGAACTGCGGGCGTCAAGAAGACGACCGACAAGCCTGCAACGGGGCCGTTATGATGGAGCACTTTGCCACATCCACCATTTTATAATACGATATTTCCTCACAACGGAGGACGGGCGATTGCCGCATGTGAAGCCGGGGATTGTCCGGGTACGGCGTGACTGGCATTTGTTAAGACACTACAAGTGTGGTGTGACATCTTACAACTTACATTTGTTAAAAGACTACAAGCGTGAGGTGATAGCTTACAACTTACATTTGTTGAGAGACTACAAGTGTGGGGTGACAACTTACAAATAACATTTGTTAAGTGACTGCAAGTGTGGGATGATAACTTACATTTGTTAAGTGACTACAATTGTGGGGTGATAGCTTACAACTTACATTTGTTAAGTGATTACAAATGTGGTGTGATAGCGTACAATTTGACAACAAAGTGTTAAATAGACTATTAGAGTGTAAGGCTGTTCTCTTGGGGAAACACACAGTATGTGATGCCCGTTGGAGGGATGTTAAAGACAACCTCGCCATGTTATATATGTGCCTATCGTAGTTTTGTGTAAAGTCTGTGACTTGAAATGGAAGCAAATATGTATTAAATATGTATCAAATATGTACTATATGAGTACTTGGGCAACTGTTATGCAAAATATCTTGTGACTAGTGATGCAGCAAGGTATATCTCATTAAAGAGAAAGAACCAAGACCCACTCACTGCACTCCACTTCACACCGATACCAAGTGACGTAACATAACAAGAAAAATTACAACTGTTATCAGTTAAATGGTCTTTAAATAAGCTGCATATTTGTTAAATATTTCAAATTTTTATTCGGAATCGGTTAATTGTATTTGTTCAGCCCATATTGTGCTTGATGTCAGTGCGTGTACTTCCCATTACTAAGTGTGTCCTCTCGCTCCCTGGTACAGAGCATTGTGCTTGATGTCAGTGCGTGTACTTCCCATTACTAAGTGTGTCCTCTCGCTCCCTGGTACAGAGCATTGTGCTTGATGTCAGTGCGTGTACTTCCCATTACTAAGTGTGTCCTCTCGCTCCCTGGTACAGAGCATTGTGCTTGATGTCAGTGCGTGTACTTCCCATTACTAAGTGTGTCCTCTCGCTCCCTGGTACAGAGCATTGTGCTTGATGTCAGTGCGTGTACTTCCCATTACTAAGTGTGTCCTCTCGCTCCCTGGTACAGAGCATTGTGCTTGATGTCAGTGCGTGTACTTCCCATTACTAAGTGTGTCCTCTCCCTCCCAGGTACAGAGCATTGTGCTTGATGTCAGTGCGTGTACTTCCCATTACTAAGTGTGTCCTCTCGCTCCCTGGTACAGAGCATTGTGCTTGATGTCAGTGCGTATACTTCCCATTACTAAGTGTGTCCTCTCGCTCCCTGGTACAGAGCATTGTGCTTGATGTCAGTGCGTATACTTCCCATTACTAAGTGTGTCCTCTCCCTCCCAGGTACAGAGCATTGTGCTTGATGTCAGTGCGTGTACTTCCCATTACTAAGTGTGTCCTCTCGCTCCCTGGTACAGAGCATTGTGCTTGATGTCAGTGCGTATACTTCCCATTACTAAGTGTGTCCTCTCGCTCCCTGGTACAGAGCATTGTGCTTGATGTCAGTGCGTATACTTCCCATTACTAAGTGTGTCCTCTCCCTCCCAGGTACAGAGCATTGTGCTTGATGTCAGTGCGTGTACTTCCCATTACTAAGTGTGTCCTCTCGCTCCCTGGTACAGAGCATTGTGCTTGATGTCAGTGCGTGTACTTCCCATTACTAAGTGTGTCCTCTCGCTCCCAGGTACAGAGCATTGTGCTTGATGTCAGTGCGTGTACTTCCCATTACTAAGTGTGTCCTCTCACTCCCTGGTACAGAGCATTGTGCTTGATGTCAGTGCGTGTACTTCCCATTACTAAGTGTGTCCTCTCGCTCCCAGGTACAGAGCGTTGTGCTTGATGTCAGTGCGTGTACTTCCCATTACTAAGTGTGTCCTCTCGCTCCCTGGTACAGAGCATTGTGCTTGATGTCAGTGCGTATACTTCCCATTACTAAGTGTGTCCTCTCGCTCCCTGGTACAGAGCATTGTGCTTGATGTCAGTGCGTATACTTCCCATTACTAAGTGTGTCCTCTCCCTCCCAGGTACAGAGCATTGTGCTTGATGTCAGTGCGTGTACTTCCCATTACTAAGTGTGTCCTCTCGCTCCCTGGTACAGAGCATTGTGCTTGATGTCAGTGCGTATACTTCCCATTACTAAGTGTGTCCTCTCGCTCCCTGGTACAGAGCATTGTGCTTGATGTCAGTGCGTATACTTCCCATTACTAAGTGTGTCCTCTCCCTCCCAGGTACAGAGCATTGTGCTTGATGTCAGTGCGTGTACTTCCCATTACTAAGTGTGTCCTCTCGCTCCCTGGTACAGAGCATTGTGCTTGATGTCAGTGCGTGTACTTCCCATTACTAAGTGTGTCCTCTCGCTCCCAGGTACAGAGCATTGTGCTTGATGTCAGTGCGTGTACTTCCCATTACTAAGTGTGTCCTCTCACTCCCTGGTACAGAGCATTGTGCTTGATGTCAGTGCGTGTACTTCCCATTACTAAGTGTGTCCTCTCGCTCCCAGGTACAGAGCGTTGTGCTTGATGTCAGTGCGTGTACTTCCCATTACTAAGTGTGTCCTCTCGCTCCCTGGTACAGAGCATTGTGCTTGATGTCAGTGCGTGTACTTCCCATTACTAAGTGTGTCCTCTCGCTCCCTGGTACAGAGCATTGTGCTTGATGTCAGTGCGTGTACTTCCCATTACTAAGTGTGTCCTCTCGCTCCCTGGTACAGAGCATTGTGCTTGATGTCAGTGCGTGTACTTCCCATTACTAAGTGTGTCCTCTCGCTCCCTGGTACAGAGCATTGTGCTTGATGTCAGTGCGTATACTTCCCATTACTAAGTGTGTCCTCTCGCTCCCTGGTACAAAGCATTGTGCTTGATGTCAGTGCGTGTACTTCCCATTACTAAGTGTGTCCTCTCGCTCCCTGGTACAGAGCATTGTGCTTGATGTCAGTGCGTGTACTTCCCATTACTAAGTGTGTCCTCTCGCTCCCTGGTACAGAGCATTGTGCTTGATGTCAGTGCGTGTACTTCCCATTACTAAGTGTGTCCTCTCGCTCCCTGGTACAGAGCATTGTGCTTGATGTCAGTGCGTGTACTTCCCATTACTAAGTGTGTCCTCTCGCTCCCTGGTACAGAGCATTGTGCTTGATGTCAGTGCGTGTACTTCCCATTACTAAGTGTGTCCTCTCGCTCCCAGGTACAGAGCATTGTGCTTGATGTCAGTGCGTGTACTTCCCATTACTAAGTGTGTCCTCTCGCTCCCTGGTAGAGAGCAATGTGCTTGATGTCAGTGCGTGTACTTCCCATTACTAAGTGTGTCCTCTCGCTCCCAGGTACAAAGCATTGTGCTTGATGTCAGTGCGTGTACTTCCCATTACTAAGTGTGTCCTCTCGCTCCCTGGTACAGAGCATTGTGCTTGATGTCAGTGCGTGTACTTCCCATTACTAAGTGTGTCCTCTCGCTCCCTGGTACAGAGCATTGTGCTTGATGTCAGTGCGTGTACTTCCCATTACTAAGTGTGTCCTCTCGCTCCCAGGTACAGAGCATTGTGCTTGATGTCAGTGCCTGTACTTCCCATTACTAAGTGCGTCATCTCGCTCCCAGGTACAGAGCATTGTGCTTGATGTCAGTGCGTGTACTTCCCATTACTAAGTGTGTCCTCTCGCTCCCTGGTACAAAGCATTGTGCTTGATGTCAGTGCGTGTACTTCCCATTACTAAGTGTGTCCTCTCGCTCCCTGGTACAGAGCATTGTGCTTGATGTCAGTGCGTGTACTTCCCATTACTAAGTGTGTCCTCTCGCTCCCTGGTACAGAGCATTGTGCTTGATGTCAGTGCGTGCACTTCCCATTACTAAGTGTGTCCTCTCGCTCCCAGGTACAAAGCATTGTGCTTGATGTCAGTGCGTGTACTTCCCATTACTAAGTGTGTCCTCTCGCTCCCTGGTACAGAGCATTGTGCTTGATGTCAGTGCGTGTACTTCCCATTACTAAGTGTGTCCTCTCGCTCCCTGGTACAGAGCATTGTGCTTGATGTCAGTGCGTGTACTTCCCATTACTAAGTGTGTCCTCTCGCTCCCAGGTACAGAGCATTATGCTTGATGTCAGTGCGTGTACTTCCCATTACTAAGTGTGTCCTCTCGCTCCCTGGTACAGAGCATTGTGCTTGATGTCAGTGCGTGTACTTCCCATTACTAAGTGTGTCCTCTCGCTCCCTGGTACAGAGCATTGTGCTTGATGTCAGTGCGTGTACTTCCCATTACTAAGTGTGTCCTCTCGCTCCCAGGTACAGAGCATTGTGCTTGATGTCAGTGCGTGTACTTCCCATTACTAAGTGTGTCATCTCGCTCCCAGGTACAGAGCATTATGCTTGATGTCAGTGCGTGTACTTCCCATTACTAAGTGTGTCCTCTCGCTCCCTGGTACAGAGCATTTTGCTTGATGTCAGTGCGTGTACTTCCCATTACTAAGTGTGTCCTCTCGCTCCCTGGTACAGAGCATTATGCTTGATGTCAGTGTGTGTACTTCCCATTACTAAGTGTGTCCTCTCGCTCCCAGGTACAAAGCATTGTGCTTGATGTCAGTGCGTGTACTTCCCATTACTAAGTGTGTCCTCTCGCTCCATGGTACAAAGCATTGTGCTTGATGTCAGTGCGTGTACCTCCCATTACTAAGTGTGTCCTCTCGCTCCCTGGTACAGAGCATTGTGCTTGATGTCAGTGCGTGTACTTCCCATTACTAAGTGTGTCCTCTCACTCCCTGGTACAGAGCATTGTGCTTGATGTCAGTGCGTGTACTTCCCATTACTAAGTGTGTCCTCTCGCTCCCTGGTACAGAGCATTGTGCTTGATGTCAGTGCGTGTACTTCCCATTACTAAGTGTGTCCTCTCACTTCCTGGTACAGAGCATTGTGCTTGATGTCAGTGCGTGTACTTCCCATTACTAAGTGTGTCCTCTCACTCCCTGGTACAGAGCATTGTGCTTGATGTCAGTGCGTGTACTTCCCATTACTAAGTGTGTCCTCTCGCTCCCTGGTACAGAGCATTGTGCTTGATGTCAGTGCGTGTACTTCCCATTACTAAGTGTGTCCTCTCACTCCCTGGTACAGAGCATTGTGCTTGATGTCAGTGCGTGTACTTCCCATTACTAAGTGTGTCCTCTCGCTCCCAGGTACAGAGCATTGTGCTTGATGTCAGTGCGTGTACTTCCCTCTACTAAGTGTGTCCTCTCACTTCCTGGTACAGAGCATTGTGCTTGATGTCAGTGCGTGTACTTCCCATTACTAAGTGTGTCCTCTCGCTCCCTGGTACAGAGCAGCAGATCCTGGCCGAGTACGAGGCGGGGGAGAGGTTTGACGAGGCGGCGCTGTGTGCCAGCCTGGACAGCTCCCAGGAGGTCGTGTGCCCGGTCTGTCAGAGGTAAGCACTCATCTGTTACTCACCGTTAACTGCCTCATTATGGTTCCGCAGTATATTTTCTATGTTTGTTCCCAGAAAAACTATATATGCTGTATGAGCTGACACTATGGGCGATATTGGGTGCAGCTTGTGGTTAGGGCAACAGCACAGCACACGTGACTGGGTGAGACGTGATGAAAGGTCCGTTTCTGCATTGCTTTACTGTTGGGAATTCAGAATGTTAGTCTTGGATTAAGCGGTTGTCGCTTCAAAATCATTTTGACACTTCACACTGTCAAAGGTGTCGAGCTATTGCAACAGAATATGCCTTTAATATAAAGAATACTTTGACACACTGCCATGGCCGTATCCCAAGCGGCATGTTATTTTAACTTGTTAAAGTGCCATGTGTTCACTCAAGCCATCAGACCCTTAACCAGGAAGCTTATTCACCTTATTTATTTCTCTTCCAGGAACCCTCTGATGACCAACAAAGGCATCATATTCTGTCGCTGTGGGACGAGGGTGGACACAGAGGTGAGCGGAGCCTGAGACAAGGGAGGGGTGGGGGGGGCGGTGCTTAAGACAAGGGAGGGAGGGGAGCGGTGCTTGAGACAAGGGGGGGGGCGGTGCTCAAGACAAGGGAGGGGGGAGCGGTGCTTGAGACAAGGGAGCGGGGGCGGTGCTTGAGACAAGGGAGGGGGGGGGGGGCGGTGCTTAAGACAAGGGAGGGAGGGGAGCGGTGCTTAAAAGAAGGGAGGGGGGGGAGCGGTGCTTGAGACAAGGGGGGGGGGAGGGGCGGAGCTTGAGACAAGGGAGGGGGTGAGGACGCAGGGCGGTCCTGCAGTGTATAACTACGACGTCACTCACTAGATGGAAGCACTTTTCCGCTCGTTCATTCCGTTGTGTGCGGCTGCAGAAGTCAACCGAAAGATGTTCGTGATGATTGTAACCGGAGAGATTCCTAGCAGTGTCTGTATCCCTTCGACCACTTCTCTATGCTATCTGTTGTAATTTTGTTTATCACCCTTGCAGTAATCCTCTAGTTTACGCTGATTTAAGACTGGAAAGCACAAAGCAAGACGTGTTTAGCGTCATTGCTGTGAAGCAAGCAGAATTTAACATAACAAAGACGTTTGGTTGTTTGTTTACAGCAGGATTGTGTTTCTCTAGACTACGTTAAACACAACATTGAGGAGGGGCTCTCTGTACATTCCGGCGCATGCGCACATCAGGCCGGCTTTGGGGTTGTCAACCAAGTCGGGATAGACAACTTGTTAATGACGTGCTCGGTAGGTGCTTAACAAACTGTGTATCGTACCTGTGTCGTTGAGTGGTCCTTGGTCATCGGAATGGTGCCCAAAGATCTCAAAAATTGTTAGATCGCGTTAATAAAAAACCCAAATAACTTGGCTAGAGTTTTATCACTAAGGGCCTTTTTGTGCTGTACCATATTATCGCTCACCGGGCACAACAGCGTGCGAATATCCCAAGTGCTATAGACCGATAATATATATGTCTATATTATTAATTTGAAAAGTAAAATGGTTTTCTTCTTGTTGCAGGCCTGTGACTTCATGTTCATCATAATTTAGCGACCTTCACCTCTGATGTCCAACTCCAGCTCAACACTGACGCCCTATTGGCTAATACTGATCACGTGACACATTTCTTCCTGACCTCCCTGCTCGAACCGGACCAGAGGGATGTTCCACTTTGTGCAAGACTTTAAATGACTGACTTGGAATATATTACCAAGAAGATCACGCAGGTGTACACATTTTCGCGAATTTTCATACGCTATTTACTACTGATCTATACGCGATGTTAAAAATAAACGTGTAGCATGTGGAATAGTTACCTCCTTTTTACATACGACCAATACTGTTTTATTGGCTCCCAGTTGGTTTAACCCCAAGTGTGTGGTTGGCTCCACGTTGCTGCACCGTATGTCATGATCAGACTTCTCCGGGCTTCGGACCTGTCACGGACTCACTCTACGTATGACCTTTACACTAAGGCCACAAACCGCGTCAAGGTCATTAGTCATTGCATTGACCTGCTTAACATTTGACCTGGCTTTATGTACCCCAGTATTCAGATCTGTATCAGATATTAGGTGCTACGGTATGTGCATGTTGCAGGGTCAGAACTGTTTGATGGGAAAACATGGTTGTGGGTAGAACTGATAAGGAAAAGGTGGGTGTAGCGCAGTGTATTTGGGGGGAAGGGGTATAAACATATAATGTGTAATATATACTCTGTACAAAGGTGTGTTTACAAGGCATTTATTGGATGATTTTCTTCACAAGATACTAGAGAATGATTGTTTACATGTTGATGACTGTTCACTAGTTGCAGACACGACTAGACAAGGCTATGCAACATGACATCTAACAAGACTTGCTGTAGGGAGACATATAGCCTCAGGTGACTCAAGCATATAAATGCCTTGACATAACAGGAAAATGCCTGACCCTCGGTTGTCTTAGATGTGGTAATGAATGATGATCATGATGTGAATCTCTGACCTGCAAAAAGCACTTCCCAGTGACTGACTGTTGCACGAATAGATCTTATGTTTGGTGTATTTATTTTGTTATCCTTCAATAAACACTATTTTCTTAAAGAGTTCTTTTGTAGCAGTCTTATTGGGGTCATGCGGCAGAAGTAACTGTGACGGGAGAGAGCCCATGTGGGATGACTTCAAACCCTTCGCCCATATCGCCCAACAGCTGGATTCAAACCCTTCGCCCAACAGCTGGCTTCAAACCCTTCGCCCAACAGCTGGCTTCAAACCCTTAGCCCAACAGCTGGCTTCAAACCTTCGCCTATATCGCCCAACAGCTGGCTTCAAACCTTCGCCCATATCGTCCAACAGCTGGCTTCAAACCTTCGCCCATATCGCTCAACAGCTGGCTTCAAACCCTTCGCCCATATCACCCCACAGCTGGCTTCAAACCCTTCGCCCATATCACCCCACAGCTGGCTTCAAACCCTTCGCCCATATCGCCCAACAGCTGGCTTCAAACCCTTCGCTTATATCACATAACAGAGGGCTTCAAACTCTTCGCCCATATCACCCAACAGCTGGCTTCAAACCCTTCGCCCAACAGCTGGCTTCAAACCCTGCGCCCATATCGCCCAACAGCTGGCTTCAAACCCTGCGCCCATAACGACCAACAGCTGGTTTTAAACCCTTCGCATATATCGCCTAACAGCGGGCTTCAAAGCCTTCGCCCAACAGCTGGTTTCAAACCCTTCGCCCATATCGCCCAACAGCTGGCTTGAAACCATACATCCATATCGCCCAACAGCTGGTTTCAAACAGTTCGCCCATATCACCCAACTGCTGGCTTTAAACCCTTCGCCCATATCGCCCAACAGCTGGCGTCAAACCCTTCGCCTAACAGCGGGCTTCAAACCCTGCGCCCATATCGCCCAATAGCTGGCATCAAACCCTGCGCCCATAACGACCAACAACTGGTTTTAAACCCTTCGCATATATCGCCTAACAGCGGGCTTCAAAGCCTTCGCCCAACAGCTGGTTTCAAACACTTCGCCCATATCACCCAACAGCTGGCTTCAAACCCTTCGCTCATATCGCCCAACAGCTGGCTTGAAACCATTCGTCCATATCGCCCAACAGCTGGTTTCAAACACTTCGTCCATATCGCTCAACAGCTGGTTTCAAACACTTCGCCCATATCACCCAACTTCAAACCTTCGCCCATGTCGCCCAACAGCTGGCTTCAAACCATTCGTCCATATCGCCCAACAGTTAGTTTCAAACCCTTCGCCCATATCGCCCAACAGCTGGCTTCAAACCCTTCGCCCAACAGCTGGCTTCAAACAATTCGCCCATATCGCCCAACAGCTGGCTTCAAACCCTTCGCTCATATCGCCCAACAACTGGCTTGAAACCATTCGTCCATATCGCCCAACAGCTGGTTTCAAACACTTCGCCCATATCACCAAACAGCTGGCTTCAAACCCTTCGCTCATATCGCCCAACAGCTGGCTTGAAACCATTCGTCCATATCGCCCAACAGCTGGTTTCAAACACTTCGTCCATATCGCTCAACAGCTGGTTTCAAACACTTCGCCCATATCACCCAACTTCAAACCTTCGCCCATGTCGCCCAACAGCTGGTTTCAAACACTTCTCCACTATATCGTCCAACAGCTGGCTTCAAACCCTTCGCCCATACCAGTCAATTAATGGGCAAAATACAAGTTTGGCACAGTCACGTCACGATCATCTACTACAATTTTTTTCTTTATACCATTTCTGAAAGTCTGATGTGATATTTCGATTTGTGTTTATTGTGACTCTTTCAAGAGACCCCAAAAATTGTGCCCTTACCCGTCTGAGTAAGACGGGCGGCACGGTTGGTTTTGTAAATGGTGTCAGCAGACCTGTCCTCACTATACGTTCCTTGGACAGGTGCGCTTCCCCATTGATAAGGACAACCTTACACCGGGGAACCACGTGAACTTATAACCGACAGGGCTCCGTAAGTTATGGTGTCGCGTGTGGCTTTTCACCAAGACATTGCGAGAATTCTGCCACGCACGCCCTAACATTACCTGATCTAAGATTATCGTTGAGGTTGACAAATGTCGGTCCCACTCCAAAGAATTTGACGTGATATTAAACATATTGTGATTTACCCGTTTATATTCATCACAATAATTGTCTAATAATAAAATAGGAGCAGGTTTATCTTCTGATTGCCTTTCATCATTTTCTTGCGGAACGTTAGGGCGAAGACCGTGACGTGGAAGCCGCATATTTCGGTGGTGTTTCCCTATCGAGATCATGGCCCCATAAGTTCGAAACGGCGGGAGCAAAATATTTCGCCCTGGAATAGGACATTAGCATGGAGCGGGGCGAAATATTTTTGCTCTCGCCGTTCGAACTTACCGGTCCATGACTCTCAGCCCATCGGGTAAAGATCTTGCGGTGCTTTGATGAATATATTACGGGATCATGATTTGGGAATAATTTTGGCGCAATTAGGAATCGTAAACATAAAAGAAAGGGATGCCACGGCAAGATGATCATCGGAGCGTTTTTTATAGGGAGACTCGGGGATAGAGCAGATACAGAGAGCCTCGGTGCGGTTTTTATAGGGAGACTCTGGGATAGAGCAGATACAGAGAGCCTCGGGGATAGAGAAACAGGGGAAGCCTCGGAGCCAGAGTGGAGCGAATCGGATATATCACCAGAAGGCTCCATCTTGTGTGTATTTCTTTTGTCTCATCACCGAATAACGCACTGGAAATTAAGTGGCTCCTTCGTGGTTAATTCCCCTAGTCAAAATGCCGTAGGAGAAAATGAGCTTTCAGTTATAATAATTGTTTTGTGTTTCGTTGTGACTCATTCAAGAGACCCCAAAAATTGTGCCCTTACCCGTCTAAGTAAGACGGGCGGCACGGTTGGTTTTGTAAATGGTGTCAGCAGACCTGTCCTCACTATACGTTCCTTGGACAGGTGCGCTTCCCCATTGATAAGGACAACCTTACACCGGGGAACCACGTGAACTTATAGCCGACAGGGCTCCGTAAGTTATGGTGTCGCGTGTGGCTTTTCACCAAGACATTGCGAGAATTCTGCCATGTACGCCCTAAAATGTCCTGATCTAAGATTATCGTTGAGGTTGACAAAGGTCGATGCCACTCCAAAGAATTTGACATGATATTAAATTTCTTGTGAATGTACCTGTTAATATTCCTCACAATAATTGTCTACAAAATAGGAGCATGTTTATTTTCACGTTGCATTTCATCATTTTGTTGCTAAACGTTTGGGCGAAGACCGTGACATCAAGGACGCATATTTTGGTTGTCTTTCCCTATCGAGATCATGACTCAGTTCATCGGGTGATGATGTTGTGGTAATTTTAAGAATGTATTACGGGATGAATTAGCAGTCAATTTGTTGCAATTAGGAATCGTAAAGAAAAAAAGAAAGAGATGCCACGGCAAGATGATCATCGGAGCGGTTGTATTAGGGAGACTCGGGGATAGAGAAACAGGGCAAGCCTTGGAGCAAGATTGGAGCGAATCGGATATATCACCAAAAGGCTCCATCTTGTGTGAATTTCCCATTGATAAGGACGCCGCCTGGTGATGAGGAGAATGGTATTATATTTAAAAATGCGCCTTTATTTATGGTCTTACAGGTAAGCGGCCCAACGCTCTAGCTAAGGCAAATGCAATCATTCGTTGTGTTTAATCTGTAAGTTGCAAATTTGTAATAGCACCAAAATGTAGGAAAAACGTTGTTCACCTTGTAAGTACCATAACAGGCAGGAAGGCAGTAACAAGTGGAATTTCAAAAAAATAATTTTGATGGGCACATCGTAAGAAATCGAGGGATATATTTACAAAAAAAAAGGCGAAAAATTTGTTCATTTGGTCGGCACATTTGTATATATCTAACTATATGTCGTGCCGCCTTTCCCGTTTATTACTGGCTGAAATGCAAAAAGTCTTTCTTGAAAAAGACCTTGCCTAACTACTGACATGAAAGGTCTGTTGTAAATGGTTGATATCAACATGTGGTCCTCGCTTTTAGCAGATAGGGATCATAATGCAACCGTGTGTAAGGAAACACCTTTGTTTACATACGGGCACTTGCCTGCGCACTGGCCCAGTACGCAATCAAGTTGAGTTTCCGGCGAGAAGTTGGCGAAATATACAACTCCGAGGGTTCCAGTGATGTTTTCGGATTAAATCTGGTTCAATTGTTTCGAATCGCCGAGTTACAGACGGTTGGTGGGTGATGTCCATATTGGGCGAGTCGGCTGGGGGACTTGACTGGCCATGCCTGTGGCGGGCGGAACCTGCAGCGCCATGAACGGCGAAGTGGTCAGCGCTGGCGGCCCTCACACTGTCAACCGGGGGGTGTCGTCCCCGCCTGCCCTGGGGGGCGGCGGCGGGGGTCAGGTCGGGCCAGGGGCGGCGGCCAACCATGGGCGAACGTGGACAGAATTTTGTGAACAGCACGCGGCCACAGCGGCTGAAGAGTTTGCCCATGATCTACGTGTGTACCTGCAGGAGAATCCAGCATACAGCAGGCCAAACTCAGCAACTGACTTCGGCAATAAATTTGTTGAATTGTTCCTTGAGCATTTTGAGGTGCAAACCACATTACGTCATTTGACATCATCTTGCTCTGGCACACCACAGGCATCGCCAGCTAAGTCGCCAAAGAAAGGATTTCAACGGCTTAAACTGATAGGCTCCTCTCGTTCTCAAACTGCAATGGATTCCGAAGGTGCCGTAGGAGGGGTCTCTAGAAATGATGGCACAAGGACTCACTTATCACAGTCTCATGAACAGATCTTGGACCACAATGATGGTTATTCCAATCATAACACAAGTAGTAGATCTACAAAAAGTTCTGGATTAAAACATCATAAGTCATTCTTTAGACGATTTTCATTCCGAGGTATCAGATCAGGTGTCAAGCCTCTGAGACAATTATTTAAGCAGCACTCAGATGAAATGGAATTATCTTGTCATTCTAATTTGGAATCGCCAACTTCACCTACACAGATGGATCATCCAAAGAAAAGTAAACAGAAACATGACAAAACAAAGATGACAAAGATGTTAGTGGAATGTGTGAAAGAAGGCATAGTCAATCAACTTGTTGATGAAGACTACCAAGGAAAGACAAAATGGGAAAAGTGTAGATTGGTACTAATCAAAACACCAGCAGGATATATGCTGGAATTTTTTGTCCCACCAAAGGTATGTCAACAAAATTTTAAGTGGAAAATGGTTTGGATCAGTGTGAACTCAGATGTGAAATTCTATATATACCCTACTTTTGCACGAGTTTCTAAGTTTGTAGAATATTTAAATTAGAGTTACTGCCAGTAAGTAGATTAAGATAAATCTAAATATATATATGAATATCGCTGAATATGTATTTACTTTTAAATCAGGTTATTAATTGTCTTTCATGCATATCTCATGTATTTAGCATGTACATAATCTCATGGTAAGTACTTACTATTCCACCAGTTCTTCAAAGCGAATCCTGGGAAGTCAATGCCTTGGCAATGTTATTATTGTAATGAGTATACTTATCATTAGCCCCACACATCTGCCCCACCCCACTTCTCTACCTTGCCCTGCAGCATTGATCTGGTCAGTTGCATGTCTATTATTTATATGCCATGACAAGTGCGTTTAGCCCACTCCAACCCCTCACAGCTCAAGAATTGTTAACCTGCAATCAGCATGACTTTCAAAATGACTGGCTCTGTGTGGCATCAGCTCTTATAGCCTTTCAATCATGGTTATGATTGATAACAAACTTTTGTCAACAATCATTTGGATGCTATGTTATGTTTGTGGGGTAAGTCTGCTAGCTGGAGGAGTTGTGGCTGTGGTAAATAGCCAAAACACAGTCGAAAAACAGAGATATAAAAGCTTGGGAGATATTTAAGAAGTTTAGATATGGACTACTTTTTTTATTATTATTATAAGAGCAACTATTTTGTAAGCTTAGGATTTCATCTAACCTTACAGTTGCCTCATGTTTAAGTATCTCTTCAATTTGTTTATTGGTATTTAGATTTAGTTTCATGCAACACCATTGAAATCATATAATCAAATCAAAATGATTATTGATGAGGTCAAAATTTGAACATTTAACAATATGACTATCACCAGAATCTACTGTTGAAAGACATACCCATTTGGAGATTCATCTACCAGGTATATATATTATTTTCATTGTTATGCTATAAAACTGCTCCAATCAAAGTGATCTGAACTCATTAGCATGGTGATACATCATTCTTGTCATATATGCGGAGGATACATGTATAATAGGTGCTTAATATCAGTCAATTGATTGATTTGCAATTATAAATGACCTTTCTGCATAGAGTATAAATGTCACTGCACCAATAAAGAAATATGGTATATATCCCTAACAGATATCATTGTCAGCTGGCTTTTGTAGCCGTTTTTATTGTTTAGTGGGCTGCAGTACAGTGTGCCTCAAAAGGTTATTGCTCATTTACTGGCATTGGGTGGCTGAATGCTTCAAGTACAAAAAGTTTATAAGTTTCATAGCTTTCCTAAGGTGTTTAATACCAACAGTGTCTGAAGATATATGTGTGAGATATAGTATAAAATTACACTGGCCAATGATCTTTATTTAATAATTAACAACTGATTCTGGTGGTTAATTATCATATGTCAAGAGAGTAGGAGGTTGGGGAGAATGAAGCAATGTTTTAAGCCACTATCATGTCCACACATGGGACGACTGGGTCAAGGAACCTTTGACATGAATGATTTGATGCTTCAAATGGACACAGCCAGACAGTTGAACACTCATAGTATGTATCTAATACCAGTTAAATATGCTGGCGTTAAATGCACAAATTAATTGAAATATCAGCATTTCTCTTTAATTTGGTGAAAAAGCCCACTATTACTGGTATGTATTATTAGTTATGGCATAGCTTATATGTCAAGCAGATGTATTACAGGGTAAATGAAGCCTTCAGCTATCTAACTTGTTGAAAGCCCAGCATCTGATATTTAGTCATCTAAATGGGTCCCATCTGCATATTTAGTTCCCTGGGGCCAGCATCTGTATCTGTTTGGTCAGTTGAAAGATCAGCGTCTGCATATTTAGTCATCTGAAAGGCCAGGATCTGCACATTGAAAGGCCATCATCTGCATACATAGTCATCTGAAAGGCCAGCATTTGCATATATTTTGTCAGTTGAAAGATCAGCATTTGCATATTTAGTCATCTGAAAGGTCAGGATCTGCACATTTAGTCAGTTGAAAGGCCATCATCTGCATACATAGTCCTCTGAAAGGCCAGCATTTGCATATATTCTGTCAGTTGAAAGATCAGCATTTGCATATTTAGTCATCTGAAAGGTCAGGATCTGCACATTTAGTCAGTTGAAAGGCTATCATCTGCATATATAGTCATCTGAAAGGCCAGCATTTGCATATATTCTGTCAGTTAAAAGATCAGCATTTGCATATTTAGTCATCTGAAAGGTCAGGATCTGCACATTTAGTCAGTTGAAAGGCCATCATCTGCATATATAGTCATCTGAAAGGCCAGCATTTGCATATATTCTGTCAGTTGAAAAATCAACATCTGCATATTTAGTTATCTGAAAAGCTACCATCTGCATATGTTTAGTAATTTGAAATCAGTATCTGCATGTCTATGCAGCTGAAAAGCCAACATCTGCTTATATAGTCAGCATCTATATATGTTTAGTCAGTTGAAAGATCAGCATCTGCTTATATAGTCAGCATCTATATATGTTTAGTCAGTTGAAAGATCAGCATCTGCATATATAGTCAGCATCTGTATATGTTTAGTCAGTTGAAAGATCAGCATCTGCATATATAGTCAGCATCTGTATATGTTTAGTCAGTTGAAAGACCAGGATCTGCATATATAGTCAGTTGAAAGGCCATCATCTGCATATATAGTCATCTGAAAGGCCAGCATTTGCATATATTCTGTCAGTTGAAAAATCAACATCTGCATATTTAGTTATCTGAAAAGCTACCATCTGCATATGTTTAGTAATTTGAAATCAGTATCTGCATGTCTATGCAGCTGAAAAGCCAACATCTGCTTATATAGTCAGCATCTATATATGTTTAGTCAGTTGAAAGATCAGCATCTGCATATATAGTCAGCATCTGTATATGTTTAGTCAGTTGAAAGACCAGGATCTGCATATATAGTCAACATCTGCAAAGTATCTGGATATATAATCAGTTGAAAGGCAGGCTTAACAGATATGCATGCTATGTGGTCTTTTCCGATGTCAGAGACCAGAGTAAGAATTAAGAGTAAGCCATGAGAAGCCCCATACAATTGATAAAGACCCAAACACTCAGTTGCTAGCACACATGATTTTGGCCAATAGACCCGGGTTGATTATGAGTCAGCATCTAAATTCTAAATCAGCTTCACTTTGTCTATCACTCAGCTCGTTATCGTTTATTGGCCCTGTTTAAAGGCATGTGTGCACATAAATAGCCTGCTGAATTTTTTTTTTTTTTTTTAGACCGGCTTTGTGCAAATGAAGGCTAAAAATTAGCGTAAGAAGATTCCCAAGACAGTGACAATATATGTTCGAATAAAACAGCCCCAAATGCAGGATTCAGGGTTCGATCTCATGGCGTATTTAGGGCCATTTATCTAAACTAACCATTTGGGGCGAAAAAGCCGAGCAGGGCGAAATAAGGGGCAATTTAGCGGTTTGGGGCCGTTTTTATCGCCCTGCGGCTTTATACTTACAGCCAGGACAGGAAAATGGCCCTGGCTGAGGCATTTTTTTCGCCCTGAAACCGCCCCGTTTTGGTCCCGTTATACTTCCGGGCCCTGGTGTGTGTACACAAATGGCCTAGAACACAAATTCATCCATCCAAGTATGATACAACCCTCGGGGCCGTACACTATGATATAACCCTCGGGGCCGTACACTGTATGATATAACCCTCGGGACCGTACACTGTATGATATAACCCTCGGGACCGTACACTGTATGATATAACCCTTGGGGCCGTACACTGTATGATATAACCCTTGGGACCGTACACTGTATGATATAACCCTTGGGGCCATACACTGTATGATATAACCTTTGGGGCCGTACACTGTATGATATAACCCTTGGGGCCATACACTGTATGATATAACCCTTGGGGCCGTACACTGTATGATATAACCCTTGGGGCCGTACACTGTATGATATAACCATTGGGGCCGTACACTGTATGATATAACCCTTGGGACCGTACACTGTATGATATAACCCTTGGGGCCATACACTGTATGATATAACCCTTGGGGCCGTACACTGTATGATATAACCCTTGGGGCCGTACACTGTATGATATAACCCTTGGGCCCGTACACTGTATGATATAACCCTTGGAGCCGTACACTGTATGATATAACCCTCGGGGCCGTACACTGTATGATATAACCCTTGGGGCCGTACACTGTATGATATAACACTTGGGGCCGTACACTGTATGATATAACCCTCGGGGCCGTACACTGTATGATATAACCCTTGGGGCCGTACACTGTATGATATAACCCTCGGAGCCGTACACTGTATGATATAACCCTTGGGGCCGTACACTGTATGATATAACCCTTTGGACCGTACACTGTATGATATAACCCTTGGAGCCGTACACTGTATGATATAACCCTTGGGGCCGTACACTGTATGATATAACCCTTAGGGCCATACACTGTATGATATAACCCTTGGGGCCGTACACTGTATGATATAACCCTTGGGGCCGTACACTGTCGCAACGTACTTCGGTGCCAAAAGTGACTTTTTTGTCAATAACCCTCTTGTTTAATTCGTTGCGTTATTTAACCTCACATAATGTTTACTTAAGTTCTGGCTCTCCGTTATCTCATCCTTTAGACGTAATTGCGAACGAGTGAACACTTTCCACTATGCGCTGGGAAAGCTCTCATGATGTTCTTTGTACCGTTATATTAGGGTTTGCGTGGCGTTTAAGTAGGCATTATAAAACTGGCCGTGGTTATTTCTGCTGCCCGTCGTGCCCACCCAGTCCTGGCGCCCAGTGCGCCAGCAATATATATAGACCCAGGGAGTCCCGTGAAGGGACGTCTCCGCACATTGACACGTGACGTTCACCAGAAACCGTGTTATCAGAGGCGGTATGCCTCACACCCTCCTTGGAATCCATCTTCACGTTGTCACCCACGTCTCGTGTGCTACAGCGGGGTAAGGCGCAGGCGTGGGGGAGGGGGCAAGTAAGCTGCATCTTTAAATAGACCCGTTTTTTTTCTTGGCGGGGGGAGTGGAGAGGCGGTGGGGGGGTGGGGGGGGCAGGATGCCTTTGACCCCTTTAGCAGACATCGGTATGCATGATGACATGTCTAATAGAACCCCTCTGGTTGTGCTTGTCTGTCTTGAGAATGGGTCGACATATCTGTTGCAATAACGGTGTAATACGACCTGGGTGTGATAGTAACATTGTGTAATAATAACATGGTGTGATAATAACATGGTGTGATAATGACATGGTGTGATAATGACATGGTGTGATAATAACACGGTATGATAATGACATGGTGTGATAATAACACGGTATGATAATAACATGGTGTGATAATAACACGGTATGATAATAACATGGTGTGATCATAACACGATGTAATACCACTTGGTGTAATACCACTTGATGTGATAACATGGTGTGATAATAACATGGTGTGATAATAACATGGTGTGATAATAACATGATGTGATAATACCATGGCGTGATAATAACATGGTGTGATAATAACATGGTGTGATAATAACATGGTGTGATAATAACATGGTGTGATAATGACATGGTGTGATAATAACATGGTGTGATAATAACATGGTGTGATAATGACATGATGTGATAATAACATGGCGTGATAATAACATGAGGTGATAATAACATGGTGTAATAATAACATGGTGTGATAATAACACGTTTTAATAATAACATGGTCTGTTACTACTTTGTACTTGTAAGACCCTGAATATGTGAAAATTGCATGCCTTTGCGAATGTCCCTGTGTGGCTGTGGCGTTGCCATGGGAGTGCAACAAGGTGACAGTCCGGGCCTTACACACCCTGATTCCCGTCTTGTCTCCACCCCCCAAGTCACCCGTCTTGTCTCCACCCCCCAAGTCACCCGTCTTGTCTCTACTCCCCAAGTCACCCGTCTTGTCTCCACCCCCCCCCAAGTCACCCGTCTTGTCTCTACTGCCCAAGTCACCCGTCTTGTCTCCACCCCCCAAGTCACCCGTCTTGTCTCTACTTCCCAAGTCACCCGTCTTGTCTCCACCCCCCCAAGTCACCCGTCTTGTCTCTACTCCCCAAGTCACCCGTCTTGTCTCCACCCCCCAAGTCACCCGTCTTGTCTCCACCCCCCAAGTCACTCGTCTTGTCTCTACTCCCCAAGTCACCCGTCTTGTCTCCACCCCCCAAGTCACCCGTCTTGTCTCCACCCCCCAAGTCATTCGTCTTGTCTCCACCCCCCAAGTCACCCGTCTTGTCTCTACTCCCCAAGTCACCCGTCTTGTCTCTACTCCCCAAGTCACCCGTCTTGTCTCTACTCCCCAAGTCACCCGTCTTGTCTCTACTCCCTAAGTCACCCGTCTTGTCTCTACTCCCCAAGTCACCCGTCTTGTCTCTACTCCCCAAGTCACCCGTCTTGTCTCTACTCCCCAAGTCACCCGTCTTGTCTCTACTCCCCAAGTCACCCGTCTTGTCTCTACTCCCCAAGTCACCCGTCTTGTCTCTACTCCCCAAGTCACCCGTCTTGTCTCTACTCCCCAAGTCACCCGTCTTGTCTCTACTCCCCAAGTCACCCGTCTTGTCTCCACCCCCCAAGTCACCCGTCTTGTCTCCACCCCTCAAGTCACCGGTCTTGTCTCCACCCCACAAGTCACCCGTCTTGTCTCCACCCCCCAAGTCACTCGTCTTGTCTCTACTCCCCAAGTCACCCGTCTTGTCTCCACCCCCCCAAGTCACCCGTGTTGTCTCTACTCCCCAAGTCACCCGTGTTGTCTCTACTCCCCAAGTCACCCGTCTTGTCTCTACTCCCCAAGTCACCCGTGTTGTCTCTACTCCCCAAGTCACCCGTCTTGTCTCCACCCCACAAGTCACCCGTCTTGTCTCTACTCCCCAAGTCACCCGCCTCTAGTCCTCCGTGCTATTTTTCCACTCTCCGTCAGACGGCGCCCCGTTTCACCATGTCTGATTTACTGGAGGTCATGGACGTCAGACATAAACGCCCGCTGTATCTGTGGACGCTGGGCTCGGTGCGCTGTGGGCGAGACAGACTGTGATGGGAGTACCCCTGCCGGGTGCAGCCCGGAGGCAAAAGTCGTCTGATGCCAAATGTCTTCTGCTTGGGTGATGCCAAATGTCGTCTGCTTGGGCGATGCCAAATGTCGTCTGCTTGGGTGATGCCAAATGTCGTCTACTTGGCTGGTGCCAAAAGTGTCCGGGTTGGCTTATGCCAAATGTCGGCTGATGCTACATAGCTACAAGTAGTCAGTTGAAGTGGTCTCCAAGAAGTGGTCTGGTATGGCTGATGCAATTATCGACTATTTGAGTGATGTCGCCTGTGTTGGTGCTGTATGACTTGAGGGCCTCACCAGGACACATTAAGACGACGCGCGATTCATTAGCAGGGCGATTGCATCGAGATATATGTAATGGTAGCGACTCACTGGAAGGAAATAGACCCCGACAAAAAAAGAGACGTTGCTCAGTAATGCCGGCCTGTTTTTTTTATATTAGTACTTTATAGCATGATAAAAATACGTGCGGGATAACCGCCGATATGCCACGACAAGTCACATCTGTCTTGACCAGTGTTCTTAACCCCTTCGTGCCTGACCCAATTTGCCGCAAGCAAATCACAGCAACTGACTCTCAAACTGGCTCAATAGCTCAGTGGGTTGGAGCGCTCGCCTTGAGTGTTCTGGTCACATGAGAGCCTAACGGCACGTGGCTCGGTGGTTCAAGTCCCGCTGTGGTCATGTCTGTGTGGTCGCAGGATAAAGATTCCATGTCCTTCTTCGTAAAGAGTATGGGGTTACCCCCGGGGACATGGCTCCACTCTCCCTTCCTTCTCCCATTGACCCGATATGACCGTAATTGGTTAAGTCGTCCTGAATATACAACCAATCAACCATTCTCAAACTGTGGTCCACTTCTGTTGTGTGTAAATATACGATTTCAGACGCGTGGGGCATCAGGACTGAGCACGGCAAAATAATATCGTTTATTTGTTAACCTTATTTAGCACATTGAATATCTTGCATATGTTGACTGACGGCGGTGGGTGTGGGAGGGAAGGCGGGTGGGAGTGGGGGGGGGGGGGTCGTAGCACCAAGAGGTGGCCAATCATTGCTGGATTCGCGTCTGAGGATGGGTGACCGTGACCACATTATTGGAGGGGACACGCTATACTCATTCCCCGATCGATGCCAACAGTCTCAATACACGAAGGGGCACACCCCTCCCCCTCTCCCCCCCCCCCCTGTCCCCCTCCCCCTCCCGTCCCCCTCCCCCTCCCGCCCCCCCTCCCCCTCCCCTAGAGCTCTCGCCTATATAGGAAAGATAATTCCATTGTTACATTAATGTTTCGCAAGGAATTTGCGTGTAGTATGTTTTACAATAATACTATTTGTATTTGTATATATATACTGATGTTGCGTTTATTTCAGTCGGTGAAGCCCAAAGGCGGAGTATTCTGTTTCCTGATCGAGGAGGCGCGGCAGACCACTGCCATGGAGATGCCGGACCTGGAGAACACGTTTGTCCTCAAGGTAGGCCTCTGTCTCTATACCTATACTCGGCAACCTCACTTCACTTATTACACTTTTGTCCTCAAGGTAGGCCTCTGTCTCTATACCTATACTCGGCAACCTCACTTCACTTATTACACTTTTGTCCTCAAGGTAGGCCTCTGTCTCTATACCTATACTCGGCAACCTCCCTTCACTTATTACACGTTTGTCCTCAAGGTAGGCCTCTGTCTCTATACCTATACTCGCCAACCTCCCTTCACTTATTACACGTTTGTCCTCAAGGTAGGCCTCTGTCTCTATACCTATACTCGGCAACCTCACTTCACTTATTACGCGTTTGTCCTCAAGGTAGGCCTCTGTCTCTATACCTATACTCGGCAACCTCCCTTCACTTATTACACGTTTGTCCTCAAGGTAGGCCTCTGTCTCTATACCTATACTCGGCAACCTCACTTCACTTATTACACGTTTGTCCTCAAGGTAGGCCTCTGTCTCTATACCTATACTCGGCAACCTCACTTCACTTATTACACGTTTGTCCTCAAGGTAGGCCTCTGTCTCTATACCTATACTCGGCAACCTCACTTCACTTATTACACGTTTGTCCTCAAGGTAGGCCTCTGTCTCTATACCTATACTCGGCAACCTCCCTTCACTTATTACACGTTTGTCCTCAAGGTAGGCCTCTGTCTCTATACCTATACTCGGCAAACTCACTTCACTTATTACACGTTTGTCCTCAAGGTAGGCCTCTGTCTCTATACCTATACTCGGCAACCTCCCTTCACTTATTACACGTTTGTCCTCAAGGTAGGCCTCTGTCTCTATACCTATACTCGGCAAACTCACTTCACTTATTACGCGTTTGTCCTCAAGGTAGGCCTCTGTCTCTATACCTATACTCGGCAACCTCCCTTCACTTATTACACGTTTGTCCTCAAGGTAGGCCTCTGTCTCTATACCTATACTCGGCAAACTCACTTCACTTATTACACGTTTGTCCTCAAGGTAGGCCTCTGTCTCTATACCTATACTCGGCAACCTCCCTTCACTTATTACACGTTTGTCCTCAAGGTAGGCCTCTGTCTCTATACCTATACTCGGCAACCTCACTTCACTTATTACACGTTTGTCCTCAAGGTAGGCCTCTGTCTCTATACCTATACTCGGCAAACTCACTTCACTTATTACACGTTTGTCCTCAAGGTAGGCCTCTGTCTCTATACCTATACTCGGCAACCTCCCTTCACTTATTACACGTTTGTCCTCAAGGTAGGCATCTGTCTCTATACCTATACTCGGCAACCTCACTTCACTTATTACACGTTTGTCCTCAAGGTAGGCCTCTGTCTCTATACCTATACTCGGCAAACTCACTTCACTTAGTACACGTTTGTCCTCAAGGTAGGCCTCTGTCTCTATACCTATACTCGGCAACCTCCCTTCACTTATTACACGTTTGTCCTCAAGGTAGGCCTCTGTCTCTATACCTATACTCGGCAACCTCACTTCACTTATTACGCGTTTGTCCTCAAGGTAGGCCTCTGTCTCTATACCTATACTCGGCAACCTCCCTTCACTTATTACACGTTTGTCCTCAAGGTAGGCCTCTGTCTCTATACCTATACTCGGCAAACTCACTTCACTTATTACACGTTTGTCCTCAAGGTAGGCCTCTGTCTCTATACCTATACTCGGCAACCTCCCTTCACTTATTACACGTTTGTCCTCAAGGTAGGCCTCTGTCTCTATACCTATACTCGGCAACCTCACTTCACTTATTACACGTTTGTCCTCAAGGTAGGCCTCTGTCTCTATACCTATACTCGGCAAACTCACTTCACTTATTACACGTTTGTCCTCAAGGTAGGCCTCTGTCTCTATACCTATACTCGGCAAACTCACTTCACTTATTACACGTTTGTCCTCAAGGTAGGCCTCTGTCTCTATACCTATACTCGGCAACCTCCCTTCACTTATTACACGTTTGTCCTCAAGGTAGGCCTCTGTCTCTATACCTATACTCGGCAACCTCACTTCACTTATTACACGTTTGTCCTCAAGGTAGGCCTCTATCTCTATACCTATACTCGGCAACCTCACTTCACTTATTACACGTTTGTCCTCAAGGTAGGGTCTGTCTCTATACCTATACTCGGCAACCTCCCTTCACTTATTACACGTTTGTCCTCAAGGTAGGCCTCTGTCTCTATACCTATACTCGGCAAACTCCCTTCACTTATTACACGTTTGTCCTCAAGGTAGGCCTCTGTCTCTATACCTATACTCGCCAACCTCCCTTCACTTATTACACGTTTGTCCTCAAGGTAGGCCTCTGTCTCTATACCTATACTCGGCAAACTCACTTCACTTATTACACGTTTGTCCTCAAGGTAGGCCTCTGTCTCTATACCTATACTCGGCAACCTCACTTCACTTATTACACGTTTGTCCTCAAGGTAGGCCTCTGTCTCTATACCTATACTCGGCAAACTCACTTCACTTATTACACGTTTGTCCTCAAGGTAGGCCTCTGTCTCTACCTATACTCGGCAACCTCCCTTCACTTATTACACGTTTGTCCTCAAGGTAGGCCTCTGTCTCTATACCTATACTCGGCAAACTCACTTCACTTATTACACGTTTGTCCTCAAGGTAGGCCTCTGTCTCTATACCTATACTCGGCAACCTCCCTTCACTTATTACACGTTTGTCCTCAAGGTAGGCCTCTGTCTCTATACCTATACTCGGCAAACTCACTTCACTTATTACACGTTTGTCCCCAAGGTAGGCCTCTGTCTCTATACCTATACTCGGCAACCTCACTTCACTTATTACACGTTTGTCCTCAAGGTAGGCCTCTGTCTCTATACCTATACTCGGCAAACTCACTTCACTTATTACACGTTTGTCCTCAAGGTAGGCCTCTGTCTCTACCTATACTCGGCAACCTCCCTTCACTTATTACACGTTTGTCCTCAAGGTAGGCCTCTGTCTCTATACCTATACTCGGCAACCTCACTTCACTTATTACACGTTTGTCCTCAAGGTAGGCCTCTGTCTCTATACCTATACTCGGCAACCTCCCTTCACTTATTACACGTTTGTCCTCAAGGTAGGCCTCTGTCTCTATACCTATACTCGGCAACCTCCCTTCACTTATTACACGTTTGTCCTCAAAGTAGGCCTCTGTCTCTATACCTATACTCGGCAACCTCCCTTCACTTATTACACGTTTGTCCTCAAGGTAGGCCTCTGTCTCTATACCTATACTCGGCAACCTCACTTCACTTATTACACGTTTGTCCTCAAGGTAGGCCTCTGTCTCTATACCTATACTCGCCAACCTCCCTTCACTTATTACACGTTTGTCCTCAAGGTAGGCCTCTGTCTCTATACCTATACTCGGCAACCTCACTTCACTTATTACACGTTTGTCCTCAAGGTAGGCCTCTGTCTCTATACCTATACTCGCCAACCTCCCTTCACTTATTACACGTTTGTCCTCAAGGTAGGCCTCTGTCTCTATACCTATACTCGCCAACCTCCCTTCACTTATTACACGTTTGTCCTCAAGGTAGGCCTCTGTCTCTATACCTATACTCGGCAACCTCACTTCACTTATTACGCGTTTGTCCTCAAGGTAGGCCTCTGTCTCGATACCTATACTCGGCAACCTCACTTCACTTATTACACGTTTGTCCTCAAGGTAGGCCTCTGTCTCTATACCTATACTCGGCAACCTCCCTTCACTTATTACACGTTTGTCCTCAAGGTAGGCCTCTGTCTCTATACCTATACTCGGCAACTTCCCTTCACTTATTACACGTTTGTCCTCAAGGTAGGCCTCTGTCTCTATACCTATACTCGGCAACCTCACTTCACCTATTACACGTTTGTCCTCAAGGTAGGCCTCTGTCTCCTTACCTATACTCGGCAACCTCACTTCACTTATTACACGTTTGTCCTCAAGGTAGGCCTCTGTCTCTATACCTATTCTCGGCAAACTCACTTCACTTATTACACGTTTGTCCTCAAGGTAGTCCTCTGTCTCTATACCTATACTCGGCAACCTCACTTCACTTATTACACGTTTGTCCTCAAGGTAGGCCTCTGTCTCTATACCTATACTCGGCAACCTCACTTCACTTATTACACGTTTGTCCTCAAGGTAGGCCTCTGTCTCTATACCTATACTCGGCAACCTCACTTCACTTATTACACGTTTGTCCTCAAGGTAGGCCTCTGTCTCTATACCTATACTCGGCAACCTCACTTCACTTATTACACGTTTGTCCTCAAGGTAGGCCTCTGTCTCTATACCTATACTCGTCAAACTCACTTCACTTATTACACGTTTGTCCTCAAGGTAGGCCTCTGTCTCCATGCCTATACTCGGCAACCTCACTTCACTTATTACACGTTTGTCCTCGAGGTAGGCCTCTGTCTCTATACCTATACTCGGCAACCTCACTTCACTTATTACACGTTTGTCCTCAAGGTAGGCCTCTGTCTCTATACCTATACTCGGCAACCTCACTTCACTTATTACACGTTTGTCCTCAAGGTAGGCCTCTGTCTCTATACCTATACTCGCCAACCTCCCTTCACTTATTACACGTTTGTCCTCAAGGTAGGCCTCTGTCTCTATACCTATACTCGGCAACCTCCCTTCACTTATTACACGTTTGTCCTCAAGGTAGGGTCTGTCTCTATACCTATACTCGGCAACCTCCCTTCACTTATTACACGTTTGTCCTCAAAGTAGGCCTCTGTCTCTATACCTATACTCGGCAACCTCACTTCACTTATTACACGTTTGTCCTCAAGGTAGGCTTCTGTCTCTATACCTATACTCGGCAACCTCACTTCACTTATTACACGTTTGTCCTCAATATAGGCCTCTGTCTCCATGCCTATACTCGGCAACCTCACATTACTTATTACACGTTTGTCCTCGAGGTAGGCCTCTGTCTCTATACCTATACTCGGCAACCTCACTCTATATCTATATCCGTCTCTATATCGGAAACATATAGTCGGCAACAGGGTAGCCTCACTTTTCATAGACATCGTGTAATATACAGGGCAACTTCACTTTACTTACAAATTGTGTATATACAGGGCAACCTCACTCTACTTACAAATTGTGTATATACAGGGCAACTTCACTTTACTTACAAATTGTGTATATACAGGGCAACCTCACTCTACTTACAAATTTTGTATATACATGGCAACTTCACTTTACTTACAAATTGTGTATATACAGGGCAACCTCCCTTAACTTACAAATTGTGTTTATACAAGGCAACTTCCTTTAACTTACAAATTGTGTATATACAGGGCAACCTCACTTTACTTACAAATTGTGTATATACAGGGCAACCTCCCTTAACTTACAAATTGTGTATATACAGGGCAACTTCCCTTAACTTACAAATTGTGTATATACAGGGCAACCTCACTTTACTTACAAATTGTATATATACAGGGCAACCTCACTTTACTTACACCCTGTGTAATATACAAGGCAACCTCAGTTGTAGCTGTTTATAAGCCAGTTGTGACAGTCAGTGAGTCAGCTGTACCAGCTTGTAGACCTGCTGTACCAGCTTCTAGGTCAGGTCTAGCAGTCTGTGGGCCGATTGTAACAGTCTGTATGTGAGTCGTGGCAGCGTACAGGCCATTCGTATCAGTTCAGGCAGCTCTTTATATCTGCGCTGGCAGTCCATTTAATCGATGTATACATGGTGGTAATTCTGACATTGTCGTAATTGGAGAGAAGTAGAAAGAAGAAAATACCAGGTCAGGACTTATCGCACCCACTTTCTAAAGTGTTGGTGATATATTTACTTAATGGTGAGGTGGTCGTATTTTGGAGGAATAATGGTTTCATCCGTTGCCAGAACTGGCCTATACGCTACTCGGAGTGGCCTATAAATTGGCCTATAAACTGCTCAGAGTGGCCTATAAACTGCTAGAACTGGCCTAAACACTGCTCGGAGTGGCCTATTAACTGGCCTATAAACTGATAGAACTGGCCTATACACTACAAGGAGTGGCCTATAAACTGATAGAACTGGCCTTTACACGGCTCGGAGTGGCCTATAAACTGGCCTATAAACTGCTAGAACTGGCCTATACACTACTCGGAGTGGCCTATAAACTGCTAGAACTGGCCTATACACTGCTCGGAGTGGCCTATAAACTGCTAGAACTGGCCTATACACTACAAAGAGTGGCCAATAAACTGGCCTATAAACTGATAGAACTGGCCTTTAGACTGCTCGGAGTGGCCCATAAACTGGCCTATAAACTGATAGAACTGGCCTATACACTACTCGGAGTGGCCTATAAACTGGCCTATAAACTGCTAGAACTGGTCTATACACTACTCGGAGTGGCCTATAAACTGGCCTATAAACTGATAGAACTGGCCTATACACTGCTCGGAGTGGCCTATAAACTGCTAGAACTGGTCTATACACTACTCGGAGTGGCCTATAAACTGGCCTATAAACTGCTAGAACTGGCCTATACACTGCTCGGAGTGGCCTATAAACTGGCCTATGGACTGATAGAACTGGTCTATACACTGCTCGGAGTGGCCTATAAACTAGCCTATGGACTGATAGAACTGGTCTATACACTGCTCGGAGTGGCCTAAAAACTGGCCTATAAACTATAGGCATATAAATCGGGCCGTGTTCACAAGGCGAACTTCGCGCAACCAAGCATTGACTTTGTGCTAAATGATGCAAAGCTATTGCCTTCCTGGTTGAATGCCCAATCCGCTGAATCGATTTGGTTCATACGCCTATTTGTGGTTTAATGGTGACTGGTGGTGTCGGGCCTTACATAACGATCTCAATGGTGACAACGCCACGAATCGGTGTCTGTTTCATATCGCCGTCAACGCCCCCACCAGGCGGAGACACTGCAGCTGGGTGGCATTGCTACTATTGAAAACATTAATTGGAATAATATTACCTAAAAGTAATTGATACGAATATAGCTGAACACAATGGATCGTTGTATGACGCTCGTTTTGTTGTTCCTGGTGAAGATTGGGTTACGGGCGTTACTTTTAGGGCGTGTTCGATTTACATGAAACCCACCGGTAAGCCGGTTTGCCGAAATTGACTCTTCGACACGAGAAACCGAAACCGGTTTGCAGAGAGCAGGTTTGCTGTTCCTGTTCCGCGGAACTCTTCGTGCGAACAGCACATACACCATGTTTGATCATAATTGTAATAAACAGAGACTTACGGACAAAGGTCTAATCACGGGTAGTCAATGCCACAAACAGATTGTTGCTGGCGTCACTGCAAAAGCATATGATCCTGACTCATGTCACTGTCTAAAATAACCCGCGCCAAAACTGTGAACAAATGCGTTGGCCTTTAGGTCGGCAGACATAATACGGTTTCGGTTTTCTGTAAATAGAACACGTCTCTAGTGAAACGCTGCCCTGATGTCATTATAAGGGCCAATTGACATAACCAGGATAATATCTGTGGTGACCATCAATCCTGCTACATGCTTTTGTAATGGATATTGGCGGCAATTTTTTTTTATTATATATAACAGGACAATTCCTGTTTTTTGGTAAAATTCATGTCTATTCACAGTAGATTTTTCCCGTGTCAATAAGAGCCAATGCTACCGGCGCAACTGTTATTTTCTAAATATGGCCGCCCCTCCCCCCCCCCACCTCCCCCCTCCCCGTGTATGTTGTGCCTCTCATTGTATAATACGCCGGGTATTACTTCAGTGCAGAACACCATTGTTATGTACGGGGCCGCCTCGATAGTTCAGTGGGTTAGAGCGCTCGCCTTCAGTGCTCTGGCCACCTGAGAGCCTAACGGCACATGGATCGATGGTTCGAGTCCCGCTGTGGCCATGTCTGTGTGGTCGCAGGATAAAGATCCCATGTCCTTCTTCGCAAAGAGTAGGGGGTTACCCTTGGGGACATGGCTCTACTCTCCCTTCCTTCTCCCATTGACGCGATATGACCAAAAGTGGTTAAAGCGTCCTGAATATACAACCAACCAGCTATCGTTATGTACCATGGCTTCAGTTATTTAATTTATAGGTAAAGAGCGACCCTATTCCGTATCCTTGCACTGACAGATCCCGTGACTGCACATAGGGTACAATATGACAAGCCGGTGTCTAGACGGGTTACGTCATTATGGTTGTAGGGGTTGGTATTACGGTGTTAATGCGCTGGCAATGGTATGCTCAGCGTTGTCCTACCAGGGCAGTCCGGACCCTCACACGCCCAGGCCTTGGACATAAAAGGAGGCGTTTGTTTTGTGCTGAGAGATGCTTCAGCCGGTGGCGGCCTCGCCATCCTTTGGTTGCGGGCCTGGGCAATAATTGATGAAGTAGGGAGGAATATCACTTAGCTGATCAGATAAACGTGTTTTTTTTGGGGGGGGGGGGGGGGTGTGTTTTATCTATTCGATTGAGGGTCTTCGGCCGGGAGCTGATGGGAGCTGTGTGGAGAGAGAGAGAGAAAGAGGGTTACGCGGTGGGATGGTTGTGGTATGAAACACGTGGCCGATGGGAGCTGTGTGGAGAGAGAGAGAGAGAGAGGGTTACACGGTGGGATGGTTGTGGTATGAAACACGTGGCCGATGGGAGCTGTGGAGAGAGAGAGAGAGAGAGGTTTACAGGGTGGATAGTCGTGGTATGACCCACGTGGCCGATGGGAGCTGTGTGGAGAGAGAGAGAGAGAGAGGGTTACACGGTGGGATGGTTGTGGTACGAAACACGTGGCGGATGGGAGCTGTGTGGAGAGAGAGAGAGAGGGTTACGCGGTGGGATGGTTGTGGTATGAAACACGTGGCCGATGGGAGCTGGGTGGAGAGAGAGAGAGAGAGAGGGTTACGCGGTGGGATGGTTGTGGTATGAAACACGTGACCGATGGGAGCTGTGTGGAGAGAGAGAGAGAGAGGGTTACACGGTGGGATGGTTGTGGTATGAAACACGTGGCGGATGGGAGCTGTGTGGAGAGAGAGAGAGAGAGAAAGAGGGTTACGCGGTGGGATGGTTGTGGTATGAAACACGTGGCCGATGGGAGCTGTGTGGAGAGAGAGAGAGAGGGTTACGCGGTGGGATGGTTGTGGTATGAAACACGTGGCCGATGGGAGCTGGGTGGAGAGAGAGAGAGAGAGAGGGTTACGCGGTGGGATGGTTGTGGTATGAAACACGTGACCGATGGGAGCTGTGTGGAGAGAGAGAGAGAGAGGGTTACACGGTGGGATGGTTGTGGTATGAAACACGTGGCGGATGGGAGCTGTGTGGAGAGAGAGAGAGAAATAGGGTTACACGGTGGGATGGTTGTGGTATGAAACACGTGGCCGATGGGAGCTGTGTGGAGAGAGAGAGAGAGAGAAAGAGGGTTACGCGGTGGGATGGTTGTGGTATGAAACACGTGGCCGATGTGAGCTGTGTGGAGAGAGAGAGAGAAAGAGGGTTACAGGGTGGATAGTTGTGGTATGAAACACGTGGCCGATGGGAGGTGTGGAGAGAGAGAGAGAGAGAGAAAGAGGGTTACGCGGTGGGATGGTTGTGGTATGAAACACGTGGCCGATGGGAGCTGTGTGGAGAGAGAGAGAGAAAGAGGGTTACGCGGTGGGATGGTTGTGGTATGAAACACGTGGCCGATGGGAGCTGTGTGGAGAGAGAGAGAGAGAGAGGGTTACAGGGTGGATAGTTGTGGTATGAAACACGTGGCCGATGGGAGCTGTGTGGAGAGAGAGAGAGAGGGTTACACGGTGAGATGGTTGTGGTATGAAACACGTGGCCGATGGGAGCTGTGTGGAGAGTGAGAGAGAGAGAGAGAGAGAGAGAAGGTTACACGGTGGGATGGTTGTGTTATGAAACACGTGGCCGATGGGAGCTGTGTGGAGAGAGGGTTACACGGTGGGATGGTTGTGGTATGAAACACGTGGCCGATGGGAGCTGTGTGGAGAGAGAGAGAGAGGGTTACACGGTGGGATGGTTGTGGTGTGAGACACGTGGCCGATGGGAGCTGTGTGGAGAGAGAGAGAGAGAGAGAGAGAGAGGGTTACACGGTGGGATGGTTGTGGTATGAAACACGTGACCGATGGGAGCTGTGTGGAGAGAGAGAGAGAAGGTTACACGGTGGGATGGTTGTGGTATGAAACACGTGGCCGATGGGAGCTCTGTGGAGAGAGGGTTACACGGTGGGATGGTTGTGGTATGAAACACGTGGCCGATGGGAGCTGTGTGGAGAGAGAGAGAGAGGGGTACACGGTGGGATGGTTGTGGTGTGAGACACGTGGCCGATGGGAGCTGTGTGGAGAGAGAGAGAGAGAGAGAGGGTTACACGGTGGGATGGTTGTGGTATGAAACACGTGGCCGATGGGAGCTGTGTGGAGAGAGAGAGAGTGAGGGTTACACGGTGGGATGGTTGTGGTATGAAACACGTGGCCGATGGGAGCTGTGTGGAGAGATAGAGAGAGAGAGAGAGGGGTTACACGGTGGGATGGTTGTGGTATGAAACACGTGGCCGATGGGAGCTGTGTGGAGAGAGAGAGAGAGAGAGAGAGAGGGTTACACGGTGGGATGGTTGTGGTATGAAACACGTGGCCGATGGGAGCTGTGTGGAGAGAGAGAGAGAGGGTTACAGGGTGGGATGGTTGTGGTATGAAACACGTGGCCGATGGGAGCTGTGGAGAGAGAGAGAGAGAGAGGTTTACAGGGTGGATAGTCGTGGTATGAAACACGTGGCCGATGGGAGCTGTGTGGAGAGAGAGAGAGAGAGGGTTACACGGTGGGATGGTTGTGGTATGAAACACGTGGCCGATGGGAGCTGTGGAGAGAGAGAGAGAGAGAGGTTTACAGGGTGGATAGTCGTGGTATGAAACACGTGGCCGATGGGAGCTGTGTGGAGAGAGAGAGAGAGAGAGGGTTACACGGTGGGATGGTTGTGGTATGAAACACGTGGCGGATGGGAGCTGTGTGGAGAGAGAGAGAGAGGGTTACGCGGTGGGATGGTTGTGGTATGAAACACGTGACCGATGGGAGCTGTGTGGAGAGAGAGAGAGAGGGTTACACGGTGGGATGGTTGTGGTATGAAACACGTGGCGGATGGGAGCTGTGTGGAGAGAGAGAGAGAAAGAGGGTTACACGGTGGGATGGTTGTGGTATGAAACACGTGGCCGATGGGAGCTGTGTGGAGAGAGAGAGAGAGAGAAAGAGGGTTACGCGGTGGGATGGTTGTGGTATGAAACACGTGGCCGATGTGAGCTGTGTGGAGAGAGAGAGAGAAAGAGGGTTACAGGGTGGATAGTTGTGGTATGAAACACGTGGCCGATGGGAGGTGTGGAGAGAGAGAGAGAGAGAGGGTTACACGGTGGGATGGTTGTGGTATGAAACACGTGACCGATGGGAGCTGTGTGGAGAGAGAGAGAGAGAGGGTTACACGGTGAGATGGTTGTGGTATGAAACACGTGGCCGATGGGAGCTGTGTGGAGAGAGAGAGAGAGAGAGAGAGAAGGTTACACGGTGGGATGGTTGTGGTATGAAACACGTGGCCGATGGGAGCTGTGTGGAGAGAGAGAGAGAAAGAGGGTTACGCGGTGGGATGGTTGTGGTATGAAACACGTGGCCGATGGGAGCTGTGTGGAGAGAGAGAGAGAGAGAAAGAGGGTTACGCGGTGGGATGGTTGTGGTATGAAACACGTGGCCGATGGGAGCTGTGTGGAGAGAGAGAGAGAAAGAGGGTTACGCGGTGGGATGGTTGTGGTATGAAACACGTGGCCGATGGGAGCTGTGTGGAGAGAGAGAGAGAGAGAGGGTTACAGGGTGGATAGTTGTGGTATGAAACACGTGGCCGATGGGAGCCTTTGTGGAGAGAGAGAGAGAGAGAGGGTTACACGGTGGGATGGTTGTGGTATGAAACACGTGACCACCTCGAATCATGGCTTTCAGTGACTCACGGTGGATGAGTCCAGACCAAATATTCGTGATTGCAATTACATTATCATCTAGCCTTTTAACTTGATATTCGGCCCGCAACGCTGCCTGGTGCTATTTGCTGATATTCTGCGACACTGATGTCAGCCCTTCCACTGTGACACCCTTCCTCCTCCTCACAATACCACGCCGCCCCGAGTAATTCCCCTAATGGCTGTTGTCATAGGCCCACTTCCATCGCGCAGCCCGCGCTTTCCTGTCTAGTGCGACCTGAAAACGCACGGCTATGTGTGGCTATATGTTTTTGGCCTGTGCAAGGGGCTGCAGGCTCAGGACGGACATCTGAGCGGCCACTCAGACAGGTCAGTCAGCATGGCATGGTGTCTGTACACTCTGGCCCAGTACAGCCGCCAGGCTGGTCTCATCTCCGGCTGTCTATGGCCTCAGTATCTTCTTCAGTCCGTGTGTCTGGTTCAATCCGGTTTTTGCGTCGTCTATTCTGTGCCGGAAGCCGCGTTGTTCAGCAAATGCGCGGGAAAAAAATGTCGTCTGCTTCTCGGTTACTTGATTAGTTAATGGCGGGAAAAATGGAGAGCGCTTTTGGTAAATATAATTATGTAGAATTACTAATGTTTTATCTTGTTCTGAGCGCTGAATTTTATTTAATGAGCCACATGTTGTTATCGTCTGACAAGGGCCCTCAAATCAGTGATTGCCTCCAAGCCACGGCCACGAACGTTGTATTGTTCCCGTGTCTGACTTCTGACATGAGTAATGCGGAGTAAGCAGTTAAAGGGTGCTTGTCAACGACTTGCTCCTGGCTACGCTGTTGTCAGAGGGACAACACAATCCTAAACTAGGGACTGTGCAGTTATACATTAGAGGCTGCACAGTTTAAATTAGAGACTGCAGTTTTACATTAGGAGCTGTAGAATTCTACATTGGGGGGGGGGGGGGGCGGCTGTAGAATTCTACATTAGGGACCGGACAATTCTACATTAGGTACCAAACCGTTCTACATTAGGGGCCAAACAGTTCTACATTAGGAAACGAACAGTTAGTTCTACATTAGGGACTGCACAGTGTTAAATCAGTCCCCCGGGATGGTTAAGTTATCAGCAAACAGTGCAAAGTGGAGGCCGTCTGTGACAGTTTAAACAGTGGGGCGGGCCATGTTCGCGGCTTACCCTGGCCAGGTGGGCTCAACCACCCCCTCACCATACATAATACACGTGTCTCTCTCGGATCTAGATTACGTCGTTACATACTATTAATCGTGATGCTTGGATGTATACCGCAGTGGCCCGGGTATTGGTATTTACCCTGAGAGACGTGTGAAATGTTCGGGATCAACCACCGATGATAACATTATAGCTCCGCAGTCGGCCTTGACTCCTGTGAGCGTTACGTTAGTTGATCTACGGGGGCTTCAAGCCATCAGCTGCGGCAAAGTATCGCGGACGGTTCAGCGGCTATGGCATTCACCTTGATATGACGTGGGCCAAGGGGAATGCCGTGAATCGATGTCCGCTGTCTTTGTGGTTGGCTGCCGTCGCAACCCACCTTGAGTGTATATCATCTATCTATATGTAATCGGGCGTCCCGCACGCTCTTTATCGCTCTACCCTTGTTGACTCTGGGGGGAGTTTTGGTGAAACATTTATACATCATGTCAGTGCAGCTGTGTTGGGTGACATCGTCCGCTGGTTCTGCACGATCTGCAGCATTGGTGTACTTTGTGAGGGACTGAGGTCTGAGCTATGTACTGTGTGAGGGACTGTGACCCATGGGCACAACAGTTGCGCTGAGGTCATTTCTCCGCTCCGCGCGGTGAAATGGCTCCGCGGAGGTCATTTCTCCGCTCCGCGTCGTACAATTATCCGCTCCGCGCGTCATATTTCTCCGCTCCGCGCGGTATATTTCTCCGCTCCGCGCGGTACATTTCTCCGTAAGAGGGAGTGACTGTGAGGTCTGGGCTCTGTACTGTGTGAGGCAGTGACTGTGAGGTATGGGCCCTGTACAGTGTGAGGCAGTGACTGAGGTCTGGGCTCTGTACTGTGTGAGGCAGTGACTGAGGTCTGGGCTCTGTACTGTGTGAGGCAGTGACTGTGATGTCTGGGCTCTGTACTGTGTGAGGCAGTGACTGAGGTCTGGGCTCTGTACTGTGTGAGGCAGTGACTGAGGTCTGGGCTCTGTACAGTGTGAGACAGTCACTGTGAGGTCTGGGCTCTGTACAGTGTGAGGCAGTGACTGTGAGGTCTGGGCTCTGTACAGTGTGAGGCAGTGACTGTGAGGTCTGGGCTCTGTACAGTGTGAGGCAGTGACTGAGGTCTGGGCTCTGTACAGTGTGAGACAGTCACTGTGAGGTCTGGGCTCTGTACTGTGTGAGGCAGTGACTGTGAGGTCTGGGCTCTGTACAGTGTGAGGCAGTGACTGTGAGGTCTGGGCTCTGTACAGTGTGAGGCAGTGACTGAGGTCTGGGCTCTGTACAGTGTGAGACAGTCACTGTGAGGTCTGGGCTCTGTACTGTGTGAGGCAGTGACTGAGGTCTGGGCTCTGTACTGTGTGAGGCAGTGACTGTGATGTCTGGGCTCTGTACTGTGTGAGGCAGTGACTGTGAGGTCTGGGCTCTGTACTGTGTGAGACAGTGACTGAGGTCTGGGCTCTGTACTGTGTGAGGCAGTGACTGTGCGGTCTGGGCTCTGTACAGTGTGAGACAGTGACTGAGGTCTGGGCTCTGTACTGTGTGAGGCAGTGACTGTGCGGTCTGGGCTCTGTACAGTGTGAGGCAGTCACTGTGAGGTCTGGGCTCTGTACAGTGTGAGACAGTCACTGTGAGGTCTGGGCTCTGTACTGTGTGAGGCAGTGACTGTGAGGTATGGGCTCTGTACTGTGTGAGGCAGTGACTGTGAGGTCTGGACTCTGTACAGTGTGAGGCAGTGACTGTGAGGTCTGGGCTCTGTACAGTGTGAGGCAGTGACTGTGAGGTCTGGGCTCTGTACAGTGTGAGGCAGTGACTGAGGTCTGGGCTCTGTACAGTGTGAGACAGTCACTGTGAGGTCTGGGCTCTGTACTGTGTGAGGCAGTGACTGTGAGGTCTGGGCTCTGTACAGTGTGAGGCAGTGACTGTGAGGTCTGGGCTCTGTACAGTGTGAGGCAGTGACTGAGGTCTGGGCTCTGTACAGTGTGAGACAGTCACTGTGAGGTCTGGGCTCTGTACTGTGTGAGGCAGTGACTGAGGTCTGGGCTCTGTACTGTGTGAGGCAGTGACTGTGATGTCTGGGCTCTGTACTGTGTGAGGCAGTGACTGTGAGGTCTGGGCTCTGTACTGTGTGAGACAGTGACTGAGGTCTGGGCTCTGTACTGTGTGAGGCAGTGACTGTGCGGTCTGGGCTCTGTACAGTGTGAGACAGTGACTGAGGTCTGGGCTCTGTACTGTGTGAGGCAGTGACTGTGCGGTCTGGGCTCTGTACAGTGTGAGGCAGTCACTGTGAGGTCTGGGCTCTGTACAGTGTGAGACAGTCACTGTGAGGTCTGGGCTCTGTACTGTGTGAGGCAGTGACTGTGAGGTATGGGCTCTGTACTGTGTGAGGCAGTGACTGTGAGGTCTGGACTCTGTACTGTGTGAGGCAGTGACTGTGAGGTCTGGGCTCTGTACAGTGTGAGGCAGTGACTGAGGTCTGGGCTCTGTACAGTGTGAGGCAGTGACTGAGGTCTGGGCTCTGTACTGTGTGAGGCAGTGACTGTGAGGTCTGGGCTCTGTACAGTGTGAGGCAGTCACTGTGAGGTCTGGGCTCTGTACTGTGTGAGGCAGTGACTGTGATGTCTTGGCTCTGTACAGCGTGAGGCAGTGACTGTGAGGTCTTGGCTCTGTAGAGTGTGAGGCAGTGACTGTGAGGTCTGGGCTCTGTACAGTGTGAGGCAGTGACTGTGCGGTCTTGGCTCTGTACAGCGTGAGGCAGTGACTGTGAGGTCTTGGCTCTGTAGAGTGTGAGGCAGTGACTGTGAGGTCTGGGCTCTGTACTGTGTGAGGCAGTGACTGTGATGTCTTGGCTCTGTACAGCGTGAGGCAGTGACTGTGAGGTCTTGGCTCTGTAGAGTGTGAGGCAGTGACTGTGAGGTCTGGGCTCTGTACAGTGTGAGGCAGTGACTGTGCGGTCTTGGCTCTGTACAGCGTGAGGCAGTGACTGTGAGGTCTTGGCTCTGTAGAGTGTGAGGCAGTGACTGTGAGGTCTGGGCTCTGTACAGTGTGAGGCAGTGACTGTGAGGTCTGGGCTCTGTACAGTGTGAGGCAGTGACTGTGCGGTCTGGGCTCTGTACAGTGTGAGGCAGTGACTGTGAGGTCTGGGCTCTGTACAGTGTGAGGCAGTGACTGTGAGGTCTGGGCTCTGTACAGTGTGAGGCAGTGACTGTGCGGTCTGGGCTCTGTACTGTGTGAGGCAGTGACTGTGAGGTCTGGGCTCTGTACAGTGTGAGGCAGTGACTGAGGTCTGGGCTCTGTACAGTGTGAGGCAGTGACTGTGAGGTCTGGACTCTGTACTGTGTGAGGCAGTGACTGTGAGGTCTGGGCTCTGTACAGTGTGAGGCAGTGACTGAGGTCTGGGCTCTGTACAGTGTGAGGCAGTGACTGAGGTCTGGGCTCTGTACTGTGTGAGGCAGTGACTGTGAGGTCTGGGCTCTGTACAGTGTGAGGCAGTCACTGTGAGGTCTGGGCTCTGTACTGTGTGAGGCAGTGACTGTGATGTCTTGGCTCTGTACAGCGTGAGGCAGTGACTGTGAGGTCTTGGCTCTGTAGAGTGTGAGGCAGTGACTGTGAGGTCTGGGCTCTGTACAGTGTGAGGCAGTGACTGTGCAGTCTTGGCTCTGTACAGCGTGAGGCAGTGACTGTGAGGTCTTGGCTCTGTAGAGTGTGAGGCAGTGACTGTGAGGTCTGGGCTCTGTACAGTGTGAGGCAGTGACTGTGAGGTCTGGGCTCTGTACAGCGTGAGGCAGTGACTGTGAGGTCTTGGCTCTGTAGAGTGTGAGGCAGTGACTGTGACGTCTGGGCTCTGTACTGTGTGAGGCAGTGACTGTGAGGTCTGGGCTCTGCACTGTGTGAGGCAGTGACTGTGAGGTCTGGGCTCTGCACAGTGTGAGGCAGTGACTGTGCGGTCCTGGCTCTGTACAGCGTGAGGCAGTGACTGTGCGGTCCTGGCTCTGTACAGTGTGAGGCAGTGACTGTGCGGTCCTGGCTCTGTACAGCGTGAGGCAGTGACTGTGAGGTCTGGACTCTGTACTGTGGGAGACTGACTGTGATGTCTGGGCTCTGCACTGTGTGAGGCAGTGACTTTGAGGTGTGGGCTCTGTACAGTGTGAGACAGTCACTGTGAGGTCTGGGCTCTGTACTGTGTGAGGCAGTGACTGTGAGGTCTGGGCTTTCTACAGTGTGAGGCAGTGACTGTGAGGTCTGGACTGTACTGTGTGAGGCAGTGACTGTGAGGTCTTGGCTCTGTACAGCGTGAGGGAGTGACTGTGAGGTCTTGGCTCTGTACAGTGTGAGGCAGTGACTGTGAGGTCTGGGCTCTGTACAGTGTGAGGCAGTGACTGTGAGGTCTTGGCTCTGTACAGCGTGAGGCAGTGACTGTGAGGTCTTGGCTCTGTACAGCGTGAGGCAGTGACTGTGAGGTCTTGGCTCTGTACAGTGTGAGGCATTGACTGTGAGGTCTGGGTTGTGTACTGTGTGAGTGCTATGTCGCTACGTGTGGTTTGTCCTGTTCGTTCCGTGCACGGAGACACGCGGCCTGCGTTCTGTCATGGTCTCGGAGATGTTATGACTTGAGTCGCATTAAAAACCTCAGCGGGAGGAATATAACGGATATAAAAAGCGTATGTCCCGGACCTCGATGGTATATCTCGAGAACACACCCAGAATGTCCACAACCCGCCTTCGGCACACTCCGCTAGGCGCCGCGTTATAATGTCTGAGCGGAGGACCGGGGGCGCCCCCTGGCGAATGAGAAGCTTGGCTGTCTGGCATTTTACTACGTGGCAACTCCTGCAGCGGGGCACGCACCCATTGGATTCCTGCATGCACACAGCGTCTGGTGAAACCCACCGCGGCGCGCCACCGGCTCGGTGATAATAGTCGCCATGGAGATGGGACCAGCTATGACTGAACTGTCCCACTGTCACACGGAACCATATCTGTGTCACGCTATGGCTTAGATAGCACCGGAGAGAGCATGATCTATATGCCACAATATCAGTATTGCATCGAACGAAAGATGCATTACTCTATTGCTATTCACAGCTCGATTTCGTGTGACACCACCCGTCCCCGCCCCTGGCCTCCCGCCCCGCCCCCCCCCCCTCCCCCCCGGAATGTCGGAGAATCATGGCAGAACTAGATTGCAAACCGTAAAAAGACCTATAACGTGAACTGCGTGAAAAGTTTAGCAGTATCACTCCCTGTGTAGCCATGCTGTAGCGGGCCCGGGTTGTGGCCCCGGGTTGTGGCAGTGTGGATGGCGAGCATGGGTTGTGGCCCCGGGTTGTGGCAGTGTGGATGGCGGGCATGGGTTGTGGCCCCGGGTTGTGGCAGTGTGGATGGCGGGCATGGGTTGTGGCCCCGGGTTGTGGCAGTGTGGATGGCGGGCATGGGTTGTGGCCCCGGGTTGTGGCAGTGTGGATGGCGGGCATGGGTTGTGGCCCCGGGTTGTGGCAGTGTGGATGGCGGGCATGGGTTGTGGCCCCGGGTTGTGGCAGTGTGGATGGCGGGCATGGGTTGTGGCAGTGTGGATGGCGGGCATGGGTTGTGGTAGTGTGGATGGCGGGCATGGGTTGTGGCAGTGTGGATGGCGGTCCCGGGTTGTGGCAGTGTGGATGGCGGCCCCGGGTTGTGGCAGTGTGGATGGCGGGCCCGGGTTGTGGCAGTGTGGATGGCGGGCATGGGTTGTGGCAGTGTGGATGGGGGGCCCGGGTTGTGGCAGTGTGGATGGCCGGCATGGGTTGTGGCAGTGTGGATGGCGGGCATGGGTTGTGGCAGTGTGGATGGGGGGCATGGGTTCTGGCAGTGTGGATGGCGGGCCCGGGTTGTGGCAATGTGGATGGCCGGCATGGGTTGTGGCAGTGTGGATGGCGGGCATGGGTTGTGGCAGTGTGAATGGGGGGGGCATGGGTTCTGGCAGTGTGGATGGCGGGCCCGGGTTGTGGCAATGTGGATGGCGGGCTCGGGTTGTGGCAGTGTGGATGGCGGTCCCGGGTTGTGGCAGTGTGGATGGCGGGCCCGGGTTGTGGCAGTGTGGATGGGGGGCATGGGTTGTGGCAGTGTGGATGGCGGGCCCGGGTTGCGGCAATGTGGATGGCCGGCATGGGTTGTGGCAGTGTGGATGGCGGTCCCGGGTTGTGGCAGTGTGGATGGCGGACCCGGGTTGTGGCAGTGTGGATGGGGGGCATGGGTTGTGGCAGTGTGGATGGCGGTCCCGGGTTGTGGCAGTGTGGATGGCGGGCATGGGTTGTGGCAATGTGGATGGCCGGCATGGGTTGTGGCAGTGTGGATGGGGGGCATGGGTTGTGGCAGTGTGGATGGCGGGCATGGGTTGTGGCCGTGTGGATGGCGGGCCCGGGTTGTGGCAGTGTGGATGGCGGGCATGGGTTGTGGCCGTGTGGATGGCTGGCATGGGTTCTGGCAGTGTGGATGGCGGGCCCGGGTTGTGGCAATGTGGATGGCCGGCATGGGTTGTGGCAGTGTGGATGGCGGGCATGGGTTGTGGCAGTGTGAATGGGGGGGGCATGGGTTCTGGCAGTGTGGATGGCGGGCCCGGGTTGTGGCAATGTGGATGGCGGGCCCGGGTTGTGGGAGTGTGGATGGCGGTCCCGGGTTGTGGCAGTGTGGATGGCGGGCCCGGGTTGTGGCAGTGTGGATGGGGGGCATGGGTGGTGGCAGTGTGGATGGCGGGCCCGGGTTGCGGCAATGTGGATGGCCGGCATGGGTTGTGGCAGTGTGGATGGCGGTCCCGGGTTGTGGCAGTGTGGATGGCGGACCCGGGTTGTGGCAGTGTGGATGGGGGGCATGGGTTGTGGCAGTGTGGATGGCGGTCCCGGGTTGTGGCAGTGTGGATGGCGGGCATGGGTTGTGGCAATGTGGATGGCCGGCATGGGTTGTGGCAGTGTGGATGGGGGGCATGGGTTGTGGCAGTGTGGATGGCGGGCATGGGTTGTGGCCGTGTGGATGGCGGGCCCGGGTTGTGGCAGTGTGGATGGCGGGCATGGGTTGTGGCCGTGTGGATGGCTGGCATGGGTTGTGGCAGTGTGGATGGCGGGCCGGGGCTTTGGCCCCGGGTTGTGGCAGTGTAGATGGCGGGCCTGGGTTGTGGCAGTGTGGATGGCGGGCATGGTTTGGGGCAGTGTGGATGGCGGGCCGGGGCTTTGGCCCCGGGTTGTGGCAGTGTAGATGGCGGGCATGGGTTGTGGCAGTGTGGATGGCGGGCCCGTGTTGTGGCCCCAGATTGTGGCAGTGTGGATGGCGGGCATGGGTTGTGGCAGTGTGGATGGCGGGCATGGGTTGTGGCAGTTTGGATGGCGGGCATGGGTTGTGGCAGTTTGAATGGCGGGCATGGGTTGTGGCAGTGTGGATGGCGGGCCCGGGTTGTGGCCCCGGGTTGTGGCAGTGTGGATGGCGGGCCCGGGTTGTGGCAGTGTGGATGGCGGGCCCGGGTTGTGGCCCCGGGTTGTGGCAGTGTGGATGGCGGGCATGGGTTGTGGCAGTGTGGATGGCGGGCCCGGGTTGTGGCCCCGGGTTGTGGCAGTGTGGATGGCGGGCATGAGTTGTGGCAGTGTGGATGGCGGGCCCGGGTTGTGGCAGTGTGGATGGCGGGCCCGGGTTGTGGCACTGTGGATGGCGGGCCCGGGTTTTGGCCCCGGGTTGTGGCAGTGTGGATGGCGGGCCCGGGTTGTGGCAGTGTGGATGGCAGGCCCCGGGTTGTGGCAGTGTGGATGGCGGGCCCGGGTTGTGGCAGTGTGGATGGCGGGCCCTGGTTGTGGCCCCGGGTTGTGGCAGTCTGGTTAAAGGAAGTGATGCCGGTTATCCGATAAGAGGATCAGATGTGAGGTGGATGGAGCGCGCTGAAAATACTCGGGATTGACGTGAGATTGGGTCCTGTACACTGACCGCCATGTGCGGCTACAAAAAGCTCTGTGACTGAAGGAGTGTGAGAGCGGCGGGGGGGGGGGGGCAGGTATGTGGGTGGTGGTGCCAGTGACATGTGTGGGGATGGAGTACTGGGGGAGGGGGTGGCAGGATGGTGGTGGGAGGGGGGGAGGGTGCCAGTGTCATCATGTACTGGTAGAGGTGGGTGGCGGTGGGGGGGGGGGGGGTCGGGTAGTGGTACCAGTGTCATGTCTGGGGTTGGAGTACTGGGGGAGGGGTGGGGGCGGCGTTGGTTGTTATGGGGCGCCACGCCGTGGTAACGCAAGGGCAGGACACTGAGGAAGCTGAGACTGTCGGGGTGTAGGTGTGTGGTGTGTGGGTCTGGGTCTGGGTCTGGGTCTGGGTGACAGTAAGATGGTGGGGGCGAGACGGAGGCGCTGGTACCGGGAATATGCTTGTATAACTCGCCCCGCCTCACCCCTCAACTGTCAATCTAGACCCTGGTCGTCCTGCCCCACCCTGCCCCGCCTCCGCCCCGCTTTACCCCTCCACCATGAATAACCTTCCCCCGGCTGGTCCCGCCGGCCCGTCCCACGCTCAATGGTACATCCCCGCCCCGCCCCTCCCCACCTGGACTATATGCCGTATGCTACAATACCAAGGACAGCGGGGTTGCCCATCTCCGGTTACCTCAGTCTTCTTACTGAACACTTGTCTGGCCGCTCTAAGAGAGGCATTCTCCTCACCTTGCCACGTCATTTTCAGTTTTCTTATCACGTTCCGTACAGATGTCCTTATCACTCGCATGATCTCCTTACCCTGTAGCCACTACTTGCCACTCTTCCTACCACTCTTCTCCACTCTTTACCACTCCACTCTCCACTCAGCTCTCATCACCGCTCCACTATTCTCTCCACTATATTTTTCACCATTCTCTTCTCGCTACTTTGTTTAACGCTAGCCACTCTCTGTACCATTCTCATTTAAGACGTTAGTTTTGCTGCACTGTTTGCCACCATCATATAACTCGTATCATTGTCGATATCTGATGTGTAGCCGAGTGGAAGATTAGGCTCGTTACCTCCCTATTTACCCATTTGACACCTGGTGCTACTTTTTTTGGCGAGTTGGCACTGTATCCCTACGCGTGTTGCTGTTGCAGGCGGCCAACAATGTGGAGTACGTGCTGGAGGCTCACGACGTGCAGGAGATGAAGGACTGGCTCTCCACCGTGCAGGCCTCCATCCGGTCTCCGGGGTCAGAGAGTAATCATGGCGACCAGTAAGTACTCTCTATACCACCCCCAAACAGGCCTCCACCCTGTCCCCGGGGTCAAAGGGTAGCCGTGGCGACCAGTAAGTACTCTCTATACCACCCCCAAACAGGCCTCCATCCGGTCGCCGGGGTCAGAGATTAACCATGGCGACCATTAAGTACTCCCTATACCACCCCCAAACAGGCCTCCATCAGGTCCCCGAAGTCAAAGGGTAGCCGTGGCGACCAGTAAGTACTCCCTATACCACCCCCAAACAGGCCTGCATCCGGTCCCCGGGTTCAGAGAGTAGCCATGGCGACCAGTAAGTACTCCCTATACCACCTCCAAACAGGCCTCCATCAGGTCCCCGGGGTCAGAGAGTAACCATGGCGACCAGTAGGTACCTGTCTCTGTGATCACATGTCGACCACCTGGTTGGGACATGGCTGGTTGCCATTGACACCTGATATCATTCGTAACCATGGCGATATCAAAGTTTGCATTTAACCCGCGCTCGCTTAAGTCGCCTAAACCCAAAACGTACTTTGATATGATGATCTATTCTCTGTTATCTCAGTTGGTGTTATAATGTTCGTTTCCTCAGAACCCAGTCCAATATGTCGACGTACACCACCGCCGGGTCAGGCATGAGCAGCGTCGCCTCAGCCCCGGCTCAGATGACTATGGCATCGGGCGCGCCTCTAGCGGTCACTGCGGCGTTTACTCCCTTGGCGCAGTTGCATGCCGGGAGCACTGTGACCTTGAGACAAAGTCCCAAGGACGGCCACCAGGCCGCGTTGCTGAGAGGTGCAGTTCTAGAATGTTGTAATTTGTTCTCATGTGTGCCACAACTATAGTAATTGAAGTGATTTACTGCTATAGTGGTAACTTGAAATATCGAATTATCATAGATTCGATGACAACCTTTACTTTATATACGTATAGGGAAATGTACTTGTCAATAATTTGTCAACAGATAAGGAACACTGCATCACACGTATCAGTGTGTAGGTGGGTTGTAACACAAGGTAGAACCAGGAGCCCCATAATAAATACTGAATTAGATTAAGTTAATAATAAAATAATAACATAATCCTAATAATGAAATAATAATAGCAGTATATTATTAATGAAATAACATTAGTAAAATATTAATAGTAAAATATTATTAATAGTAAAATGTTATTAATAGTAAAATATTATTAAAAGCAAAATATTATTAATAGTACAATATCATTAATATTAAAATAATAGTAATAAAATATTCATAATAATACATGCCTTGAATAGTATATAGTCACCGATACGGTAAAATATGAAATTATATTGCGCTGACCTCTATCCATGTTTTGGTCACGTGACAGATGACGGGGACACGCCTCAGAGCCAGCGTCGCTCGTCACACAGTAGCGACAACAGTGACGTGCCGCCCGAGCTGCCGCCAAGGTCAACCAACCGCGCCTCGGCCTCCGCCAGCAGTCTGCGCGGCCTGCGTCTGTCGTCCGGCTCCGACATGGGGGGCTCGCCGCAACCCCGTACGGACCCCATCTTCGGCTCTGGTACGGCCCCATGGGTACCTGGGTGGGGTTGGGGGGGGGGGGCTGAACGTGGTACAACCGTAAACTGGTAAGGGAAGAGGTTATGGGAATGGTAAGGGAAGAGGTAAGGAGAGTGATAAAGGAAGAGGGAAGGAGAGTGGTAAAGGAAGAGGGAAGGAGAGTGGTAAAGGAAGAGGGAAGGAGAGTGGTAAAGGAAGAGGGAAGGAGAGTGGTAAAGGAAGAGGGAAGGAGAGTGGTAGAGGAAGAGGGAAGGAGAGTGGTAAAGGAAGAGGGAAGGCGAGTGGTAAAGGAAGAGGGAAGGAGAGTGGTAAAGGAAGAGGGAAGGAGAGTGGTAAAGGAAGAGGGAAGGAGAGTGGTAGAGGAAGAGGGAAGGAGAGTGGTAATGGGAGAGGGAAGGAGAGTGGTAAGGGAAGAGGGAAGGAGAGTGGTAAAGGAAGAGGGAAGGAGAGTGGTAGAGGAAGAGGGAAGGAGAGTGGTAATGGGAGAGGGAAGGAGAGTGGTAAGGGAAGAGGGAAGGAGAGTGGTAAAGGAAGTGGGAAGGAGAGTGGTAGAGGAAGAGGGAAGGAGAGTGGTAATGGGAGAGGGAAGGAGAGTGGTAAGGGAAGAGGGAAGGAGAGTGGTAGAGGAAGAGGGAAGGAGAGTGGTAAAGGGAAGAGGGAAGGAGAGTGGTAAAGGGAGAGGGAATGAGTGTGGTAGAGGGAGAGGGAAGGAGAGTGGTAAAGGAAGAGGTAAGGAGAGTGGTAAATGAAGAGGGAATGAGTGTGGTAAAGGGAGAGGGAAGGAGAGTGGTAAGGGAAGAGGGAAGGAGAGTGGTAGAGGAAGAGGGAAGGAGAGTGGTAAAGGGAGAGGGAAGGAGAGTGGTAAGGGAAGAGGGAATGAGAGTGGTAAAGGAAGAGGGAAGGAGAGTGGCAAAGGAAGAGGGAAGGAGAGTGGTAAAGGAAGAGGGAAGGTGAGTGGTAAAAGAAGAGGGAATGCGAGTGGTAAAGGAAGAGGGAATGAGTGTGGTAAAGGGAGAGGGAAGGAGAGTGGTAAGGGAAGAGGGAAGGAGAGTGGTAGAGGAAGAGGGAAGGAGAGTGGTAACGGGAGAGGGAAGGAGAGTGGTAAGGGAAGAGGGAGGAAGAGGGAAGGAGAGTTGTAAAGGGAGAGGGAATGAGTGTGGTAAAGGGAGAGGGAAGGAGAGTGGTAAAGGAAGAGGGAAGGAGAGTGGTAGAGGAAGAGGAAGAGGTAAGGAGAGTGGTAAAGGAAGAGGGAATGAGTGTGGTAAAGGGAGAGGGAAGGAGAGTGGTAAAGGAAGAGGTAAGGAGAGTGGTAAAGGAAGAGGGAAGGAGAGTGGTAGAGGAAGAGGAAGAGGTAAGGAGAGTGGTAAAGGAAGAGGGAATGAGTGTGGTAAAGGGAGAGGGAAGGAGAGTGGTAAAGGAAGAGGTAAGGAGAGTGGTAAAGGAAGAGGGAATGAGAGTGGTAAATGGAGAGGGAAGGAGAGTGGTAAGGGAAGAGGGAAGGAGAGTGGCAAAGGAAGAGGGAAGGAGAGTGGCAAAGGAAGAGGGAAGGAGAGTGGCAAAGGAAGAGGGAAGGAGAGTGGTAAAGGAAGAGGGAAGGTGAGTGGTAAAGGAAGAGGGAAGGAGAGTGGTAAGGGAAGAGGGAAGGAGAGTGGCAAAGGAAGAGGGAAGGAGAGTGGCAAAGGAAGAGGGAAGGAGAGTGGCAAAGGAAGAGGTAAGGAGAGTGGTAAAGGAAGAGGGAATGAGTGTGGTAAAGGGAGAGGGAAGGAGAGTGGTAAAGGAAGAGGTAAGGAGAGTGGTAAAGGAAGAGGGAATGAGAGTGGTAAATGGAGAGGGAAGGAGAGTGGTAAGGGAAGAGGGAAGGAGAGTGGCAAAGGAAGAGGGAAGGAGAGTGGCAAAGGAAGAGGGAAGGAGAGTGGCAAAGGAAGAGGGAAGGAGAGTGGTAAGGGAAGAGGGAAGGTGAGTGGTAAAGGAAGAGGGAAGGCGAGTGGTAAAGGAAGAGGGAAGGAGAGTGGTAAAGGAAGACGGAAGGCGTTCATTTCAATGAACGGGACAGAAAGTTAAGGGAAGGGAAATAGAGAGTGGTAAGGGTGGACAGTGAATCTGGCTTGTAATGGTAAGGAGAGGCAGGGAAAGTCGCAAGGAAAGAGAGCGAGACATAATAAAGAAGCTAGATAACTTAAAGGCTTATTTTTAACTCACGTGAAATTCGCGTCTTTCTGTGTGACCGAGTTTAGCCCTTGCGTGCACAATAGCGGTCTAAAGCACCGATTGACGTGTCTGTCTGTCTGTGTGTGTGCAGAGTCTCGTGAGCTGGACGGGGACAGTCAGGTAGACTCACAGCTGAAGGAATACCCCTGGTTCCACGGCACCCTCTCCCGCATGGACGCCGCCCAGCTCGTGCTCCAGCAAGGCATGTCGGGACACGGCGTCTTTCTCGTCCGCCAATCAGAGACGCGCAAGGGAGAGTACGTGCTCACCTTCAACTTTCAAGGACGAGCCAAGGTCAGTGTAGATTTTCTGTTTTTGTAAACATCATTTATTTCTAGAAGTTATCGGTAACGGAATTACCAAGTGAATCACAACCTCAAAATAGCTTGAATGCCGCCTGTATTGGTCGTATAATGGTATTTTATTTATTTTAATTTTGTGTATTGCGACATTTAAGCGTTTGTGGGGGGTAAAGTGCGTCAGTGAACTCCCTGAGGCAAATAGATGGTATGGGAAACAAACCCCGGAGTGCGGCGAGCATGAGGAATCGAACCCGGGGTCTGTTGGTTTCCGGCTCCTCTTGACTGGAGCAATCGCCGTGAAGGCCAGTGCCTCTTGACTGGAGTAATCGCCGTGAAGGTCAGTGTAGGTCACATCTCTAATCTCTAGCGTGACTTGACAATGATGTCCACGTGGGTCAAGGACGAGGAGGTCATATGGTTTTTGATGCGTGTCATAATATTGACGAGTTGACATTATTATTTGTGTCATAGAAGAGACGAGAAGGTGACATTACTGTTTATGTGTATCAAAGAAGGGACATTATTCTTTGTGGGGGGGTGACGAGGAGGTGACACTCCTTGCGGAGGAGATGTTTCACTGGTCTCTATGTGTCATTGCAGCACCTCCGGATGACGATTAACGGTGAAGGTCAGTGCCGGGTGCAGCACCTCTGGTTCCAGACCATCTTCGACATGCTCGAGCACTTCCGGACTCACCCGATCCCGCTTGAGTCCGGCGGCTCCTCTGACGTCACACTCACCGACTACGTGGTTGCCATGCACCGCGCACGCAACAACTCCCAGCCCTCTCTCCCGACCAGTTCCGCCGCCGCCGCTGGTGGTGGCGCCACCGTCACCTCCACCAACACGATGCCACCTGGCGGCTTCAGCGCGTCGCTGGGGGCCGGCGCAACATCCGGGGTCTCCTCGTCGCTCAACACGTCGCTGCCCAGCCTGAACGTCAACTCGGCCACCGTGGCCGCCGTGTTCGGAAACGAGGCCTTCAGCGGGAACGGCGGGGGCGGGGGCGGTAGCGGGGGGTCCGACTCTTACCCCCACTCCCTCTTCCCCAGTCGCTCAGTGGTCACCAATAGCGGGTCGGTGAGGACGCGCACCGAGTCCATGGAGAACGTTACGCAGACTCACAACTCCAGCGGCAGGGCCGTGGAGAACCAGTATTCCTTCGTCTGAGCGGTGACGTCACGGATAACCAGTACTCTTTCGTCTGAGCGGTGACGTCATAGAGAAGCAGTACTCCTTCGTCTGAACGGTCACATCACGGATAACCAGTACTCCTACGTCTGAGCGGTGACGTCATAGTGAACCAGTACTCCTTCGTCTTAGCGGTGACGTCACGGAGCACCAGTACTCCTTCGTCTGAGCGGTGACGTCACGGAGAAGCAGTACTCCTTCGTCTGAGCGGTGACGTCACGGAGAACCAGTACTCCTTCGTCTGAACGGTGACGTCACGGAGAACCAGTACTCCTTCGTCTGAGCGCTGACGTCACGGAGAACCAGTACTCCTTCGTCTGAGTGGCGACGTCACGGAGAACCAGTACTCCTTCGTCTGAGCGGTGACGTCACGGAGAACCAGTACTCCTTCGTCTGAGCGGTGACGTCACGGAGAAGCAGTACTCCTTCGTTTGAGCGGTGACATCTCGTGTTTAACCTCGATCGATGTCAGGCGTTAACTCGGAGACGCCAGAAGTGTGTTGAATGGCAGAACTGATTTGTAATAGTAACTGTTGGTATTTTCGTGTGAACTAGTACTTAAAGTGTACAATCAAATGTAAATTAAGTGATGTCTTACCAAGCCAGGTTCAAGGCGTAAACGGCCTTCGTAATTTTATCTAGACCCGTGTAATTACCAATTAGATTTCCGCGACTATGGTATACAAACTCTCGTTGAGAGTGAGAGAGAACGAGATGACCCACTGTCTGTTGTGGCAATTGACCAGGCACAAGACAGAAAACGAATGTGAACAGTTTCGCCCCTCAGTGCATTTATCAAAATCTATTCTGCGATGAGTCATGCAATAGCGCTCCTGGTGCACACGTGGTGCCAGGAAGGAATTATAAGGAAGGTACGTCAGTAGGTAGGCCTTGTTGCGGTTTGTTAATACGAAGGTTTTATAAGGAGTACAAATAATGACGGTTTGATAACGTGTAGATCAATATAACGGTTTAATAAGGAGTGTAGATCAATATAACGGTTTAATAAGGATTGTAGATCAATATAACGGTTTAATAGGGAGTGTAGATCAATATAACGGTTTAATAAGGATTGTAGATCAATATAACGGTTTAAAAAGGAGTGTAAATCAATATAACGGATGTATAAGGAGTGTATAGGTCAATATGAAGGTCCTACTATGAATTGATCGATACAAAAGTCTTACGAGGAATGTCAATATGAAGGTCTTATTAGAAGTGTAGGTTCATATTGTCCTATAAGTAGTGAGTAAATATGACTGTTTTATAAAGAATGAGTAAATATGACTGTTTTATAAGGAATGAGTTAATGTGGCGGTTTTATAAGGAATGAGTTAATGTGGCGGATTCATAAGGAATGTGACAGTATAAGTCTTTATTAGGAGTGGGTCAATATGACCGTTTTATAAGGAATGCGAGTTAGTGAAATGATCTTATTGCCCGACTGTTGGAAGTAAAAGGCATGTCGTGTGTCCCCCACTTCATGACCACTTTTGTAGTGAGTTGTTACCTGGCGACAGCCTGAGCTCTTATGATTTTAATGTAACCATCCATCGGCGGAATTCCCTTTCTATGAATCCAAGAACTGAGGTGACATACATACCCATCTCGCTTCCGACAGCTTTATCAGCTTAAATGAGCCAAATTTGATAAACATAGAGCAAAACGAAATATGTGAAATTGTGTGGACTAAACAACTGTCGGGTGGTTGTGCTCACTGCACGTGGTCGGGTGGTTGTACTCACTGCACGTGGTCGGTTGGTTGTCGCACTGCACGTGGTCTGGTGGTTGTGCTCACTGCACGTGGTCGGGTGGTTGTCGCACTGCACGTGGTCGGGTGGTTGTGTGCACTGCACGTGGTTGGCTCGACTCGATCTGGCCCCTCACTGTGTGTTTTGGCTTGTTGTCTGATAACTTTATGAGAAAAGGATCTTCCGAAACGTTTTATTTCTCTGCTTGATGCTGCTGTTTAAGCTTTTAAGCCATGTAAGACATGTAAACTGTATTATGGTCATCGGCAATTTGTTAATCTAGGTTTACACTAGCGTATTAAACTAATAGATATGCAACAACATACGTAGCATTGTAGCAGCATGTTAACCCTTAGTTTGAAAGAAGTATATTAACCCTAAGATGGCTGATAATAATCGCTGTAAAACGTTTCGTTTCATATTGAAACACGGTCATGAAATCATCAGTAAGTATGAACTGGACAAATGATGTCAAGTGTTGAGCCCGTCAAGCGTGACGTCACGTAACAAAAAAAGGAAAGTGAATAATATTCGTATGTTCTATTTGTATACATTACATGAAATATAATAAGGGGTTACCGAATTACGCTTGTTGAGATTTACGAGATTTGATGAGTTAAGGCGTGATGAGAAAAATTCATGGATCGCAAGCTTTTTAACCCTTACCAATACAAAAATGTTCGTTTAGCGCAATTGAAATGTTTCTCTGCGTGAACACGTTCGTACGAATATTTTAATGATGATGTCTGTACACGTGTATCACTAGTTTCGGTTAGTCAGTCATAATGGGTTTGGATATAAGTCTATACATTCTGCAATTTACTTAAATCTCAGTGTATAAAGCGTAACGTACCTACCTGTAAGGTGTTTGTGAAAGTTCATACTCGTGTTGTGATTCCCGTGAAACTAAATTTGCATATTCATGTAAATATATTATAGCTGTTACCCGGATGTTGACTAGAGTTTCCAGTGTTGATATATGACAGATGCCGGCTGTAAACCGTTGTGGGATCGATTCCTTTTAAGGCTCAAACTCCAGGCAACGTAATGTTGATAATGTAGTAAGTTGCCGGCTGCTAGTGTAAATGTTATTTTGCCAAAAAAATGAAATGTATTGAGCATAGCGAGTCAATCAGCTTGTACGGTTAGCAACAGGCTAGACTAGAATTCCATACCGTTCACCTGCATGACATGCGAGATGTAGTGGACGTCTGAAATCACATTCCCCGGATCAGGAAGCTAGCGTTCCCTTTGTCTAAGCTGTGTCGTCATTGGTCCTGCGTTGACCAATCACAGCGCTCCGAATGAAGTACTGCGGAGATAATCTTCTCTGGGAAGGTGATGAAACAATAAGTGTTGCAGGTGCTTAAGAGAAAAACAGTTTTATATACGAAGCTTATGTTTTCGTGTAAATATATAGATAAAATTGCATTTATAATCGAACTGTGCAGAATTGTACAGAAAAAAATGAAGGCTCAAATAATTTGAAAATGTAATTTCACGATTTAAGGCGTTTAATCGAACCATTAGTTAATGATTGGGGATTCATTCGATCTAGAAATTTTCTCAAATCAAATATTAATAATTATGTCGCAGTAATTTAAATTATTTGTTCAGTGAATGTAAACGGAGTTTTCGTAGAAGCGCTGTTCAAGCGTTGTTTGCTTCTCCTGTGTTATTTATCCAGTCCTATATTTAAAGATACGATGTCTCCATGTATTCGATGAGTCAGTTTGCTTCCGTGCTGATCAAGACTTAACTTTAAAGAAAACTTTTAAGATTTTTTTTTTAGATTTTCGTCAGCTTCAGTCGATGTTAAAACACATTTCCACAGAAGGAGGACAAAAGTGACGCAATTTTAGTGTTCTTACAGCATATATATACGTGTCGAAATGTTAAAGGTAATCAAAATCTTAACACCGGGCTTTTTAGTCAGGGTTTCTGTTGCTTTCGGTTGCTTGTGATTATTTAGTTACATATCAGTAGTCTGCATGACATATTACCATTGGACTCCTGACTGTAGGACCCGTTCTATTACCATTGGACTCCTGGCTGTAGGACCCGTTCTATTACCGGTGGACAGACTCCTGACTGTAGGACCCGTTCTATTACCATTGGACTCCTGACTGTAGGACCCGTTCTATTACCATTGGACTCCTGACTGTAGGATCCGTTCTATTACCATTGGACTCCTGGCTGTAGGACCCGTTCTATTACCGGTGGACAGACTCCTGGCTGTAGGACCCGTTCTATTACCGGTGGACAGACTCCTGACTGTAGGACCCGTTCTATTACCGGTGGACAGACTCCTGGCTGTAGGACCCGTTCTATTACCATTGGACTCCTGGCTGTAGGACCCGTTCTATTACCGGTGGACAGACTCCTGGCTGTAGGACCCGTTCTATTACCGGTGGACAGACTCCTGGCTGTAGGACCCGTTCTATTACCGGTGGACAGACTCCTGGCTGTAGGACCCGTTCTATTACCGGTGGACAGACTCCTGGCTGTAGGACCCGTTCTATTACCGGTGGACAGACTCCTGGCTGTAGGACCCGTTCTATCACCAATGGACTCCTGGCTGTAGGACCCGTTCTATTACCATTGGACTCCTGGCTGTAGGACCCGTTCTATTACCAGTGGACAGACTCCTGGCTGTAGGACCCGTTCTATTACCGGTGGACAGACTCCTGGCTGTAGGACCCGTTCTATTACCGGTGGACAGACTCCTGGCTGTAGGACCCGTTCTATCACCAATGGACTCCTGGCTGTAGGACCCGTTCTATTACCATTGGACTCCTGGCTGTAGGACCCGTTCTATTACCGGTGGACAGACTCCTGGCTGTAGGACCCGTTCTATTACCAGTGGACAGACTCCTGGCTGTAGGACCCGTTCTATTACCGGTGGACAGACTCCTGGCTGTAGGATCCGTTCTATTACCGGTGGACAGACTCCTGGCTGTAGGATCCGTTCTATTACCAGTGGACAGACTCCTGGCTGTAGGACCCGTTCTATTACCAATGGACAGACTCCTGGCTGTAGGACCCGTTCTATTACCGGTGGACAGACTCCTGGCTGTAGGACCCGTTCTATTACCGGTGGACTCCTGACTGTAGGACCCGTTCTATTACCATTGGACTCCTGGCTGTAGGACCCGTTCTATTACCAGTGGACAGACTCCTGGCTGTAGGATCCGTTCTATTACCAGTGGACAGACTCCTGGCTGTAGGATCCGTTCTATTACCGGTGGACAGACTCCTGGCTGTAGGACCCGTTCTATTACCGGTGGACTCCTGGCTGTAGGACCCGTTCTATTACCGGTGGACTCCTGGCTGTAGGATCCGTTCTATTACCAGTGGACAGACTCCTGACTGTAGGACCCGTTCTATTACCGGTGGACAGACTCCTGGCTGTAGGACCCGTTCTATTACCGGTGGACAGACTCCTGGCTGTAGGACCCGTTCTATTACCAGTGGACAGACTCCTGGCTGTAGGACCCGTTCTATTACCGGTGGACTCCTGGCTGTAGGATCCGTTCTATTACCAGTGGACAGACTCCTGACTGTAGGACCCGTTCTATTACCGGTGGACAGACTCCTGGCTGTAGGACCCGTTCTATTACCGGTGGACAGACTCCTGGCTGTAGGACCCGTTCTATTACCAGTGGACAGACTCCTGGCTGTAGGACCCGTTCTGTTACCGGTGGACAGACTCCTGGCTGTAGGACCCGTTCTATCACCAGTGGACAGACTCCTGGCTGTAGGACCCGTTCTATTACCATTGGACAGACTCCTGGCTGTAGGACCCGTTCTATTACCATTGGACAGACTCCTGGCTGTAGGATCCGTTCTATTACCGGTGGACAGACTCCTGGCTGTAGGATCCGTTCTATTACCGGTGGACAGACTCCTGGCTGTAGGATCCGTTCTGTTACCGGTGGACAGACTCCTGGCTGTAGGACCCGTTCTATTACCATTGGACAGACTCCTGGCTGTAGGATCCGTTCTATTACCGGTGGACAGACTCCTGGCTGTAGGACCCGTTCTATCACCGGTGGACAGACTCCTGGCTGTAGGACCCGTTCTATTACCAGTGGACAGACTCCTGGCTGTAGGACCCGTTCTATCACCAGTGGACAGACTCCTGGCTGGAGGACCCGTTCTATCACCGGTGGACAGACTCCTGGCTGTAGGACCCGTTCTATCACCGGTGGACAGACTCCTGGCTGTAGGACCCGTTCTATTACCAGTCGACAGACTCCTGGCTGTAGGACCCGTTCTATCACCAGTGGACAGACTCCTGGCTGTAGGACCCGTTCTATCACCGGTGGACAGACTCCTGGCTGTAGGACCCGTTCTATCACCAGTGGACAGACTCCTGGCTGTAGGACCCGTTCTATTACCGGTGGACAGACTCCTGGCTGTAGGACCCGTTCTATTACCAGTGGACAGACTCCTGGCTGTAGGACCCGTTCTATCACCAGTGGACAGACTCCTGGCTGTAGGACCCGTTCTATTACCGGTGGACAGACTCCTGGCTGTAGGACCCGTTCTATTACCAGTGGACAGACTCCTGGCTGTAGGACCCGTTCTATTACCGGTGGACAGACTCCTGGCTGTAGGACCCGTTCTATTACCAGTGGACAGACTCCTGGCTGTAGGACCCGTTCTATTACCAGTGGACAGACTCCTGACTGTAGGATCCGTTCTATTACCGGTGGACAGACTCCTGGCTGTAGGATCCGTTCTATTACCGGTGGACAGACTCCTGACTGTAGGATCCGTTCTATTACCGGTGGACAGACTCCTGGCTGTAGGATCCGTTCTATTACCGGTGGACAGACTCCTGGCTGTAGGATCCGTTCTATTACCAGTGGACAGACTCCTGGCTGTAGGACCCGTTCTATTACCAGTGGACAGACTCCTGACTGTAGGATCCGTTCTATTACCGGTGGACAGACTCCTGGCTGTAGGATCCGTTCTATTACCGGTGGACAGACTCCTGGCTGTAGGACCCGTTCTATTACCAGTGGACAGACTCCTGGCTGTAGGATCCGTTCTATTACCGGTGGACAGACTCCTGGCTGTAGGATCCGTTCTATTACCGGTGGACAGATTCCTGGCTGTAGGACCCGTTCTATTACCAGTGGACAAACTCCTGGCTGTAGGACCCGTTCTATTACCAGTGGACAGACTCCTGGCTGTAGGACCCGTTCTATCACCAGTGGACAGACTCCTGGCTGTAGGACCCGTTCTATTACCAGTGGACAGACTCCTGGCTGTAGGATCCGTTCTATCACCAATGGACAGACTCCTGGCTGTAGGACCCGTTCTATTACCGGTGGACAGACTCCTGGCTGTAGGACCCGTTCTATTACCAGTGGACAGACTCCTGGCTGTAGGACCCGTTCTATTACCAGTGGACAGACTCCTGGCTGTAGGATCCGTTCTATCACCAATGGACAGACTCCTGGCTGTAGGACCCGTTCTATTACCGGTGGACAGACTCCTGGCTGTAGGACCCGTTCTATTACCAGTGGACAGACTCCTGGCTGTAGGACCCGTTCTATTACCGGTGGACAGACTCCTGGCTGTAGGACCCGTTCTATTACCAGTGGACAGACTCCTGGCTGTAGGACCCGTTCTATTACCGGTGGACAGACTCCTGGCTGTAGGATCCGTTCTATTACCGGTGGACAGACTCCTGGCTGTAGGACCCGTTCTATTACCAGTGGACAGACTCCTGGCTGTAGGACCCGTTCTATTACCAGTGGACAGACTCCTGGCTGTAGGACCCGTTCTATTACCGGTGGACAGACTCCTGACTGTAGGATCCGTTCTATTACCGGTGGACAGACTCCTGGCTGTAGGATCCGTTCTATTACCGGTGGACAGACTCCTGACTGTAGGACCCGTTCTATTACCAGTGGACAGACTCCTGGCTGTAGGACCCGTTCTATTACCAGTGGACAGACTCCTGGCTGTAGGACCCGTTCTATTACCGGTGGACAGACTCCTGGCTGTAGGATCCGTTCTATTACCGGTGGACAGACTCCTGGCTGTAGGACCCGTTCTATTACCAGTGGACAGACTCCTGGCTGTAGGACCCGTTCTATTACCAGTGGACAGACTCCTGACTGTAGGATCCGTTCTATTACCGGTGGACAGACTCCTGGCTGTAGGACCCGTTCTATTACCAGTGGACAGACTCCTGACTGTAGGATCCGTTCTATTACCGGTGGACAGACTCCTGGCTGTAGGACCCGTTCTATTACCGGTGGACAGACTCCTGGCTGTAGGACCCGTTCTATTACCAGTGGACAGACTCCTGGCTGTAGGACCCGTTCTATTACCAGTGGACAGACTCCTGGCTGTAGGACCCGTTCTATTACCAGTGGACAGACTCCTGGCTGTAGGACCCGTTCTATTACCATTGAACAGACTCCTGGCTGTAGGACCCGTTCTATTACCGGTGGACAGACTCCTGGCTGTAGGACCCGTTCTATTACCAGTGGACAGACTCCTGGCTGTAGGACCCGTTCTATTACCATTGGACAGACTCCTGGCTGTAGGACCCGTTCTATTACCGGTGGACAGACTCCTGGCTGTAGGACCCGTTCTATTACCAGTGGACAGACTCCTGGCTGTAGGACCCGTTCTATTACCAGTGGACAGACTCCTGACTGTAGGATCCGTTCTATTACCGGTGGACAGACTCCTGGCTGTAGGACCCGTTCTATTACCAGTGGACAGACTCCTGGCTGTAGGACCCGTTCTATTACCAGTGGACAGACTCCTGGCTGTAGGACCCGTTCTATTACCAGTGGACAGACTCCTGGCTGTAGGACCCGTTCTATCACCAATGGACAGACTCCTGGCTGTAGGACCCGTTCTATTACCAGTGGACAGACTCCTGGCTGTAGGACCCGTTCTATCACCAGTGGACAGACTCCTGGCTGTAGGACCCGTTCTATTACCAGTGGACAGACTCCTGGCTGTAGGACCCGTTCTATTACCGGTGGACAGACTCCTGGCTGTAGGACCCGTTCTATTACCAGTGGACAACCTCCTGGCTGTAAGACCCGTTCTATTACCAGTGGACAGACTCCTGGCTGTAGGACCCGTTCTATTACCAGTGGACAGACTCCTGGCTGTAGGACCCGTTCTATTACCAGTGGACAGACTCCTGGCTGTAGGACCCGTTCTATCACCGGTGGACAGACTCCTGGCTGTAGGACCCGTTCTATTACCAGTGGACAGACTCCTGGCTGTAAGACCCGTTCTATTACCAGTGGACAGACTCCTGGCTGTAGGACCCGTTCTATTACCAGTGGACAGACTCCTGGCTGTAGGACCCGTTCTATCGCCAGTGGACAGACTCCTGGCTGTAGGACCCGTTCTATTACCAGTGGACAGACTCCTGGCTGTAGGACCCGTTCTATTACCAGTGGACAGACTCCTGGCTGTAGGACCCGTTCTATTACCAGTGGACAGACTCCTGGCTGTAGGACCCGTTCTATTACCAGTGGACAGACTCCTGGCTGTAGGACCCGTTCTATTACCAGTGGACAGACTCCTGGCTGTAGGACCCGTTCTATCACCGGTGGACAGACTCCTGGCTGTAGGACCCGTTCTATTACCAGTGGACAGACTCCTGGCTGTAAGACCCGTTCTATTACCAGTGGACAGACTCCTGGCTGTAGGACCCGTTCTATTACCAGTGGACAGACTCCTGGCTGTAGGACCCGTTCTATCACCAGTGGACAGACTCCTGGCTGTAGGACCCGTTCTATTACCAGTGGACAGACTCCTGGCTGTAGGACCCGTTCTATTACCAGTGGACAGACTCCTGGCTGTAGGACCCGTTCTATATTCTATATACCTAGTGCCCTCGTGGCTCCTGTGTTGTGTATTTACATTACTATATATGCTCTGTATTATTTACATCCTGATGAATAAATAAGTACGTGGCCGTGTCTCGCTGGTTGCTGACGTGCTTTGCCCCATGATCTATCCCTTACTCCGCGACCTTGGGTTCTTCCCCGAGCTCGTAAACCCTGCTTTGTTTCTTAACGATGTCGTTCATAACGTTACCGACAACTTCGCTTTGATGATCAATATTTAATGTATCTTTGCAATCGGTTCGCTCGTAACGTTCAACGTTTCTATCATACGCTTTCCTTTATCAGTTTAATACTAATAATGAAATGAAAGCAATAGTGTTTTTATTTAAGCGGGGATAAAAACTAAATTATATAGCTGTTCATATTTACCAAAATGTCAATCATATTCCTTGTTACACGTTGATTAATTAAATATTTTTTGATATTCTAATCAAATTTTACTGTAATGGGCGATATTACAGACATGCCGTGGGAATGTAACGAGAAATGTTGGACATATTTTCAGACATGTGTCCACTACATATGTACCAGGATTGATCAGGGAGATCTCCCCGTACTCAATCGGTGCACATACCTTAATGTCAAACCATGCTTCAAGATTTTAATCTCGCGCTTGTTGATTTTTCACCGAGAGGGGACGCTCGAACACTTCACGTGGCAAAAGAAATACGTAGACGCACCGTGTACCTTTATTATAATCCCTACTTCAAAAGGCTTCTCGTCTCGATTATAGCTTATGCATGCCGCCAAGACGATCGAAACAAAACAAATACTGCGAACCGTAACAGTAGAATAAGATGAAAACAAATCATTACATCTTTGTAATCTACTGAAACGTACATTCTCTTTTTGATATACAGTAGTATTTTAGCCGTGTGTTTCGTCGGTCCCTTCCGGTCCGGTCAGGTCCGTTGTGCCATGCGGAATGCCCCCCTCCCTACCCCTCCCCACCCCCTGTATCAATCATAATGGCACCGTACGAGCACATGGAGCCGAGAGGGTCTCAATATCATGTATTTTACATAAGGGAGACATCTCCTCATGGGGATTCCGCTGAAAAATAGGTCGCTCAATCAATTTGAGGTCCATAATAGAGTGCTGTTTATTGGCCATTAATCTTTGGTCCACATGTACATGGTGAACGGACATGATGCGGGCATGATTTGACGATAATTGATGGGGAGCAGCTTCCACTGTGTACTGGATACTGGTACTGGTGATTATTTATGTCTGGTGACTATTACACCCATTAAATCTCACACCCGCCATTATCACAGTCAGATCAGCGGAGTGGGAGGCGTGGGGGGGGGGGGGGTCACACAGGGGGAGGACGGTGGTCGTATCTCTCCAGTACTGTACATAATGTGCCCCTCCCTCCCTGCCAGATGTCTCGGGGTCTCAAGAGATCAGTGACGGGCATCCGGGACCTCCATCGCTGGACACCGCTCTGTGCAAGCGTCTTAAAGAGTGGCTTCAACCGCACCTGCCTTGAATTCCCCGTGATAACACGAATCCATTTGCTTGATCGGATATATATAGCTGGTATCTCCACGCTCTCACCATCTCCACCTCCCTGGGACGGAAGGTACGTGGGGGGGGGGAAGTAAATAGGGGGCATTGTGTACTGATACCGGTAAAGAATTTGACGGAGCGGGAGTGGGGTCGAAGGGAAAGTGAGGGATCGTTTTCCTTTTGGTCATTGATGTAAGTTTACTGCTAACAAGGAAGAGGGCCCAAGTGGTGAATGAAAACCGACAGCGAAACATGTAGCACAGTCTCCATATTACGGTCGACGCCCGGGCTCTGGTGGGTGAGAAGCATCTAGCTTTGTATGGGTGGGTCGCGGGGCAGGGGTACGAGGGATAGGCAGGGGAAGGGCTGCGAGGGATAGGCAGGGGCAGGGATACGAGGGATAGGCAGGGGTAGGCCTATGGGGTACGAGAAGGTTTGGGAGGGTCGTCAGGCAGGGGTACGAGGCACGAAAAGATTTGCTACAGGCCGGCAGAAGGGGTGCAGGTGCAAAGAGTCAGATGTGTATTGTCCATCCCGACCAGGTCAGTGGTTAATCCTCGACACCGCCTCCGCCTGTTGCATCCTGAACCGTTGGCTTTGAATAGTTGAAGCTCTGATTCTACCAGCTCACATTTCTCCGATACAGAGGAAAAGGTAAGTTGTATATCGTACTTCGGTTTAATATATGAACCTAATTTCTTTGTAACGAAGCCAAATGAAGTCGTTCTACCAATGATGCTGCGTTCGTCGGGAAATTGTATCGAGGTTCGGTTTGCCCCGTTCGAATGCGAATTGTAAGCTGTATGATATGTTGTGTTCTACTGTGATATTATATATACATGTATTTGCAACTAATACCGCATTGGCACAATTATTTGACGAGGCAACGATTGTACGACCCCTAATGAAACACAGCAGCGAACAGTGCGAATTCGTTATTTTGGTTGCGAACGTCGTGTTGTGAGCATGGCATGAGTGTCAATGGCTCTCGTGAAACTGGGATTTGAACGGGAAAAAAAGTTAATGAATAATTTTATTTTACTTAGGTCTGGACATTAGCACGATGCACGTGACACCCCAAGGCCGGCCACGTGTCTGTCGGGAGTGCCCCCTGCCGACAACTCCGTTCACCCTCCCTCCGAGACAGAACTCTGACCTTCTTTCAGCCACCAGAGGCCAACAGCGATCATCTTTGTCTCCGTGCCCACCATCGGCGACCTTTGACCCCGTGACATTTGACCGCGTGACCTTTGACCCCGTGACATTTGACGCCGTGACCTTTGACCCCGTGACCGCTTCCCGCCCCATACCGCCACCGAGGAGACGCCACGATGCCCCTGGTACTACACCCCTCACCCCGCTGCGACCCCTGACCGCCAGACCGGCTCTGCCCCCCAAGCCCCGATACCTGGAAGCCTTGTCGCCTCTGGACATCCTAAGCCGCTCCACAGACTTCGAGGAGCTGGAGAAAGCCATCGAGGAGGAGTTTGCCAGCAGCAGTAGATACACCGCCACCCCGGGGACTGCAACGCCACTCAACACACTCAATGGACAAGTTAGGGATTCGCCTGAATTTATCCCCCCTAAATCTGATGCCACGGCAACATTTGCCAGTGCGTCCAGTGGAAGTTCGAAGCCCCCGAAGAGGTCGGCGTCAGTGGGTAGACGTCTGACCCGAGTGGTAGCCACTCCACCAGTGTTTGGGGACACACAGGTGGCGACCTCACGCGGGTGGTTAAAGCGCTCCGGGGGCGAGGCTCCGGTGGACGCCGCCGTCCAGGGATCAACCTCAATCGACTGGGACATTAACGAGCCGATAGACATGACCAGTGGCTGGAGCACGCTTCCTCACAGGCGGCACAAGGAAGGACTCCTCAACAAAGTCAGAGACACTATCGCCGCCCTCTCCTGTACAAGCCCGACCCCCTCATCGCATAGCCCCAGGCCGGGCCCCGCACACCCACCGCGATTGGAAGAAGGTTTCTATTCCTTGCCCAGAGGATGTGTTCATCGCAAACCCATCTTCAAAGAAGAGGTTTTATTTCATATCAAAGACACCAGAAGTCCTGAACTCGCTGATAATAATCTTGGAGGTCGCAAAGTCTGTCCGGCTGCAACATCAACCGATGGATGTGATCCGAACGAGGCAGCAGCAGGCTTAGACGGTGGCAACTATCGCCATGCCACGCCAGCGCAGACCCATACACAGACCTATACACAGACCCCCCTACACGGACCATTACACAGACCTCTATACAGACCCCGACACAGACCTCTACACATACCCCTGCACAGACCCCGACACAGACCCCCATAATGACCATTACGCAGACCCCTATACAGACCCCTACACAGACCCTAGTGCCAGACAGGAGTCATGGGGTAAAGCCAGGATGCCATTCGCGAGGTCCTGAAATCGACGTTGGCGGCCTTGTCAAGCATATGAAGGGAGGCATGATTGAGTCGGCAAAGACGAAGGTGAGGGTATTGTGCGCTTTGTTGGAGAGGTAACATAATGGTATATATCATAGATAAGATTGGCATGCATCCCTCTGCGTATGACAATGGATTTGGCGCTTTGTCCCACTCATTGTAAGACATCTGTGCTTGTGGACAAGTCGGACAGATCGAAGAGTCCATCACTTCGTTGTTTGGTCGTTTGGTCCGGATTATTGTCCGGCATCACTGTGGCGCCATCTGGTGGACTATGCCGCTGCGATCTGGCGATAAGCTGGTACCGCCGCTCATACTCATACTTGTAAGCACCGTGAGCGAGCGAGCGAAGTTGGGCCGCGGAACCAGGCTAATCTGGCGAATGCTCTATTGTCCGCAGCGCGTCATCGTTTATTTCTTGTTTATGTAACAAAGTCCAAGCAAACTAAAGAACTTATTGGGATGTATAAATATATCTTTGAACGAAGTGACACTAGAAACAAGCCGGCAAATTTCATAGCGTTGACAACACAGGCACAGTAAATCAGTGGGGGAGGCGTGGGGGAGGTGGGGGGGGGGAGTGTATAGGGATCCCCCACATCATCATATCATCCTAGGCCTATATGCTTACACGTTTGGTTGCTTAAATTTGTTCATGTAAATTTGATAACACCAAGTATCTTATTCACTTGTGTCTCTAGTTCAGCATGTTTCCCATTCCGACCCTCAGAATTATCGGCACAATTTCCATGTTCAGGGTCATTTTACCGAAAAACGAGGTAGAAGACCCATATATGTTTTTCTCTTATTTGAACAAACAAGGAGCAAGCTTGTTACAGACAAATTTTTATTAACTTTGTCTGAGCCGTTTTTTTTCTGTTGAATATTTCGTGTCGAAATTCCAAAATTCTCCATTGACGGCCATTATAAAATTAGATGTGACCCCCTACCTATTCAACGTCATTTTGACAGAAAAATAGGTAGAAGACATATCTTTTTTATGTTATTTTATCGTTTTGGATACACAGTACTATAAGTTGAAAAAATGTCAAGAAGTTTGTCTGAAAAAAATGTAATCTATGCATCTACCTTAACATTATGAATAATTATACAAAATTTAATTCTTGAAGGATATTTGGGCCTTATTTTCTTCCAATTAAACGATATAGAAAGACGACAACAAAAAGAAAGACTGGAGTGCGAAGTTTAACCGCTGCTGACTAGGGGTCATTTTCACTTTTACCGTCGTTGACAGGATGTACCGCGTCACTTGGTCTATAAACCGAACGTTGCTGCGTTCGGATACAAGTCGTTCTTCCACGTCCCTGCGGTCACCATGGAAACTATTCAACCAGAGGGGCATCCTGGCACAGAGGTAAGCACACATCAACCAACAAATTGAGACCTAGCTAGATCTACTCAATAAAAGATCACTGTTCACACTCACCGATGGCCCACCAATATTCTATATAATGTGATAAGTCTGATAACGACATCTAACAGATTGGTTCGCATAAGTTCCTGATTTAAACCGTGTGGGCACAGATGGGACCTAAATTTAGAATAATTGTCTCATGAAGGTTCTTCTATAGACTAGCAAATTTCGTTTTGCGTTGCCATGCATACTATTTTGAACTATAGCGAATTTAAGATGACATAAAGACACGATTAATTTTCATGTTATGCGTCAACGTTTTGCGTTATATTGAGACGCACAAGTGTCGTACTTGTAAGATCCAGTCGAAACAAAGAACAAAGGAAGCACGTTAAAATAGCGCATCTAACAGATAACCTCACAGATAGCCTACGAGATGTGTTGTGTCCAGTCTCATTGGTTCCTTGCTAAACAGTTTGATATACTGATAAATTGTACACCCCCCCACCCCCCCCCCCCCCCCATTTGGCCCTAGGGGAAACCCTTTGAGCCACTTGCCGAATGAAGCCAAAACAGAGATAATTTAGAACGCCAGTTGTGAGGCATTAACTTGAAATAGAAATGTACATGTATTTGGAGAAGTTTCTTTGTTTGGGACGTTTACAATTATTTGCGTGGATGATTTATTCAACGTGCGGGTGTGAGTGCGAGTGGAGATGGGAGTGCAGGTGCGGTTGAGGGTACGGTGATGGTTGGCGTGCTGGTGTGAGTGCGAGTGGTGATGGGAGTGCAGGTGCGGTTGAGGGTACGGTGATGGTTGGCGTGCTGGTATGAGTGCGAGTGGAGATGGGAGTGCAGGTGCGGTTGAGGGTACGATGATGGTTGGCGTGCTGGTGTGAGTGCGAGTGGAGATGGGAGTGCAGGTGCGGTTGAGGGTACGGTGATGGTTGGCGTGCTGGTATGAGTGCGAGTGGAGATGGGAGTGCAGGTGCGGTTGAGGGTACGGTGATGGTTGGCGTGCTGGTGTAAGTGCGAGTGGAGATGGGAGTGCAGGTGCGGTTGAGGGTACGGTGATGGTTGGCGTGCTGGTGTGAGTGCGAGTGGTGATGGGAGTGCAGGTGCGGTTGAGGGTACGGTGATGGTTGGCGTGCTGGTATGAGTGCGAGTGGAGATGGGAGTGCAGGTGCGGTTGAGGGTACGGTGATGGTTGGCGTGCTGGTGTGAGTGCGAGTGGAGATGGGAGTGCAGGTGCGGTTGAGGGTACGGTGATGGTTGGCGTGCTGGTGTGAGTGCGAGTGGAGATGGGAGTGCAGGTGCGGTTGAGGGTACGGTGATGGTTGGCGTGCTGGTGTGAGTGCGAGTGGAGATGGGAGTGCAGGTGCGGTTGAGGGTACGGTGATGGTTGGCGTGCTGGTGTGAGGGCCAACGAGGGTGGAAATATTTGGGCGCGGTGCCGGTGTGGTTGCGGTACGGATGGGAGTTTGGGTGTGGGTGCGGGTGAGAAGAATTAAGTTACGATCGCCTGCCGAGTGTGGACACAGAAAGCTCACGCCAGTTTTGAGCGTAGCTGATCATAATGTAACCGTTTAAAAACACGCAAATGAAGGTATTGAATATATGCACGATACAGAGGTGTAGTGCATTTATACCTCACACTCCCATATCTCGCGCCCATTCTCACACAACTTGGCTTCTATACGTTAAGGGAAATAAGGCAATTCAGTGACCACTACACCCACTGCCCTTTATAATAGTTGAGTGGTCGGGGCTGCAGCTTCAGCACTATGGGGCTGTTACCGAACCATGTAACGTTACTTCTAACGTCGTCACCCCTGTCAATGAAGATTAATAGGAAAAGACTAAGTTGAGACCTCAACAGAGATCAAAGTGAGGCTTGCACATTCGGTAAAAATACCCTAATGAAATGGCATCACTTAAGCATATGTAGGTACATGCATATTATGCATTAAGAAACAGTCTGTGTGTGTTGAAATCCTGGCGGCGACAAATGTCGACGTTATACGTATTCCACGTATTTTATATTGTACAGTATAGCTCGGTTGTCATTAGTAAGCCGCAGATCACTGAATCACTGATCAGCGAATCTACACCAATGACTGTCAACGATATATGTATGTATATATATACAGCAAATATTATATAGTGCGAGCCAGTTAATGCGTTATTTGCCAAGAAACCTCATTTTGTCCCAGCCACGGCCGGGTGTCGATCACGCACGCATTATAAATGATAGTTATTGAGACAGAAACAGCCAAACTTATATGACATTGTGTTTGGTCCAGATTAACAAAACTAACAGGGTGTATAATTTTGTGCTGCACTTTATCTTCGTTGGTCGGATTCCCATCACGAGGAACTGTGGCATCATCATCATTGACATCAGCAAACAATTACAGAATCATTTCCATTCAATCAGACATCAGCCAGCGCTGGTCCACAAGTCGGACGGTGCCGCCCTCTCGTGGGGTGATTCGAAAATATCGCGACTGAAGTCTTTTCCGCTTCCGGTTCACAACAGTTCAAAATGGCGGCAGGTGTGGATTGTGTTCTATGTTGCTCTTGGCGTTTGGTCGATTTATACATTAAATTATTGCTTAAATTGTGTGAGTGAAATACAAATTTAATCTTAATGTTATTTTTCTCTCTTTCCAATTGGATCGAACATCACAGAATCTAGACAGGTGAGGTTTCTTTGTGATTTTATCTACCGGAAGTTTACATGATGGGTTTGCCGTGGGCAGTGGGCGAAATATTCAACTTTTTGGAGGGAAAAGCATCTGCAATGGTCTGATATTTCGTGAGTTTGTTAGCGCTTGTGCTGGACGATCAACTGTTAGAGGCTTTTCGAGAGTTCATTCAGACGACCATCGACTGTTCATCAAGGCACGCAACATAAGTTTAGTTCAGTAACTTGTCACTTAACACTGACACTCTCTGTCACTATCAACTGATCAATCTAACTTATCTGTATAAGCTTACTTATCAATATCATTATTATCAACACCAAATTTGACTAAACTGTCAATGCAGGGCTTGACATTAACGCCTGTCCGAGACAATTGATTTTACCTGTCGGATAAGTAAACACGTTTCTGTACTTATCTGACAGGATAAATACTTATCTGACATTAGTGACAAGTACAAACTGTTTCAAATTATTCATTATTGGTACTGGAGTTCTGTTTATCGGCTTCAACTGGTTCATTGTCAACTAATACTCTCGTTTAATGATAATAAGTAATCGTTGCAAATGAATGTACTCATGTAAAAATATTACTGCGATAGCGATATTGATACTTATTAGTCCATTGTATTTATCTGCTTCTCTCAACTACTTTGTTACCAATTTTTTCATGATGTGACAATTACGCATTATTGGTTTCGGCGAAGACCAATAATAAAATACTTGTCTCTCTTCTGTAGCCAAAATGTTGGCTGTTAAAAAACTAATTCTTGCCTTGCGCTTAGGGCACTTGCGCTAAGCTCTATGCCTGACTGTTCTCCACAACAAGGCAATTTTTTGGTAAAAATCTGTTTTAAAATTAGATGCATAGTCACCCTTATCATTTTGAGATTATTTACCAGATATCTTGAGGTCAGCAGACCAGTATATATTCAAGAGATATAACTTTAAAGGGAGAAGATATAATTATTTAATTGGTCTAAACATCCCTTTAAATTCTCAAGGAAATTATCATATGGCAGTACATGTATGCAATTGAAAGCACTTTTAATGACACCATTACATTGTAGCCTTTATTCTCAAAAAAATTTTGGTTGTAGGGAGGGTAGTCACTGAATCAGCTCTGATACGCTATTGGCATTAACCACAACAGTTTGCTAACAGGACTAGGAGGACAGTAGCACCCCTCAGATAATATCTGATTGCCCATCAAAGCTTTCAGCAGATTATTCCCCAAGCAACATTATTTTCTGTTTTTTTAATCTGTCTAACCCTGGCAAATTTACTCCATACCACACATGCCATAGGGTTTTCTTGACAATTATCTATTGGTATTTAAATTTGTAACATTAATTGTTATGGCCAGTAGTCCATGAATGATCTTGATGTTATTGTCATTTTTGTTAATATGAATAGGCATTGCCTAAGTTGCGAGCTCACCCAAATTAAAAAAATAATAAAGGCCTAGCTCTTAAAGCTGCTGTATCAACTGCAGCAGCCAGCTGTCCTAATCTTATAGGTTTCTAGACAACTAGACCCAAAACCAACACGGGTATAGTTGGTTTGAGGTTGAGTTAGCTTGGGGTCGAGTTGGCTTGGGGTTGAGTAGGTGATGGGTCAGGCGTGTCGTGGGTCGAGTTGACTAGATACGTCTTATATCTGCTGTATTAGCTGAAGTAGTTTATATTCTTAAAGCTGCCTGTACTGAAATATCTTATTTAAGTTATAGAAATGATGTTTTTATCTATTTCTTTTAATTAAAAATAAGATGGATGGCTTATAGTTGTTTAACGGTAATATTTGGGCTTAAAGTCCTATATGCAGAGAAATACAAAAATAAATAGTTGCTTGAGTCTATAATTAATCATATTAGATCTGTTTTATGATAATTAATATCTTATTCATTTTTTATCCTTTTTTCCTTTTGCTAAAATTATATATAGGTTGATGAGATATTTTTAGATCAAGTTTATAGCTGGTCATAGATTTATAGCAATCTATACCTATCTATGTACCAGGTATATGTTCATAAAAAAGCTACACCCTTTCACAGAAAGTGTCCCAATATGGCAAAAAAAATTGATGACAACATGTTCATAAATATGTCTATTTATATTAGAAGGACTTTAATAGATCTATATCATTTCTATTAAAACTATTTTCGGAGGTAACTCCTTCATGAAAAACATATTTTCATTGCCTGTTGTGACCTATCCATGAGAACAGATACTGAACAATTTCTAAATACACCATGAGTAAGCTTCTTGAACACTCACACCATGTCAGAAGTATGTTTTATCATCATCCTTCTTCTTCTGCTAAATACACCACGAGTAAGTTTCTTGAACACTCACCACATGTCAGAAGTACAATGTATGTTTTATCATCATCCGTCTTCTTCTATCATCCTAGATCTATACAATTTGCTACCAATGTAATACTGGTATCTCTCACAAAAAATGTTTTTAGAAAGTAAAGATAAAAAAAGATAAGTAAACTGGGCATATATTACCAAATTTCCAGTGTATAAGTCACACCCACCGATTTTGAGAAATTATTAGACTTGAGCCATAGATAAGTCGCACAAGTATATAAGTAAAATGAAGTAAACTGACCATATGTTGCCTATTGCCTATTTACCGGTAGACACTTTTACATGCTAAACCCTGTTTATTATGTATACTTGGTATCTCTATTTGAAAGTAATACTGCTTGAGTAGGAGTAGTCCAGACAGTTTTCTGATTCTCAAAATGGTACACATTTGTGTTGCTTATCAATATGAACTACTAAAACCGTTGTTTTAGTAATTATTGCCTTTTTTTATTAAACTTTTAATTCAATAATTGTTGCTTTTTTCTATTAAACTTTGAATCTAATAATTGTTGCCTTTTTTTTATTAAACTTTGAATCTAATAATTGTTGCCTTTTTTTTATTAAACTTGTAATTAAATAATTGTTGCCTTTTTTATTAAACTTTTAATTCAATAGTTGTTGTTTTTTCTATTAAACTTTAAATCCAATAACTGTTTCCTTTTTCATTAAACTTTTTATTAAATAATTGTTGCCTTTTTGATTAATATTTTAATTATTTGTCAGCAAGGGGATGTTGACAATACAAAGTACAACCATTTTTTGTGTAAATATACTCAAAGCTTGACATTTTAAGAGGGGCTGTTTAGTTTCGGGAAAAGGGATTTCATTCAATATTTGTTAAACTGTTGATATCCTAGCTATATTTTTGCCAGTGATATGTTTAAATTTCATGCCCAAATAGACTGGATATGAAAATATTTGTATGTCCTATATTGTTTTGTGATGGTTATCTAGATCTATATTTGTCTGGCAGGAAAACCAGTTTTTGACATTTGACATTGAAAATGATTGTATTGGGACAATTTTAAACTTAAAATGTTGCTTTACGAGGAATAAAATATATAATTCTGCATTTGATTAAAAATCGTAATAATGGCATTAATTTAAATAAGTTATATAGATTAAAATCATTCGAAAATTAACAAAAATAGCACTGAAAAACAGCTATTTTTTGAAATCATAGATGAGTGATATGGTTGTGAATAAAGTTAAATTATCCTGGGGTGTCAAAAGTAGGCAAAATGTGTCAAAAAAAGGAAATAGTAAGTCATGTGAACAATATATAATAAAATATTCTTAAAATATTTACAGTTTTGGTTTAAACTCCTGTTTAATTTTTCTCAATTAAACTCTTCAAATTATATATTTCAGGGGTGGAGGCATTTGAAATATAGGTTTGGAGTCTAGAAACCAGAATTAAATTGTTATATTTAAAAAGGCAAAAACTGCAGCTGAAATTTTGATGTCCTAGATATATGTGTCAGAATTAGGCAAAAGGTGTCAAATGTTAGGAAATAGTATAGATCTATGAACAATATATACCGGTAATAAAATATTTACAGTTTTTGTTTAAAATCCTATTTAATCTGTCTCAAATAAACTCTTCAAATTAGAGCTATATATATTTCATGGGTGGAGGCATCTAAAATATAGGTTTGGAATCATAATAGAGACGAGAATTAAATTGTTATATTTAAAAAGGCAAAAACTGCAGCTGAAATTTGATGTCATATGGAAAATTTAGTGTTTACCCCTACCTACTTTTTAGTTTTACAGTCACAGACAGTGGTTTAAAGCCAAAGGCCCCAATTGGCCCAAAATAACTCGGTCTAAACATGATTCCAAAAACATCAAAGTAAAATCTGCATTCCAAATAGCAATAGGCCTACTTCTGTCAGGGTCACTGACACTGGTGTTGACCACAGCTATGCTTGTTCTTTCAACCAGTCCAGATTGATTTCATCAGACATTCCTGTCTCCCTGACCATATCCATATGATATCTCTGGCTAGCCTGAATGTTCAGACGTTACAGTTTGACAGTCTGATGCTTATTGTTACAGTCACAAGAACAAGTGTCAAGACTGTACCGTCTGAACATTCAAGCTAATCTATGCCCAGATGACTATCTGTCCATCTGACTTGTTTTAGCTTGGACTAAAACTTTAGTTCAAGATCAAAATTAGCCAAAGCTGTCAAGTTAGATGGTTTTATATCAAAATACCAACCTTCAATCTCAACAAAACGTACTGACAAGTAGACGTCAACAAATCAACGACTGAGTCAGTTATTTATCTAATTTGACCAGGGGCAGGGTTGACACTGCCCTGAAAGTTCAGACGCTACAGTCCTGACACTTGTTCTTGGTGACTGTACCCAAGAACAAGTGTCAGGACTGTAGCGTCTGAACTTTCAGGCTAGGTTGACACGACAGTTTGACAGACCGACGCGAAGACGACACTCGACTTGGTCACTTGTCTGACTTAAAAAATTGACAACCAGGGGCTGAAATATTCATGAAAACTGTCATAGCAATCAGTTGAAATAAACAGATGACTTTCAAAAATAATACACACCTTGTCTAAATTTCTTATGAGTTAGATCTATGCCAAACAGCAAAAACAAACAAAAGTTTGAGTCGAGTTTCGAACGCGTTCGCCAGGGTTCGCATTTTCCGGATGTTAGCATCAATGTCCCAACAGAGGGCGTTCCGCTAGTAGCCGGGAGAAATAGTGAATAAAAATGTAATCAATGTTTTATAGTTTTCATAATCATAATCCTTCATTATTCAGACAAATAAAGCAATAAAATAATAATTTTAGGCGTATATTCTGTTATATAGTCTGGAACTTTCTGAAATGGCTCCTATTATCGCCTTCATTCTCGGCCATGACGCGCGGCCGACGTTTTTTGAATCGTAGAGTATGGCAATGTATGGCAAGCCAAACATATTTTATTTATTTTTAATTAATTAATTAATTAATTAATTTATTATTTTTTTTCCCCTTCGTATACGTTACCATAATAGCTCGCTAGAGCTCGCTATTATGTCTTGTCCAACATGTCTACTGTAGATTTGTCATAATATGTTGAAAGTTATACATGTATCAGCTATGCGTAAATAACATCTCTAATTCCTATCAACATGATCAATGGCCTACTTACAAATTCATATTCCTATGTTTTCTCAATATCTCAAACCAGACCTAGGGGCCCAGCCGATAGCTCAGTGTGCTACCTAAAAGTATGTGGATTGGTGCTTTGAGCCCCACTGTAGTCATGTCTGTGTAGTCACAGGACAAAGATCACATGTTCTTCCTTGCCAAGAGTCAGGGTTACCCTGGGACATGGCTCTGCTCTTCCCTTCTGTCTCTCACTGATGCGATATGACCAGAAATACCAAACAAGACCTACCAAACTTTATAAAGTTGAATCTTACTTGTTTGTTACTGTAGGTGTTCTAGTTGGAACTGAAGTGGATTCAATATTAATTTATACACAAGACTGGAGGAAACAAGCAACCTCGAACATCATGGAAAAGTCCAAAATTTATCATGCTTGCCTTGGGTAGTTAACTGTATAAGGATGCTCTGCGTATCAGCTTCTGAGGCTGCAGAACCAGTTTGCCATCAATTGCTAGCAACATTCACAAGCACAAAGGGCTTTGGAAAAGTGATAATGGCATAGATCTGAGATTTTCAGGCAACTGTATTGATTCTCCTTCAAAAGAATCATTGAGCTGTATTGATTCTTCTTCATGGGAAGCCATGGTGACCAACACAAGAGGGTGGGAACTATACACCAAAGAGAAATTGTGCACAATGATTACCTCCAATTAAATTTTTTTTTATGTGAGATCAGATGGTAGCAAATTAACAATGGGTAGGAACAAATAACAACTGAAAAACCAACTAGGTCTCATTAAAAGACATTAAATTTAAACAACAACAACAGTTGAACAATATCTTTTATTCTGATGAAAAGGTGAGACAATATGTTGCTGTCCTTTGTTTTGTTACTGAAAACTGGAGCAGTTAAATAAAGAAAAGGACAAATATATCAGTTATTCACACAGTCACTGGGGGGGAATGGACAGTGTGGACTGTTTGTAAAAGAAGTCGAAAGGGGAGAGCTGAGAGTACAGTTTGATGAATCATTTGATGTTTCCTCAATTAAGTAATTCCCTCTATAATTTCTTTGTGAAGTTTATAGTTACTGGGTAAATTATATCATTCTGCTAATTTGGTGACGTATATGCTTCTCTGTACAGTGCGAAGTCCATCATTCTACTCAGGTATATCCCCCATTTTATGGCTTTGGCTATACACCATTTAAAAAAATACACAATGTAAGCTTCTGAGTAAGCGTGCTATGCTATGATAGTGACTGTCCTGACTGACAGTTATTATCCTAACTTTATAGTAAAAGCTGCATGTATAATGGCATCCATTTAACAGCCCCCTTGAATAAAGTACAAATATTATGTGGGTAAAATGGTAGCCAGGTTTCATAAACCCCAGCCGTTTTGATAGGGCATGATGTGTTTGGGATGAAAGCTAGGTCAATCCAGTTTATACAGTCTACATAAGCAATGAGCTGTCATTGTGTAGTTTGTAAGAAGCATTGACTATGCAAGCAATGGCTGAAATAAGGGTTCAAATCGCTATTATATTCGCAGGGGTTCTCTTTGTTGAATGGCTGAGCTGGACACAGCTGTGTGTGGAGAAAATACCTTGAGGCTTGCCTTTAATGTTGCTGAGGAATGTCTACTGTATAAAAAAACCTTTAAACATGACCCACTTTTCACAGTTCTGGTCACATATAAAGCGCTGGCCGTGAGGTGAAGTATGTTTTGGTATTAGCAAAGAGGCAAGGTCGTGATAGGTGGGTGGCTGAGGGGATATGGAGGCTGCGGGGGGGGGGGGGGCAGGAGAGACACGCTTGGGTGGGTGACGCTATACTGGGTCCGTTGTTTTGATGTTCGCTGGGAGTGTCAGTTACTGACAATTAGAAGTGGCCTTGTTCCTGTCAAACCCTCAAGGGGACATGTGGCCTTGTGGAGGGGGGGGGGGGGCTAAAATGTGGTTTATGGGCCAATATGGCTGCCGTGAAGATCATGGTTGATTACGTTGGCTGCGTGCGTTTGGTAATCACTGCGGGCTTGGCGAGAACCATATTTAGCCACAACAAATGTTTAAGATACATTTTACGAATGAAGCATTTTTGATATGGATCTCACGTTTTTTTGCACTTTGACCTCAACGCAGGAAAGACACTGTGGCTTGGCGCACAGGGACGGTATCATGGGCTCTGTGTGATCCCCCTCAGTGGCACATTGTGTAATGATCTCGCGTGACCTGACCATACGACCAGGACGGACGGCCTGGTATTCGGGTCCATACCTTTCATACCTTTGTTATAGGGTGAGACGTGAGCTTTATTGGTCCTCCAGGGCATATCCCCCATGTCAGTGTTTAACCCACAGTCTGATAGCGGGAGGCGTCGAGCCAAGTCTGGGCGGGCGGGTCCCCACTGAGGGCTGGTAGGCGCCACCCCACCCCACCCACTGGAACAGGAGGTCCGACGGGGGGGGGGGGGGCTGATGGATGCTTGTTTGTGTTGCTGAATGCATGGCTGATTGACCCCAGTTACCCCAGGGCCATAGGGTATGTGGGAGGAGAGGGTGGAGGGGCTGAATGGATGGAGCTCCCACTCCCTCCCATCCCTCTCACTTCCCAGTTCATTTCCCAAGGGTCAAAGGTGGTCCACTAATAGTGATATCGGCTCTGTATGGCACACCAGTAAGGAGTCTGGACCGAGGGGCATTGGGTATCCCTGCCGCCCCTTCCCTGTTCCACGCTGCGCCTCAGACCACGCACCCCTCGCCCCCCCCCCGCTTTCCCTGCGTCAGACTTAGTATTATTCTCCAATGGGCGCACAGCTCGGGTGTCTCATACAAATGTCCCCGTTTTTTACCGCTAAATTTAATGACAGTTGTTTTTATCCATGTGGTGTTGGTGATGGAAGTTAATTAAAGCAATATGCTTACATGCGCCATCTTAGATTTTTTACATTTTAGAATCAAGACTAAAGTATCTCAAAATTTATGATGCATATGTTTTTATATCTCTTTGAGTCTGTAAAACAAACATTTCAACATAAAACTGCGCGGTTTATTTTTATCGGGCGCGGACGTGATAGCGAGCCGCGGTCGACATCACACACAAAATAGCGAACTGCGAACAGGCGCGTAGGGATATAAAGCCGGCCACCAACTTCTGCTCCGTTGACCAAAATGGTTCTTTCCGGATAGCCCGCAGGCTTTCAGGATTGAAACTCAAGATAGAATGTACTTATTTGACATGAAGAAGAGGTTGGTAATACAAAAAATTACGGAATATATTGCTTTAAGCAAATCAGACATTGTGGTCTGCATTTGGTGGTTCATACATATGGATTCATAAGGAGGGATGGCGTAGCATTAGGCAGATCCACCGACGCTGTGGTAATATAGTTGCAAACTGTAATATTGGTGGACTGGACGCAGCTGTTGAGGGAGGTTGGCGGGTAATGGCTTGCATTAAAATGGCCGGCAGACAGGCTGGCCGCGGTCCGCTTCCCACGGGCTGCTGGGGCTGGTGCCATGGTGCTCATGCCATGGCTGTCGGTGCTGCAGCTGATGAGGTGGCTGCCTGGCTGGATTCGTCATCGTTGGAAGAGAGAGTCGGACGCCAGTGGCCAGTCTGAACTGGGCCGCAGTGCTGTGGGGTCTGTCGGCAGCGGTCACTGCGTCTGCCTGGTGGGGTGGGGGGGGGGGGGTGAGAGGGTGTGGACTATCTGTAAAAGAAGGGGGCGGGGGGAGCTGGGAGCAGACACGGACCGGATTATTATGTAATGCGTGGGGGTGAGTCATCAGGGAATAGTGAAGTACAGGAGAGGGTGAGGGGGGGTCGGGGGTGCCTCCCCTTTGTCTGCTAGAAAGTATCGGTGCCCCTCAGAGCAGTCGTCTCGAGTCATATCCCAGAGATTGGACGAGATATTAATATGCAGCTAGGCAATGCGAGTGAAGTTGTATCTCGAACATATTGAGGATGTCCTGGGTAAGTAGTGAAATATCAGACATTTACTTTCTATTTTTATTCTCTTGTGTGAGGAGCCCATGATCTGTGGTGCTTTGAGTGAACACGTGGTTGCCTGGGTAACATGGGCCGCTGTTGACTGGCTAGAGACGGACTGTGAGACGGACACGTGACACACCGGAGACTCCAGGTCATGCTACTGCTGACACCAGATGGTAGCTGTGAGTGTGGTGATGCCTTGAACAGGGGGGCCACGGACAGCTGTGTAAACTAAGCCAGGCCCCGCCGCCCGCTAGGTGGCACGGGTATCGCCACTGGGGGGCAGGGTAGCGGGTTTCACCCTCTCATTGACCCCGAGGCTCCATTCGCTGCCCCCCCCCACCCCCTGCCGCCAGAACATGTATGTAGCCCCTCACCCCACGGTTCCTCATCGTTGGGAAAACGATCTAGGGAATCTGATATTATTGCTTGCCCCCCCCCCCCCGCCCCCCACTGGAGTTTGTATCGCATCTGCCCTTTGGCGAAATAGTAATATAGTTGTGCTGTAGCATAATGTGCCACAACATTGAGTGTTTCCCTGGCTGCTATATGTATGTTTCATGCCATGGTATTGGAGGCAAGGGCGTGAGGACCATTGGATCCACAGCCGGTAGGATTTTGAGCCTGGAGACGTAGTGCACTACTACCAGTCAGATTAGGTCGCCGCAGTCCAATGCTGGAGTGAGCTGATGTCAATCGGCAGTTGTTTGCCAACTCCTCTAGCCGGTGATCTGGCCCCGGGTCCCGGATCTCATGACGTCATCGTCAGTGAGGGGTGGGGGTCGTCGCTTTACATCGAGATGAAAGCTCTGAAGATAGGATTCGGCTATTAGTGTTATCGGATGCGGATGCAATACTTGTTAATGATAACCCAGTTTCGGGTGGATAGATGGGCCGTTCAGGCCAAGGGGCCAAGGAGCTTGGTAGGATGGTATGGGATATATGTATGCGGGCAGGTTGTGAGCGATGTTTGAACCCGGCAGACGTCCTTCAGTGGGCACTGTTCGGCAGGTGCTTGCCTTCGCCGGTGGAGGGTTGGTTGTATATTCAGGACGCTTTAACCACTTTTTCTCATATCGCGTCAATGGGAGAAGGAAGGGAGAGTGGAGCCATGTTCTCGGGGGTGACCCCCCTACTCTTTGCGAAGAAGGACCTGGGTTCTTTATCCTGCGACCACACAGACATGGCCACGGCGGGGCTCGAACCACCGATCCACGTGCCGTTAGGCTCTCGGGTGGCCAGAGCACTCAAGGCGAGCGCTCTAGCCCACTGAGCTACCGGGCTGGCCCTTTCACCTGAAGAGGGAGCGGTTCAACGAATGCTGATCTCACTTCACCAGCACGTGTACCCGCCTTGGTTTCCCTCTGCTTGTCTCTGTCGACAACCAGACAGACAGACGCCCGTGACCGTCTCTCACCCCCGCTATCTCGAAGCAATCTCCCTCTAACCTTGATTTTTCTGTTCGCATGTTTTTGTATGCGTTAGATTTATGTGGCCATCAACTTCACGGAACAGTTGTTGCATTCACGAAATACTTGTTGTGCGGGAAGTTAATTCGTTTATTTGGTCTTTTAAATGCGAGGCATGTTGAAACGGAAGAACGTGGTCAAAATGGGCGAAAAAACGAGGGTAAGTTGTGGTTGGTACTTACGGCGCTTCAAGGAAGAGTGGTACGCACTGGTATTGCTTGCGGCTACTGGCCTCATCGTGTCCGACAGGGACAGCGTTTCGCAAGGGGTGACGGGGTGGGACTGCCCAAGGTGTGCGTGTGTGGAGTTGTGGAGGAGGGGTGGGGGGGGTAGGTTACCCCGATACCATTACCTTAACCTTTCTCCATTACACGGTGTATGTGCCCTTGGAAGCTAGTGCAATCTTCACACGCCATCCTACGCTCTGCCTCAGTTGTTGTCTTAGCGTAAAGGCACACGCTGTGTGGTGGCGTCGTGTATAGTAAACTCGGAGGGCCCAGTAAACTGGATCTAATGTGGCGGATATGAAATGTGGACCAACTCGTCATGGGTTCGAATCCGGGCGCCTGCTTTCTGGTGCGTGTTTCAACCCAACCCCATTTCATTGTCCCAATGTAGTGTTTATGCGTGCAAAATTGGCTTAAAACGCCCAATATTTAATTTACCACCAAGAGCTAAATCCTGTTAATAACACCCCCCCCCCCCACCAGTCCGGTGGCTAGGCGTCCGGGACTGGAAGACGGATGGTCTCATGGTGTCTACAGTGCAGCACGTGGTCCTTCCCAGGTCGCAGAACCCACACGTCTCCTGATTAGATCCGGGAATCTTGTCTTTCCTAGAACCGCGGCTCCGCCTTCCCTCACGCCCCCCCCCCCCCGCCTTACCCCCCGCGGCTGTCGGGATCGTCGAGACACGGACGCCTGGGGTCCGTGACAGGGACTCTGCCCTTCCGGATCTTTCAGGATCGACGCCATAGTGCGATCCCCCACCTGCTCCCCCCCCCCTTCATCCTCTCCTTGAGGCACTGTGTTTACAAGCGGTGGCAGGCACTTGTTATCACGCCTGTTAACCCCGCGTACACCACCCGACCCCCCCGCCACCTACAGCGGGCAGCCATGTTAACCCTCCCCCCTCTCTACAGGGGGCAGCCATGTTACCCCGCTCCCCATATCTGCACTGGGCAGCCATGTTACATACATCTCCCCCTCTTTTCAGCGGGCAGCCATGTTAACCCTCCCCCCCCCCCCTCTCCCTCTCTACAGCGGGCGGCCGTGCTATCAGGGTTTCACAGCCGGGTAGTCTGTAAGAATCCTTGCGAATGAGAAGCACTCAATACAGCTCCGAGGTGGGGGGGACGGGACGTGTGGGGGTCGGGGACGGCAGCGTGGATTGGAGGTAAAAGGGGGGGGGGGGGGGGGAGTCGCAGACGGTTGGGGGGATGGGTAGAGATTCAGGTTGGTTATCTCCAAACACCTTGTAGGCACATAGCTGCTGATGGTTAAAAACTATTTTTGGAATGGTTGCATTTTTTTGGATTTGAGAGGTCACACGACTGTCTGTTTAGTTCACGATCACACAATGCCAACTCTTACCATGCACGTGTGGCTCACTGCACACGTAAATACATGGTATTTCGAGTATATATTTACATTCGATGTCGTTACATTAGTTCTTAAGACCAACCAGATGTAATTTCCTTTTCTTACTCTACATCGGGAGGGAGACGGGGATCTTGGTCTTGTATTAAATCTCTGTATCCTTGCCTTTCGCGAAAGGGAAACGGCTGGAAAAAGGCGCACCGGGTCATATATAAGAACCAAAACTACGACCAGGACACTGAACGTCGTGCGCCCGCCCGTCTGTCTCCGCCAGTTGGCGAAAACAAAATCCGATGACCCCCCCCCCCCCCCCACCCCCTTCCAACACACGCCGCCGTCACGCGGAGTCACTGCGTTGGAAGGCGACGCCGCGACACCAAGTGGCCGTGTCACAAACTACATCCTGAGACTGTTTGTGAATTGAGCAGAGTCCAGGATCAAGTCAGCAAAGTGGGTTAACCAGTAACTACCAACCACGTGACTCCTGCCATCTGCCCACCACTCGTCATGAAGTTTTGTCCACTTCTGAGGAATCCTCTATTTGTCCGTCGCCGAAGGGAGAGAGTGGCAGGGGTGGGTGGGGGGGGGGTGCTAACTCGCATCGTGTCTTGGAGAGCAGGGTAGCCGCGGGGGGGGGGGGGGGGGTGGGGAGGGGGGGGTGCGATGTGGAGATGGGTTGGTGGTAGAGGATGAAACTTCTGGAAACAAAAATTGCGGATGGGGATAAGTTAAGGTGGGGGTGGGAAGCCAAGAGTCTTAACTGTTCTGGCTGCTGATGTTGCTGCTGCTGCTGCATGGTTACAATTCTGGTGGTACTTCTGGCTCTGCCTTCGTTTACCGCCTGAATACATTGCTCCAAGCCGTCATTAGTGCCCCCCCCTCCTACATCGCCCCTCTTTGCCCCTCCCCACCCCTGGCATTAACCACCTACTTGCCCCTCCCCCCACCCCCTCGAGCTCCTCTCTCTCTCTGAGCGGGGCTAAATGAGACTTGGCGAGAGCAGGCGGCTGTGATGTATGGTGCCACTGGAGCCAAAGTGCCCTGCTCTGGACTTCATTACCACGATGCCTGTCGAATTTTTGCTCATTTGGGTCTCGAGCTAGTCACGGAGTATGTATGTCTCGTGGAGGATTATCCGGTAACTCCGCCATCCTAGCTGGCAAGGATGGTTGGCTCCAGGTGGCCTCCCAGTCTGCTCACTCGGTGTCTGTCCGGGAGTACTCCCGTCCCCTTTAAATGAACTGGGATCCCGTTGAAAGACGCCCTCCGCCCCACTCACCAAAAAAGTAGGGCGCTTCTCTTCCAGATTTATTCAACTTTGGAGAATAGATAAGGGAGTTTCACTGTAACACCGCCGCCACCCTCGCCCCACTGTGGGCTGGTATGTCGGGCTATTATCGGATGTCGGCCAAGACACCAGCCACACGATCTGCACAGTGAGGGGCGGACGCCGTGGGAGGCCATGGTGGAGGGGGGGGGGGGGGTGCATGGAGAGTATCTACTGGTATAGCTGTAATAGATACCTACGTTGTCGAGTGTCTATTCGGGTTTTCGACTCCCTTGGTGTCATGGTTATGTTATGGTAATACATGTTATTTTCATGGGTTTCTTAACCCAGTTCAGCCCTTAGGTGCTTAAAAGTGGCCTAAACACCCAACATTGCCTTTCCTCGATCCAATCCATACTACATTGGGGTATTGGTAAGGATTATTACCTGCACCATGGTATGAACTAAAGGCGATGTTCACTCTGGCCGATGCAAGCAGGCTGGCTGGAGTGAACCCAGCTCTGCAGAGCGAGTGAGTGAGCGAGCCCCCGAGGCTGTGCCGGTGGCGCCGCCCTAGCGGTCGTCTTGATGTTGATGCTGGAGACGTCCATCAGAGAGAGAGCATGCCGGAAGGTCGTACGTACTCCGACAACCTCCAATATTGCATTGCTTACGCGATTGTCAATATTTGTTACGTGTTTATGGTACCCTACCCCCCAATATGAATTTAAAAAACCCCCAAAAAACCCGCACACCCTAAAGTTCGTGGGGTCTGACAGTACTGTTTATACCTCGGCCGTTAAAGCTGTTCTCTAATCCAACGCAGGGATGCATTCCTGTTGGTGGGTTTAGTTCTTTATGACTGGCTGATTTGACAGTTCACGTTATACAGCGGGACGTAAAGCGGAAACGTCTGTTTTACGTCTTGGCGCCGTGGCCTGTCAGTTATGATTACCCGGGCGGGACTGTCCACGTGTTCTATGTTCTATGCCGTGCTCTCCACATTATACTCCAAACTGTTCTGTTCTTTGGTATGGGTTTGCATTAAAACTGTGTTGGAAATAAGTGTGACGCCAGTGACATTGGTCCGCGTGGGGTAAAGGGGAGCACTCAGGATTATAGATCGATGGGTTCTGGGTTGGAACCTCCAAGGTCACATATTGTGATATGTACCGCGGTATAAGGACAGTTATCAAGGGTTATTTATAAGCCAAAAGTTTACCATTCTGACTGTCACCTGACTTGATCTTCTCTGCGTAATTTGCGATTCCTGGTAATGACAAAATTCTAGGAACAAACTGGAATAAAAGCTTTCACGACGACCGTTTTGTCAGATACCGGAGTATGACTGCTGCAACCTGTGGTATTTTGTCTCCGTCTCCTTGGCCTCTTTATCATGTTTACTGCGTCTGAATATTTTACAACCCAGTTGGGTAGAGGATGGTTGACAAGCTGTTTGCTTCTTTCCTAATGGCCTCCACAAATGGCTGTTTGATGGCGTTGGGGTATCGCCAGGAGGTGTGGTGAGTGTACAGCACGGTACGCCGAGAGGTCGTGGTGGCTAGGGCTTGGGGTCCGGCCCCAAGGTCGTCATTGCGCATGCCTGTAGGTCCCGACCTCGGTCTGCGCTACCTGCCTGCCTACCTGACGTCCCTCATGTTTCTACTACTGCCCCATTCTGACCCCTCCCCTCCTACCTCCTTCCACCAGCTGACTCCTTCCACCCTCGACCCCTTCCCTCCTGTGCCAGCGCCCTCTGTCCTTTCTTGTAGCCTTCTCTCTTTCCTCTCCCTGTCTTTCCTCCGCCGCCTTCTGTTTCATCTACCATTTTCTATCCTTCCAATGCTTCTTTCGTCCGTTTTTTCCCTCCTGTCTTTTTACCGTCTCTGCCTCTCTCCCGCCTCAGCCTGTTTTCAACCATTGCCTGTTGCCATGTCTTTTTTCTCTTCTCTACCTCCTTCCACCCGCTGTCTCATTGCCTCTTATATTCCACTCTTTAACCCCCTGCCTTCCACACAAACTACACCCTCTATTCATGGTCTGGTCCTGGCTGATGTCACATGGTGTGGCCCGGTATGTCAGAAGTTATGTCAGTGGGTATTTCCGAGGGTATGTCAGAGGGTATGTCAGAGGGTCTGGCCCGGTATGTCAGAGGGTCTGCCTGGTATGTCAGAGGGTCTGCCCGGTATGTCAGAAGGTCTGCCCGGTTTATTAGAGGGTATGTCAGTGGGTATGTCAGGGGGGCTGGCCCGGTATGTCAGAAGGTCTGCCTGGTATGTCAGAGGGTCTGCCCGGTATGTCAGAGGGTCTCCCAGAGGGTATGTCAGGGGGGCTGGCCCGGTATGTCAGAGGGTCTGGCCCGGTATGTCAGAGGGTCTGCCAGAGGGTATGTCGGTGGGTATGTCAGGGGACTGGCCCGGTATGTCAGAGGGTCTGCCCGGTATGTCAGAGGGTCTGGCCGGTATGTCTGAGGATCTGCCCGGTATGTCATAGGGTCTGGCCCGGTATGTCAGAGGGTCTGGCCCGGTATGTCAGAGGATCTGCCCGGTATGTCAGAGGATCTGCCCGGTATGTCAGGATCTGCCTGGTATGTCAGAGGATCTGGCCCGGTATGTCAGAGGGTCTGCCCGGTATGTGAGAGGGTCTGGCCCGGTATATCAGAGGGTCTGGCCTGGTATGTCATAGGGTCTGGCCTGGTATGTGAGAGGGTCTGGCCCGGTATGTCAGTGGGTCTGCCAGAGATTATGTCGGTGGGTATGTCAGGGGGGCTGGCCCGGTATGTCAGAGGGTCTGGCCGGTATGTCTGAGGATCTGCCCGGTATGTCAGAGGGTCTGCCCGATATGTCAGAGGGTCTGGCCCGTTATGTCAGAGGGTCTGGCCCGGTATGTCAGAGGGTCTGGCCGGTATGTCAGAGGGTCTGCCTGGTATGTCAGAGGATCTGCCTGGTATGTAAGAGGATCTGCCGGGTATGTCAGAGGGTCTGCCAGAGGGTATGTCGGTGGGTATGTCAGGGGGGCGGGCCCGGTATGTCAGAGGGCCTGCCCGGTATGTCAGGATTTGCCTGGTATGTCAGAGGATCTGGCCGGTATGTCAGAGGGTCTGCCGGTGGGTATGTCAGGGGGGCTTGCCCGGTATGTCAGAGGGGCTTGCCCGGTATGTCAGAGGGTCGGCCCGGTATGTCAGAGGGTCTGGCCAGTATGTCAGAAGGTCTGCCCGGTATGTCAGAGGATCTGCCTGTTATGTCAGAGGATCTGGCCCGGTATGTCAGAGGGTCTGGCCTGGTATGTCAGAGGGTCTGCCCGGTATGTCAGAGGGTCTGGCCCGGTATGTCAGAGGGTCTGGCCCGGTATGTCAGAGGGTCTGGCCCCGGAGTGCTGGTGCCGTGGACCGCGCCTAATACCAGAACCTGACCCGGTCGCGTGACTTGCACACCTGATCTCCTTGGCAAACGCATAATTTTGTTTTTACTGTACATCCTCCAAGAACAGGGCTGCAAAATAACCGTATTCGATGCGACTGATCTCTTTGCCCGGCACCGCTGGCGCACCCTGGTGGTCGTCGTGTAGTAATGATGGAGGTTACTATCGCGGAATTGGGCGTTTAGGTGATGTGCTCTTTCATGGCCAGCTGAAGCATGTACCCGATGTCGTGCGGTGGCGCCGCCCTGGTGGCGGTGATACGGGTCATGGTGCTACGATTGTATGTCTAAGCCGAGGAACGGAGCTCCTCCCAGCGAATCAGTGCTTATATTGGGGAAGGAAACCCAGAAAAATATTCCATTTTAATAATACTGTCAGTACGACTGATCTATCATGCCAGGCCCGTGGCTCCTGTACCTTACGGGGTAGTGCCCTGAGCCACTAATGTGATATTCACTGCCCGAGGATGCCCCCCACTGCCCGTACCCACCCCAACTCCCTAGGGTGTTTGCCGACCGAGGCGGTCGCGTGTCTCCAGCATTCTGCTTTATGAGGTAACGGCGAATGGCCAGCCATTGACTTCTATGGGCTACTTATATCCATCGTACTATCTGGCCTAGACCGGAGAGTCTTCCAGTCTGAATGATGGCAGCGGTGGGAGGGCTATCAAGGTTCATTACAGTGCCATTGTGAATGCCCCCCCACCCCCTCAGCCACACCGACGCCGCCTCCCCCATCACCCTACCCCATACAGTCTTGAATTGGGAGTGAATTGAAGGGAGAGGAAGGCGGGAAGGGAAGGGGGAGTGATCCATGGAAGGCGGTTGGGGAAGGGGTGGGGGCGGGGTTGAATCCCGGAGGAGGCGTTGTCGGCGGAAATAAGTCTGGATGAGGCACGGGACAGAGCTGTAAAGGAGGTTAAGCCGCAGATGTTGCCACGTTAGATGGGAGCCATTCAGCGGGAAGACCGTGGCGGTCAGGGCGTTCTGCTGTTATACACGACCTGGTAAACTCTGACATTGGTGGTGTCAGAAAAGGAGTTGAGTAGATTGGGTGAGTGCAATGGTGGTGTATGGCTGGGGGTAGGGATGAGGTCAGGTTGGACGTGGATGTAGGCGGGAGTGGGCTGGGTAGGGTCTGATGGTGCAGAGGCGCGTGGGTAGTGGTGCCAGTGTGTAACACTAGTGGCACCGATGTGTCTGACTGGGGGTAGGATTGGTGGCAGGTTGTAGAGATGGAGGGGGAGGGGGGCTGGTGCTGGGTGTCTATATAATATAGGACTAGCCGTGATTATCGTCGTCTCGTTTGGACCCCACACGTGGTCATTGAGACTGAAGCGAGTTCACCCAACCCCACAAATCTACCCTCCCCCTTCCCCCCCTCCCACAACTCTACTCTCCCCCCTCTCCAACCCCACAACTCTACTCCTCCCCCCCCCCCCCCAACCCGACAACTCCGACATCTACCCTCCCCCCTCCCCCATAATAGGCCCACCTTGGGCACCACGCCGCCACACCCACACCATAACGAGCGTGATTTGGTGAATGATGAACATAATTGGTCATCGATAAATTAGCCGCCTTACTGGGGTCCGGGAGCCCGGGTCGGGCCTACAGATTGGCACAGCAGCCAGCCAGTGCGGCTGACCGTGAAGGCGGCAGTACACCCTCATGGTATCAGCGGACAACGTCCTCGCTCTGTAGGCTCAGCGCCCATCGTGTCGTCGGTTATGCCAAATCATCGGCTTGGATTTTCCGAAGTTTCTAAATCTGGTGTCTGGGAATATTCCTGATGCGTGGCTCCACCTCGTTGGATGAACACTACGTCATCTACTGCTGAGCTGTTCATGACCTCTTTAGTGGCTTCCTACTTTGGAACAGCAGCCATAGGATTGAGGCTATCAAGGCAACAACAATAGGATTGAGGCTATCATGGCAACAACAATAGGATTGATGTTCTCGTGGCAACAGCAATAGGATTGATGGTTCTCATGACAACGAAACTAAAATTATGGCTTCCATGGCAGCAACCATCGGTTTGAGGCTCTGATAGCAACAGCAATATGATTGAGGTTCTTATGGCAGCAGCAATATGATTGAGGTTCTCGTGGCAACGGCAATATGATTGAGGTTCTCGTGGCAGCAGTTATATCGTTGAGGCTCGCATTATAGGATCAATCGGAGTGAGACTCGCATTGTGGCAGCAATAAGACTTCTGGTTTTATAGTGTAGTTATTGTATACAAAAGATACAATGTTACTAGTGTCTCAGAACCCACCCTCTGATAGGGCAATGTGTTGATCTGATGACCTGTATGTCATGAAGACGGCTCTTTCGTCGACCTGTGGGTTCACCGGTACGTCATGACGTTTATCAAACGCCATTTCAGGGGATGGTGCCACGTGCTTTCAATATTTCGCGAGTTTCTTCCACGTGCCTTACCCCACTGATACCCCCTTATCCCTTCACTGATCAAATGCTTTAACGTTACAAGCGTAAGTCTGGCGTTCACGTGGCCGCAGTACACCTAGGCAGTTGACTGTGAAGTCCCTGGCCTTGTTGTGACGTGGTGGTATTTACAGGTTGTCGTCAAGCCATAACACCCAACTGTATGGATTTCGATGTCCTCCAGTTGAGCGGTACTCTAGCGGCCTCTCTCCCGTCACCCCCATGTCACTCTCGTCGCGATGAGTGACTCTGGAATCAATTGACAACCATACGACTATCCTGGAGCTGTCATTGTTGAGATGGAGGTGTGAAGGGCTGCCCCACTCAGTCACCCTCCGGTTACCGTCGGACTCTAACACTATGTACATGTATATATATGGGTATGTACACCCGCGTGCCGACTCGTCACTCGGAGTCACTCGAGAAGAATGCTCGTGTGTGTATTCTCGTCTGACTTGAACCCTATGCTGGTGAAATATTCCCCTTTTATCGCCCGGTGCTACCTCTGAAGGGAATGTCGATAGTGTTTGTCAATTCAGCATGTCCATCTCTGTTAACGCGTCGCAACCGAAACTAGGATTTGATCCCCAGAAATGTGTTTAGCTAGGGGTGTTAGAGCATTATTTGTGCTTTCCGATTGGGCGCAAAGATTTAATTTCCACATATATAGTGGTGTCTTTGCATCCTGCCGATGCCAGCGTTTGAGGTGCAGCGGTGGCTGCAGTGGCAGGGAGCTCGGCTGCTGGTCGAAAACGCCCGGATTTTGAAGTAATTTCCCCCGAGTACCGGGGACAAAGGTTTTTACTTCATACATGGGCTCATCTCCATATCCCTCGAGGCTAATCAGCACGATTTAGACAAAAATGCAACATATCTTTGATATCCATGACCCCCCCCCCCCCCACTCTCTTCCCGTCTTATCCCACCATGGCCCTATGTCAGGGTGGTGTCCACTCGGGACATTGTCTGACTGTCGGTGCGGGCAACGTATTTGGGGTCTCTATCGTTTGTGGGAAGATACACGTTATGTCCTGGCTCATTTTACGGCTTCTGTCGCATTGTCTGCGAACCTCCCTAGCTCAGTCGGTAGCTTCAGACCAACTGACCGCCATGTGCCATCTAACCACATTTCACAGTCCCGGAAGAGTTCTTCTTCGCAACTTATCACTAATCGCTTGGAGCAATGCCACCAATGCCCCGTTGAGGCCGTTGGGGTAGGCGATGCTGTCATGAACCGCCTTTATGACTGATACATAAGTGGTAAATATCGTGTAATGACGGATGCGTTATTGTCTGCCTATGGTAACCCCCAGTGGTGGCCCCTCAGGGACAAATGCCTGCCTGCCTGGTGTCACCCCCAGTGGTGGCCCCTCAGGGACAAATGCCTGCCTGCCTGGTGTCACCCCCAGTGGTGGCCCCTCAGGGACAAATGCCTGCCTGCCTGGTGTCACCCCCAGTGGTGGCCCATGGGGACAAATGCCTGCCTGCCTGGTGTCACCCCCAGTGGTGGCCCATGGTGAAATATGTCTGCCTGGTGTCACCCCCAGTGGTGGCCCATGGTGACATGTCTGCCTGGTGTCACCCCCATGGGTAGCCCATGGTGACATATGTCTGCCTGGTGTCACCCCCAGTGGTGCCCCATGGTGACATGTCTGTCTGGTGTCACCCCCAGTGGTTGCCCATGGTGACATATATCTGCCTGGCGTCACCCCCAGTGGTGGCCCATGGTGAAATATATCTGCCTGGTGTCACCCCCAGTGGTTGCCCATGGTGACATATGTCTGCCTTGTGTCACCCCCAGTGGTTGCCCATGGTGATTGCCAGTGTCCGGGTGAAGCGGGATCTACGACCGCCGAACAAACATATGTCAGTGTGACAAACCCCCGTGTTGTCCTTGCAATTAGACCCATCGCCTTGTGTAAGCCTGACGTTGTATCCTTGTTGGGATAATTGGGCCTTTGTGCGCCTTGCCCTAGAAGATCCAATGTACCAACTAGCAGTCGTGTGTATGCGCTATGTTAATATTCCAGGCATATACTTTATGCATTTGTGGCTTGTAAAAAACAACTCCGGATCCGTGGCGCAATGTGGCGCCACTTTGTGATAGCTTATAAATGCAATGCGACAACATTGTTATCGACGAAAGTAAGCTTGCACATTACAGACTATAATTAGCCGTAATTAGCGGCGTCACGTGATGAGGAGGTCCGGGTCACGTGACCCGGAAGGCTACCACGATATGACAGATCGCTTTGTCGTATGAGGAAGAATTTGTTTTAGCTCCTGTCGGGGAGGAGATTCACTAAATGAAACTGATTAAGCCCAGAGGTGGTTTGCAATCCAGCGGGAGCCTGGGGTGCTGTCGAAGGCCTTGTCGCTTGGCTGCGTTGATAAACAGGTACGGTGGGCAGTTGAAATGGCGAATTTGCAATTAAATTATGATCTAATTATTGTGCCACTCGCTGCTAAGTAGCGCACACCGATGACTAGTTCAATGAGTCATGTACCTATTATTGTATTTTATACTTTCCGCATTCCTTGTGGTTAGATTTGATCGCTCTTGTTATTTGTCTTACCATAAGCCTGCGGAATAGAGGTCAAGTATCGTCGAATAGGGGTCAAGTAACCCAGCCTTGATTGTGTCAAATAACGCCATTCGTTACGATTGAAAAGGATTTGTGGAATTTCCGTGGTATAGTAAGTTATTTCGTGAAAGTGAGACATGGAAAGTAGATTCAGTGGATGCCACACAATGCACTTCGCCTTCGCTTGGCTTCAGGTAGCGCAGGGCACGGGGACGCTCGCCTCAGTGGAACAACATGGGATCTATGCGAGACACGTGCTCTGTATGTGTGCATTGTTGTCATCGGACAGGCACAGGCCTACCAGCATTCTAGCCTCGTTCTGCATTCATCACCCTATAATGACCCACTTGCGGCGGTCTCTAATAACCCCCCTGCGGGAATATCACGTTGTCTCGCGAGGTCACGTGACGAGACAACCCCCGTGGTGGCTGTACCGATAGATACATTGTTTGGCGAAGTCGCGACATGACTTCACGGCGAAGTTGAGTGACCTCGCTGCCGGGCTAGACCCACATGATGTTAACTTCTCTGGGTGTGGTCGCCGCGTCTTTGTATTGTTAACAGACTTCTTTTTATATACTCTAGTTGTGTCTATACCGTTTGTGGCAACCTTATAAAGCCTGCACTGTCGCCCCCCCCCCCCCCCCAAAAAAAAAACAGAAAAAAAAACAGGCATGTTTATCCAAGTGTTTTTGTCCGGGTTTAAAGCCCAATTTTTATTTTATTCCACCTGAAGCTTTGTCATTTGCGTATTACTACTGGAGTGCTGAAGGGCCAATGGGTTGTGCCTTGTGCACGGGGCCCCAGGGTTGTATCTTTTGTACTGGGCTCTTGGGTTATCTGTTCCGCGTAGACTGGGGTATTGGGTTCATGGATCTAAATGTATTATCCATTTGTGTGTGTAAAATATCTTAGGCATGATCTCATTGGTATGATTAATTGTGTTGATGTTTAGTCGGGCCGTCTGGGTTGTCAGCGTTGGATTCAGTGCTGCGACCGTTCTCGTTGTTCAGTCCTGGTCTCGGGGGAGTGCTATGTTTACTCCTGTTTCTTTGCTCGGTGGTACGCCTGACATCGCGACCTAGAGGTCCTTCATGCCAAGGACGCAATGAACTTCAATGGAGGAAAATTGCGTTTTCAGTCCGTTTTTGTGGCTCTTATTAGATAAAGCGTTGACAAGGGCAAAGAATCTCCGGCGACAATGAGATACTAATCGGTCCATGAAGTTGGACTAAGAACGCGTTAGATTGTGGATATTTTATCTGACTTTTCGCCCTCACTGCGTGACAATTCTGGGTACAATAAACACCCATCTCGCTCAAATCATCAATCCGCCGATTTTCTCGTTCGAATTGAAGCCCAGCGCACCCCCCCCCCTCCCCGCCCCCACCCAGCCTCTGCCATTTAGCTTTGTGTTGAGACACATGTGAGGCATTCTTTGGTTGTTTTGCAGCGAGACAGAGACACGTGCCATAGCTCAGCATAGGATAAGCTCCACATAGGGCTGCCTGTTGTATAGCATTGGTTGGTCCGACGAGATTACCCTTCCTATGGTGGGGCGATTAAAGTCTCTGGAACCATTTTGGTCTTGTATTATATCGACCATCGGCCTAAGAAAGATTATGGAAGATCATTACATGTAATTCCCGTGTCAAGGTACATGGGGCCTCTTCCGTCCGTCTCCCACCCTTACCGCTGTCACCCATGACAAGGAGGTGCGATTTGAAACTCGCCGTTGTCTAGGATCGTTCCAGGGTCTCACCCAGACGTCCCAGGGGTTCCTTGGCCCGGTTGTACCCATGTGTGTATAACGATAGCCGCTTCCATCCATCCATCCGCCCACCTAACCTTCCTCCCACCCACCCACCGATCCATCCAACCAACCAACCATTCATCTATCCATCCATCCATCCTGCTTTCCATCCATCCATCCATCCACACATCCATCGATATCCATTTGTCCATCCATATATCCATCCATCCATCCACAAATCCATCCATAAAAAGAGCCATTGTGGAACTATTTAGGGACATATGTGTTGTTGCTATGTGTGGCTTGGAAAGAAACGAGACACGTGCGCGACAATTTAACTCCTGGACAGAAACGGGGACAGGAAATGTTTAACACTTATTGCAACGTGAAAACGTCACCAGTCATATTGTACTTCTGTGTTTGATTGCAAAATAAGTACCAGAGATTCCGAGCATGAAATTGCTGCTGAAGTTAGAGCGGCCTTTCGTCGGACAATACTTCTATCAAAGTATACAGTATACAGCTATCAAACTGAGGAGAAAAAACTAAGTGCATCTGTCAAAGTTGAGATATGGAATCCCCCCTCGTGAAAGATTGCCATGCCAACTTGCCAACTCCCTAACGGCGTTCTTATGTATGAGATGGAATGAACGCCTCCTGTTGTCATGCAAATGTACATATATCACTCGACGCATGCGCAGTACGGACCCGTTGGAGCAGACACGTGCCCAGCCACCTATGTGTAGCATCGTCCGAGACACCAGAGACTGTGGCCCCACCCAGATGTCTACCCAGACTCACACCTCAACCAGAGCCCACTGACAGTATCCCTTATCACAGCGACTGCCTGGGCAGAGCATTCTGCCAACATATGGGATGGGATGGGTCCGTTTTTATGGCGAATGAGCGTGGCTTAAAAAACATATATTTATGTCAACAAACCGAAAGAAGATTATCTCCTGGCGATAAATCTTGCTCAGACGAACTTTGATCGAGATGTGGACAGGCAGACCTAGACATATATTTATACGGCGGGGTCGCTTTTGTCTTGGGCTAAGTGATCCCAAAGACAACTGCGCCGTGGTGCAGAGGTACCAAATTAAAACTACCCAGACGGTGAGGGGGGTGGGGTAGCTTCCTATCCTCCCCTCCGCGGGCCCAGCGGCCTCTGGCCCGGGCTGTGGCTTTGGCTGTGGCTCTCGGTTGTCCTTTGCGCTGGTGGTCCTCCTGCTCGGCCATGATGGGGTCACCGTAGGCATCCATTGCTCCACACACACACATACCCGATTCTGTCCGCCCCTTCGTCCTCTCCCGCCTACCTTGATGAGCACATAGGGCGTGTGCCTTCCCCCGTCCGGTAGACGGGTCGGGGGGTATTGTTGCATGGTGTGGCTGGGGAGGTGGGGCGACACTGCTTCTGTGTAGGTTTGTGCTGCTGGCTCTCAGATGGGTTGGAACGTTGTATAGAGATGTCAGTGGCGTATAGCGCTGTCATCTGTCGACCGTTCAGGATGCTATATTTCGGCGATAACCTTTGAACCGTTGCTATATATAGATACATATATATATTATGTTTTTTCTGGACTATGCTATTTCTGGTAGGTAATTAGGCGCACCAATCATCCTCGAGGAGTCCAGAGGGTGTTAAACAGTTGTTTGTAGCAGTGTGGGATCCGCTTCAGGCAGACAATAGCCCTGGCTGACGACACACACTTCCATAAACACCGACAGGTGCCCTTATCCGCTTGGTATCTCGCCAATGTGAAAATGGATACCATGTGCAACGGACGGATATACGTGGATATTTTCCAATGTTGTCCATATAGTGCTATATAAATAGTGGCGGAACGTGCTTGAGGATGTGGATAGTGTACACCACCGGAATTGTTGGCTTTGGATTAGTGTGCATTGGATTAGATTGAATTATAACATTGCTCCATCCGTAAAACGACTCAGCAGAAATTCAGCTAGATCGAAGTGGCTACAGGCCGAGGTTGCTCCAGGCCGAAGTTGCCCCAGGCCGAAGTTGCCCCAGGCCGAAGTTGTTCCAAGCCGAAGTTGCTCCAGACCGAAGTTGCTCCGGGCCGAAGTTGCTCCGGGCTGAGGTTGCTCCGGGCCGAGGTTGCCCCAGGCCGAAGTTGCCCCAGGCCGAAGTTGCTCCGGGCTGAGGTTGCTCCAGGCCGAGGTTGCCCCAGGCCGAAGTTGCCCCAGGCCGAAGTTGCTCCAGGCCGAAGTTGCCACAGGCCGAAGTTGCTCCGGGCCAAAGTTGCTGCGGGCCGAAGGTGCCCCAGGCCGAAATTGCCCCAGGCCGAAGTTGTCCCAGGCCGAGGTTGCGCCATGTCGGTCAGCCCCGGGGGAAAGCACGTGCAGTCGCCCTTCAAGGCTGAAGATCTCTTCCGGTGCGCTGTCCGGCTGGTAACGAAGCACTTATTGTTTGCCCGCCAAATTCATGTCAGGATCTTACATTGTAACGTGCAATATATTCTTGTCGGTAAGATTCCTTGTCTGGGGTGTACTTACCACCCCTCAAATTGTGCAGTAAACCAGATTAAAAATTACAGTATCGTGATAACATTGTTAGCAGTGAGTTCCGCTCCTTTAATGCAGTCCGTATCACAGAAAACGAAAGGCATATGGGATGTAAAACGAAAACGGAACTAATTTAAGCCATGGTTTTATGGCTATTGCGCAACCTCTGCGTTCCAGTTTTCGCCTTGCTATAGCCATAGAACTATGGCTACTTTCTAATGTGGGTTCGGTTCCTCATGTGCTTCTCGCGGTAAATCATGTGGGCTAGCTGGAAACAAGGAAAAAAGGAGAATGGATACAAAGTCCAACGTCGTATTGTCAGTAATCAAAATACAAAAGCGCAGTCGTTACCTCATATTTTTTCTAAACTAAGAATAGAGATACAATGCGCCGTGTTTTTGTTAGTATTGTTTTGAGAAATAACTAACTGTTGATGTCGCTTGTCACAAGTTATAAGAAGGAACAAGATAACATTCCCATGATTGCTACATAGTAAACAAGACAAACCGCTGGACACACCCGCCCTATGACCTGGACATGTTGTAGCCGAGAGTCTCTATAGTTAAGAGCCATCACCCACTGGCCTCGTAGTTCACAGTCCGCTGAACCGCCGTTGGCTATTTTTCAGAGACCGCGAATCGAGATTGTTGGTCATTTTTCTCCTTTTATTTTCGGTCCTCCTTTCAGCACGAAGATGAAACCAAGGCGTTGTTTTAAAACATGGGAACCGTGCGAAAAGTAATGGGCGCCGAAAGGCAAACTCGTTGCTTTTTATTTTTTAAGGGCGGGGGGTGGGGATGGGGCATAGTTTGTGTGGGTGGGGTGGGGTGGTGGGTGTGTTACTATTTACATTATAGGGCAAAAAGGTGTCTCGTAGGGGGGGGGGTACACTCGTGCAGACGAGGGGTGGAGTAGGAGGGGAGGGGAGGGGAGGGGAGGCACGACGTGGGAGAACAGCGGTAACAGCGGAAACCCAAAATGAAATGTCAGCCTTCGCCATGAACTGCGGCCGGTGGTGATGGGGTGGCTTTAAACATGTTAACAAGGAAAAACCGGTGAGACTATCGAGGAGAACTAACTTCCCCTAATAGCTCCAGCCACCCTCCGCATCCTTGTCTGCTTCCTCCCCCCTCCCCCCTCCCCCTCCCTTTCTCCTTCCGTTACCTAATTACTCGGGGAGACGTTGCCCGGGGGGCTTTGTTCGCGGTTGCCATGACACTGGTGGGGGAGATACGACTGGCAGGGTTCTGTCGGGGTTCCCCCTTATCTTGCCTATCAAGACAGGAAGAAATATATTGCTGTGCGCATTTGTTCAAATCTCTAATCTGAGTCTGCCACTGTTGGCAAGATGGCAGCGAAATGGTGCTCCCTGGATTGTTTTTTTCGGACATGCGGGGATAGGGGTGAGGGGGATGGGGGGGTGGGGGGGGGGGTGAGGGGGTCGTGGATATGGCGAACTGCCAGGTCACGTTTTCATTCTCATTATAGGATCCTTAAGTCATTGTGTCGGAGCCCCCCGGCCTGGCGAGTTCGTGCAGTGGGAAGATTCTACCCTTGGTGTCGACAGTGTTTAATGGCCTGTAATAAGCCCTGCCATGGAGGCCAATGTTCCACGTGATTCCCTCTCGCTCTTAGTGCCTCTTTCTACCTCCTCGTCATATTTCGACCAAAAAATAGAGGGGTAAAATGAAGAAGCTTGGATAGCAGCTTTCAAGGTTCCGAGCCTGATTCATGGAAGGCATGCCTGGGTTATGGAATGCTATTCACGTGACGAAAGATCACTGCTGTCGTACTGGGGTCGTTATGCCTTGGTTCTGCCGATACCACACCTGTGGAGCCAAGGTCGCCACACCCTGGGCTGGGCTGGGCAGGTCTAGGACCGGGGGTGGGCTGGGCTGGGCCGGTCTAGGACCTGGGCTGGGCTGGGGTGGGGTGGGCTGGTGTGGGACGGGGGTTGGTTTCGCGGGGGCGATTTCCGACACGTGCAGTGAAATCAATCACTCTTTTATCTGCCGCGGAAATGCGAAGGTGTCGGTGCGTCTATCTGATAACTTTTGTATGAATCACATTTGGTATTATAGGAGGTAAAAATGCAGGGCGGTGCTCGGAGTTGTTGATTTCGTTTTTTGGCGAAATCGGCGTCTTTGTTGTAAGTTTCTAATTTTAACGTTAAGAATGCAGTGGATGATGGTGTATGGCACGTGAATGTCTCTGGCTCGCTTCTGCGTTGTTGCCTTCTCCCTATCTATGGCGCGTTATGACCACCAAGTGCGGAACCCAAGTCCCCACTCCCCTCCCCCCCCCCCCTCCCCACCCTCCGCTTCCACGAACTCACAGTTCACAAGTACCTAGATTTCAGCGGCTGTTCATACCTTAGCATGTGTGATGATGGGTGGTCGTAAGAACTGGCAATAACTGATAACGGACTCCTGCTGTACGTCTTGTCTTCTTACCACCGACATATATCATAGTGTGGCTGGCTTCCTAGCCTTCAAGGATCGTTGTGTCGCGCTATCTGATAAACCTAGCGCGTTGACCCCCGTGTGTGTGTGTGATCTGCCAGCTGGCGTTGTCACTCGCTCGTGGCGCCCTCTATTGGTGAGCGGCAGGGATTGTTGGCACGTGACCTGGCTCTATCGTCCACGTCAGAACGACACTGGCTAGATGATAGGGTCTTCCCACAGCCCACCCATATGTTGATACCTTGATGGGTCATTTCAAGGAGTTTCTGGTTTCTGGTTCTGGATCAGTGCCGGATGGTTCCTGGGTTAGCTAGCGTCTATTGGTGCCGTCTCCAGACACCGGCGGCCGCATCCACGGTGGATCTTAATCTCCCACCGCTAGGTGTCAGCGCGGCAGACAGTCTGGGTGATCCCGCTCTCCCCTTCCCTCTCCCCTCCCCTCCCCTACTCCCCTGGCCCCCTCTCCCCCCTCCTCCTCTCTTGAGCACCAACGCTGAAGGTATGTCGCTCGGCACTCGCTGATATTCACTCTCCCGTGAGGGGGCAGCAGCAGTCACATAGGCCGCGGAGACACCTATTGGCAGGTTGGTTTCCCTGGCGGTTGGCTCGCCTCGTGATGGCTACCGGGATAATCCGCATGGATACCACAGTCACCTTGTGTCTTTCTGGATTAAGTGGATTAAGCGGAACGGGATCCAGCGTGCGGACTACGTGCGGCTGATCACTGAGGACTTCGCTCTCCGGATCCCTTCGATTCCGGGATTCGACAGTGTCAACACCTGCTAATTAGCGGCCGCCGAGACGTGGAATCCAGATTTCCGGCTCGGCTGTTGGATCCGGAATGCGGGTCCCTGCCCTGGCGTGCCCCGGCGGACTAGGGGTAACTAATTCACATGTCTGGTGGCACTGCAGTGAGTTTGGTGGCACTAGTCCGGGACTCGTTTCACTCTTTGGATAGCCACGCCTGGATCAAACGGCTATACGGGAATCTTTTATGGAGTAAATCTCTCCAGCGTTGCTACGGAAAGCCACTGTCACCTGATTGCGTCTTTGGATGTGTTGTGAAGTGTATGGGATTGGCGACGAATCGGATTATACACGTGGCAGAGGGATTAATGCCAACCGGCATGAAGTGGATTATTCACCGACATTAATAGATTCATCTGGATCACCCATAGAATATATATAGACTCCATACACCTGCCTTGATGAATCTCTCAAGTCACATAGAAAATGTGCGCCTACCGCTAGTAGTATATTTTGAGGAATATTTTTTTCTTGTCTAACTCATCCCAGCATTGACGGCATCGGAGTGCCATCATCACTGCGTGCCGCACCGGGGCGGCCGAGTACCCATCACTCTGGTGGGATTATAGACAGTTTATGGCCTTCGACGGATTGGCTTGCGTGGCTTGTCGCTGATCAGACCCGACAGTCCGTTGCTGGGTGACCGGGGGACATGTGTTACCTGGCGAGGCGGTAACTAATTCACTTGTCATTTTGTAGCCCGAGTACGAATCTCACGTCTAAGTTATTGGTCAGATTTGGTCTCCCTGCGCTCCCTGGCCACTGTGCCCCTGCCGCCTGACAGCGGGCTGGGATTGAGGGTTTACAGGGAGTGGTGAGACAGTGGGTGGATCATTAGGTATGACGTTACACGGACTACTGCTGGCTACAGCTGTGTCGACGTAAAACACGTGGTCGAGTACTGTGCTGAACCCGCCCTTTAAATACACGGCTTTAGGATATATTATGGATTCTCTGGCTGTCTGATTGTGGCGGATTTCATACAGTGGACTTTGAGTCATCGCTACGCTTAGGAGGACTGGGGAAAAGCGTTCTTCGTGTTATAAGTGGCGTTACCTCACTGAACAGGTGGTTAGTGTGTGACGACATGTAAATGACCGGAATCACCGTGACCAGTGCGGAGGTCATACTTCATTGACCAGCGCCGACTTCACAGACCGTTCTGCCTGGCGCTCTGGCGGCCTCATCGCATTCCAGACCTATACCTTTTATGTATAGCGTATACCGGACTGTTCTCCCTCTTTCTCTCTCTCTCTCTCTCGCCTCTCACCCTCTCTCAGACGGCAGTTTAACGAACCTGTTGCTGAGTTAGTACAGGTTATTGACTAAGGTGGGACGTGGCGAGGGTTTGGTGGGCAGGCTGTGTGGGTGTCAGCGGGGACAAGGGGCCGCGACCTCGGGCTGGCGAGAGAACAGGGCGTGATAAGATACCTGGTCGCACCTCCCCGTTATGGAACTCTCACAGGCGCTCCCAGAAGCCGCTCCCTCTCTCTCGTCTCGTCCTTCCTCCCCCCACCCCACCCCACCCGCTTGTTGCGCTGCCTCCACAAAAATGATGGTCTTTGTTAAGGGCGGATAAGCCAGCCTCAGCCGCTCAGCGGAGGGGAGGCCCTGCCGTCTTGTGGGCGATAAAAGGCGAACAAGGTAGTTAATTGTGGAGGCGGAGAAGACCGAGACAATTTGAAAGTCTGGCGCGGTCGGGAGTCGTCGGGGAGTGGTGAAAACTGATGGACAGCCGCGTGAAGAGGAAACGCAATACCATTAACCGGCCTGGTTCCTGGCTGGTTCCTTGCCTGGCCCCTTGCTGGCTATAGGTCTACCGCCGAGGTTCGCACCGCCACGGTAGTGACCACGGATTACCGGCGGTCGGGAGAGAGGCTGATGTGTCGTCCTCGTCTCCACATCTTTGCGTCTTTGACGAGCAGGTGACGGTGCCTCAATTCAGAGGGGAGATTTACTCTCTCAGCGAGACGCTTTAATCTTCTTCAATAGGGCGCTTGGCACTTCGGCTAGGAGGGAATTACACGCTCAACTGCGGGTTACCATCGCTTATCTCCTCGTAGTTTCCGCCGCAGACGCCTTCCAATGGAAGACAAGGAAACGACGCGCCACTGACCACGTGGTTTGCTGTCCCTACCACGTGGTTTGCTGTCCCACCACGTGGTTTGCTGTCCCTACCACGTGGTTTCCGAGACTAACCACGTGACCGCACTACTTCCGTTACCTGTTATACTTTTTGTGTGTGATTTTTTTCTTTGGAAGTGTTTACTCGCTGGATGGAATATAGATTACTTTGATCACCTCGCTGGTTACACGTGCACGTCTGCATGCTGGATGTGTTTCAGTGTTTACGTATGTGCACAAATAACATTGTTGTGTGAAGCTGTCACACCCTCAGGCCCACCGCATCCGCTTTCAACTTGTTGCGGTGTTTTTTTATTGTTGATTATGAAAACAACGACGTGGATTTAATTCGTCGCCTGTCGCCAGCCAGGCCTCTGCCTGTCGCCGTCCCTCTGTCTGTCGCCCCCTCTCTCTCTCTGGCTATATCTAGATGTGACTCACATTACTGGGAAAAAAGGATACCGAGACCAGCGTATGTGTTGAGTTGTGTGCACAGAGTGACCACACTGGTGGCTCCCTCTGCCGGGCGTGTGTCGCTGTCTGTGGTAGATACGCGAGTTGTATGCATATACCTGGTGCAGATAACACTGGTTGTTTCAGATATATATGTATATGGAGCGTGAATCCTATCATGATACTGTGACTGTGTTCATGGAGGCAGCGTCTGATTGAATATCCCGTATTTGAGTTACTATGCTTCACGCGTGCATTGCGAGGGCACTGGTATATACGACTTGACCATTGCTGTTCAGTGTGTGGTGTTGCCATCGGAAAGACACAGTGAGAGAATTGTCATAAATTAACCGGACAACGCCAATAACTTCAACAGGAGTTCAGTGTTAAACTTCAGCGGCAGTTCAGTGCGGTCAACGCCGCTATGGATCCCAGTGGCTCTGGTTCCCCGAGCGATAAGTTCGTGACGACAAGCAGGCTGTCCCTGTCCAAGGTGGGCGTGGTGGAGGCTGACCAGGAGCAGGAGCAGTACATGGGCATCAGACGGTCGCTCGCCAAGTTCAGGGAGCGGGAGGCGGCCAGCCGAGGCAAGGGGGAGGGTGCCAAGGAATGGAAGAGCCCCACCTTTATCAAGCCCTTGGTGATCCGCCGTTCCCCGAACCTCCCTACGTATTCCGTGCCGTCGCTGGTTGACGCATCCGCCGGAAGTGGCGACCGGGAGCCAGACCGGAATTGGAGATCGGATCGCAGGAAGGACCTGAAGTCGCTCCATCGGAGCCAGGAATTCGGATCCGATACATTGCAAGGACGGGAGCGGGATCGGAATCGGGAGCGGGACCAGGATCACCTGCTGCAAGGGGAGCGGAAACTGGATCAAAGCTGCCGCAGGGTGGCGTACTCCACTCCGCGTCTGGATTTCGACGGCGGCCACCCCAGGAACAATGCCGACCGTTGTAATGGTGGCGGCGGTCCCGGCGGCGGTGGTATGGGGGGAGGTAAGGGTGCGGTGGGGGGCTGGGGCGATGTGGGGGCCACCAGCGCCAGTAGCAACTCACTCCATATCAGGACGGAGTCCAGGCACCGCGGCAAGTCCTTCAGCCCCGCCAGGTATCGGTCAGACGACTCGCTCCAGGACAAAGGTTCATTCCTTGCCGACCCAGAGACGCGTCCGGATCCGGAGCAGGATATTGCTCCTTCTAGAGGAGACTCGGCTTTGGTGGAAGAACCATTCGATCTGGATCGGTGTCTCCAAGAGCTCACCCTGGATACGACGGAGGACGAGTCCGCTACTGCCAGCGGCGGCAGAGGCGGAAGCTCCCCGGAACCGGAACAGGCTGGTTCCCTGGTTCTGGATGATGATAACAATGACAATGACAACGATGGCGTGTTGGAGATTGATGATAGCGCGGCTGATTCCCTGCTTCGTGTAGATGAGGCAGGGAGCGAGTCGGCCACGGATGAACACTTTCAGGCGACCAATGGAATGGCAACGGATTATGTCCGGTCGCGGGGGGATGAGAGTCGGGATTGTCTCCAGGATCTCGGCAGTCGCTTCCTGGATCTGTCTAGGGTCAGTACTCACGGGAGATCATTATACCATTGTATAGGACGGGATTGGCGGGGAAGTTATGATTTTGACCTTAAAGGAAGTTGTTGCTATGGGGATGTGACTGATGTGTGGTTCTCTCACGTTGTATCTTGTGATCTCGTGTGATCTCAACTGTCATCTGTCATTAGCGAATCCGGCCAAATCTATTGCCATGTCACTGTGTACCGGTCGAGCGTCTTGTCACCACGGATACCAACTAAAACTCGACCACATATCGCTGTCATTTTGTCACTGAGTATACCGCACTAACATTTTGTCATTTATCACTGTGATAAACAGTCAACCTTCGTTAACTGTCTCTGAGCATGCCGGTCACATCTTACACTTTGAGCCTGAAATTCGCAGTTAGTGGCCGCTTCTGTATTTAAATTGTTCATGGCAGCGTGCATGTGGTACACTTTTGTGTTCTCGTTATCCTACTCTACACTCCCAAGACTGGCAGGTGGCCTTGGGTAGCTTTTGTTCTTAATCCAGCGGCCAGAGTAAAGCCCCCCCCCCCGCCTCCTCTACCCTCATGAACCACCCACGTGTTCTACTATTCACCATCCCCTCCCTCCCTCCAACCACCCATGACCCCCCAACACCACCTGCCCCCCCCCCCCCCACTCCTTCCAACCCCACGCTACCAAGCCCCACCAACACCCTGGCAGCCTGGCCCCCTTGCCTTGGCTCACTGCCGCCCCCGCGACTTACTACCTGTGCTGGCGCGTTGATCGAATGTTTAAAGCACCTGCTGCTGGCTCTTATCATCTTATCACTGGTCACCTACCATTTCTAGGCAACCCCTGGGTCTCCCCCCCCCATCCCCGGTCGTGGGGCGGTTGAGACTCCGTGTGAGCGGTGTGCCTGTGGAGAACGGGGTCGGGGTAGGAGGGGTTGGGGTGGGGGGGGGGGGTGGAGGGGGCTGGGGCTACTGGTGGTTCGGGTAATTGAAAGCAGACCTCGGGGTTATCTGAGGTTAAAGTCACGTTGTGTAGTTGCGGGAGGTTTGAGCTATGTCTACTCGTTAGACCCTGCTCGCCTCTTTTCGAAAGAGGAGTGGGTAGTACTTTTTGTACTTTAACAGTAATCCATTGTGCTGTAACGCCCGGAAGTAGGAGTGGTAGCCGCCACGGTGGGCCGGATAGGGGTGAGGAGGTGGTGTTATGCCGGGGGCAATGTTATGCGGTGGCGGAGGAGAAGGAGGAAGTGGGGGGAGGGGCCTTTTTCTTCCTCAGATTAGTCCTTTGTGATAAGATTCTGCCGCTCAATATTTTTAACTTTGTTTAATTTTAAGCGGGAGAGATGCACGTTGCACCCCCCCCCCCTCTGTTTAAATATGTGCGATAACTACATTAACAATTCTGCTCAAAAGGAAGTAATGTCTTTCTTCACCTCCCTCGTCTTCTATCATTGCTAGGCATTAAAGCACGGAAGTTTAACTTTTACTATCAGTCCCCGAGGTTAATTCCATCCCATATCAACCAATGACGCCTTGTTTCCCATTATTTCCAAGCGTCAAACAGTTTGACCTCTTTTTGCTGCGTTCTATTTTAGTCTTCAGTGAACAAAAATACGACTTTACAAGTGGTTTGTGAAAACGATACACTCGTAAAAGTTGTTGGATCAGTCCTGTTTTCGGTTTTTCAGCAAGCACTTGAAGTTGAGTAAACTTAGTGCAGTACAGGCCGTTACAAGCGGGTAGTCACATCGCATCTTGACATTTTTTAAATCCGACACAAACTTCAATCCAAGATTCACCAGTTTTAACAGTTTGGAAGTTACTGTCTGTTTCCTATGTGGTGTGTTAATTTCTATTTTATATGTAATCAATCGCTTGCATCTTTAAAAATGTGGTATGGATCCGGTTCACACGCTTAGATCTTGTTATATTGAAATGGGCCACAAGATATACCGAGAACGGGAGCTGGTTCGAATATGTCTGCAATTAGGAGAACAATGTATGGCTATGCGACAGTGAAGTTGTCACTGTATGCTGCTTTCGTATTCCGGCTTATTTCCGGGAATACGTCCGGGTAATACATATACTCTACAGTGCAACCTTTATTAACCGGATCTGTAATATATAGTTATATTAGTATACTCACTGAGGACGGGATCGTGAATTCTCGAATCGCTCATATATATAACAATCTGCAGCCTTGGCGATCCGGCTACCTATCTAAACCTGCCCTGCCCTGCTTAGCCCCGCCCCCTTCCTAACACCGCCCCGTGTCTAAAACGACCACCTGTCTAAAACGGTCCCGGTACACCGTGCCCTGACATGTGACCTCCCGGTACACCGTACCCTGACATGTGACCTCCCGGTACACCGTGCCCTGACATGTGACCTCCCGGTACACCGTGCCTTGACATGTGACCTCCCGGTACACCGTGCCCTGACATGTTGCCGTCTGTGTAAACCGGCTCCTGTCTAAACATGCGCTTAAATAGGTTCCAATCCATTGTGTTTTTTAAAGACATATTTATTGTGGACATACCACCTTCCTGTATCGACACTATTAGGAAACTATTATAGGAAACAAAGAGTTATCTGCCCACGAGTCAGTACGATGTAAAACTATTGTTGTTGTGCCATACATCAAACCTGTACACATGAAGACTATGTTATAACTGCATATTATATGGCCTCGTGAAACCTGCGCTTGAAGATGTTCTAATGCATTATGTTTTTTAAAGACCGATTTAAAGATTGATGGTGACCACACTGACACATACCACCTTCCTGTATCGACACTGACAATTATAGGAAAGAGTTATCTGCTCTCAAATCAGTACAGTCGTTGTGCCATGCATCAAGCCTGTAAAGGTGAAAACTACATTGTATGGCCTCTCACTATGTTATAGCTGTATATTGTATGGCCTCTCACTATGTTATAGCTGTATATTGTATGGCCTCTCGCTATGTTATAGCTGTATATTGTATGGCCTCTCGCTATGTTATAGCTGTATATTGTATGGCCTCTCGCTATGTTAAAGCTGTATATTGTATGGCCTCTCACTATGTTATAGCTGTATATTGTATGTCCTCTCGCTATGTTATAGCTGTATATTGTATGGTTTCTCGCTATGTTATAGCTGTATATTGTATGGCCTCTCGCTATGTTACAGCTGTATATTGTATGGCCTCTCACTATGTTATAGCTGTATATTGTATGGCCTCTCGCTATGTTATAGCTGTATATTGTATGGCCTCTCACTATGTTATAGCTGTATATTGTATGGCCTCTCACTATGTTAGAGCTGTATATTGTATGGCCTCTCGCTATGTTATAGCTGTATATTGTATGGCCTCTCGCTATGTTAAAGCTGTATATTGTATGGCCTCTCGCTATGTTATAGCTGTATATTGTATGGCCTCTCGCTATGTTACAGCTGTATATTGTATGGCCTCTCGCTATGTTACAGCTGTATATTGTATGGCCTCTCGCTATGTTATAGCTGTATATTGTATGGCCTCTCGCTATGTTAAAGCTGTATATTGTATGGCCTCTCGCTATGTTACAGCTGTATATTGTATGGCCTCTCGCTGTGTTAAAGCTGTATATTGTATGGCCTCTCACTATGTTATAGCTGTATATTGTATGGCCTCTCGCTATGTTATAGCTGTATATTGTATGGCCTCTCGCTATGTTACAGCTGTATATTGTATGGCCTCTCGCTATGTTATAGCTGTATATTGTATGGCCTCTTGCTTGTCCTTCCAGTTCACCAGTCCCGACATGCCCGGGTACGTGGGTTTCGCCAACCTCCCCAACCAGGTCCACCGCAAGTCTGTCAAGAAGGGCTTCGAGTTCACACTCATGGTCGTCGGTAAGTGCCTCGGGGGTTCGTGACGTTACCGATGACGTCATATCATGTTACTTATCTTAGAGTCGTTTCTTACGTTCCGAAGCCATGTGTAAAATAGGTTTCATTTTCGCTCAAAGTGTGCTCATTTAAAATGATCTGTGAATTATAAATGTTATTTCTTTATATGCAATATAGCGGTGCAGTATATGTAAGTATGGATTGACATTTCGAAAAATGCCAAATTTAAAGGTACTTCAGTCAGGTGTTTTTCATTTAAATGCAAGCTCAAAATAACAATTGACTAAATTTTGATTAAAAATTGAATAAAATCTTAATTTTATGTTCCCTGAGAGTACAGGTGAACTTTTAATAAAAATTGAATGAACTCTCAGCTTCATGTGCCCTGGCAGTACAGATGAACTCACTCAAAGGCTGTTTTCATTAAAGGCCCGGTCGCTGGTTCCAACACACACTCCAAGTCTTTGTCGCTACATCTCTGATGTGTCTACTTAGCCATGTTTCTTTACCCTCTCCCCTGAGATGGTTGGTGCCGTACCCTGCCGCGTGGGGTCAATGCCAATGACTGACCTGTTAACTGGTAACCCAACGCCCCCTAGCGGCGTATCAATGTGGCAGACATCATTCCATACACCCACCGCCCGGTACCGCGCCACACCGGGGCGATTGGTTAACCTGTGTGCCACTGTGAGCGATGTGGCGGCACCGAACCTGTCCGCTGGGACAGCGTCCCGCCGGGGGGGGGGGGGGGGTAGAGCATATTGTGTGTCATCAGCTATCTAATACGTCACATTCCTCATTAGAAGCGTGATGGCTGGCAGATGTCCGTCTCCGCTGAGATCTTTAACGATATGTTTTTGCTTTTTGATACGACCGTCGGTGATACATCTCTGCTCTGAGGTGGATGATGGGTGCCAAACAAAAATGTTATTGGTTGTGACAGAGAGGGTAGTTATAAAATGGCGGTAAGATGAGACCCCGGGGTTGTGGGGGTGGGGGGGGGGGCATTAATCATGGGAGACGTACCTAGGACATTCAACCCACGCCAGGGAATCTCAGCCTGGTTTGTTTCGCGACTGACTGATGGGACTGGGACTGTAACCCTGGGTGGCTGTCAGGGGGTCACGGGACTTGTGGTCTGCTGAGATGCATGGCTAAACCGACAGCAACTGGCTGTCAGGCTGACATCTCAGACACTTGCCACTAGATTGGCGAACAATCACAGACTGGCTTGGGACATCGCCTCTGTGTCACGTGATGTCACATGAAGGCGTCGGTGACGTCACGAGGCTGTCACATGATGGATGGGCTGTAGCCGGTTAACTCACACGGTATTCGCCAGTTGTGCTCAATTAAATGGCCGATACGAAGTGCAAGTTGTGGGTAATGACTGCATTTACAGCAGCCCTGGAGCCGTTACAACGGGGCAACGATTGTCATCAGCAGATAATGTACCGTGTCTTGGGGTGAGGTGAAGGTAGTGGGTGGGTGTGGCGGTAGGGGCGTCGGTAGTATTCTCAAGGCGTTGAAGTGTAAACTTACGGAGGAGAAGAAACGGTGTGTAAAACGATATCCCCTCCGGCTGTATAGCCTGAGACCCTGTGGCCAGGTTCCAGGGTAGGTTAATGCCGAGGTTAACACTCGGCGAGCCTTGTCACCGAGGCCGGTAAAACTGAGACCTCCACTGGGCTGGTGTCAGAAGTAAAACACCACGGGAAGCGCTCTTCGCCTCCACGCTCCTCGCCCCCTTCACCGCCTCTCGGCACATTCTCTCTCTTACTCTCCGTCTCTGTCTCCTCCCCACAAAATCCAGCTTGGTCCTTTTGTCAACATTTGCTCATCACGCTTTTTGAGGAGCCGACTTTCCCAAGACCCCCCCCCCCCCTACCACCCCCCCGCCCGCTGCATAGCAGTTCTGCGGTGTGTTTTATTCCGAAGGCGGCCTTTGTCTCTGGTCGATGTGTAAAGACGTGTGTAGGAGCTTCAACCCAGGCGGGAACCACTTTATAAAAACCCAGTCACTTCACGGAAGAAAGGAAGATTTTTCTGAGTGATTTGTTACAGTTCTCCCGTTGTAATGTCATTATCCCACGCTTGGGTTCAGCTCATTACGTCCTGGGTATAGTCAATCTGAGAACAAATTACCCCCCAGCTGGTAGGTCTAACTTACGCTTCTAGAGAAAGAGTCATTGGCTGTCCCACTGTTGTGTGGAATGCGTTCTAAAAGGTTCTTGTGAATTACATAACCCATGGAATTGCGTGAAACGTGACTGACAGTACTGACTCGTATCTGTGAAAAGAAAGCCGTTACTTTTGACAAATATTTATACATGTATATAAAAATGCTTTAGTCCATCTTCATGCGCTCAAATAGAAAGCTGGCCAAACTTGATGGGAACTTATTTTCATAATGACGAATCAGTTCCTCGATAATTTCAAACTAAATACGTATGTAGATTAGACTCAGGACGCCAACATCAGACATCTTTAATGAAAAAAACCCTCGAAATAGTTCGGTATTTTTTTCAAGGCTTTTGTACGGCACCAATTTTCCTGGGGAATGTCCAATTACAAATGTAACTGTCCAATTACAAATGTAACTGTCCAATTACAAATGTAACTGTCCAATTACAAGTATAACTGTCGTATTACAAGTGTACGTGTCCAATTACAAGTGTACGTGTCCAATTACAAGTTTTAATTCTCCGCTTTCAAGTTGAATGGTCCAATTACACATTTATTTGTCTAAGTAAAGGTTGTCAAAATGGATGCCCAGGATGCGCGGCATATGCAGTGGCGCCTCCCGGTGGAGTAATAAGTACTACGACTTTCGAAGTGGGTTTACTCCAGCAGCGCTCCCATGGACCCTCGGGCGGGTGTGTACCAGAGAATACAGAATACCTTCAGTTTTTGTGGCAGAGGGGGTGGGGGGGGGGGGGGATTGGGGCTCCCTCATGTTGTGGTAAGCGCACTAGACGGCAGACCAATAGGTCCTTGGTTCGTATTATCCACTCATCCATCATCAAGGTTCCTTGGCCTTTGTGCGCGGAATAACCTTAATAACCTTAAAACGTTAATTCATTCATTCCTTCACTGTTTGATTCTAGGGGAGTCCGGACTCGGCAAGTCGACCCTGGTCAACAGTCTCTTTCTCACCGATCTCTATCCGGATCGGAAAATTCCGGGAGCCGCAGGTAAGCTGGGTCCCGCGCGCCTTGGTTGCCCTGGAAACGTTGCCCTGGAAACGTTGCCCTGGAAACGTTGCACTGGAAACGTTGCCATGGAAACGTTGCCCTGGAAACGTTGCCCTGGAAACGTTGCCCTGGAAACGTTGCCCTGGAAACCAGACCTGTAACGTAACCGTTTGTTTGTACTCATATGAGTCGTATGTGTTTTGATTATCTGTCACAAGTCATAAGTGAAAATAATTATTATTAAAACATGAAAGAAAGCCATAATGTCAACTGATAAGGAATTACAGGCTTAGATGATGCAGGTTAAATTTTAGATAGAGATTAAGATCAAGGAAGACAAATACTAAAGAATTGCGATCTGATAGACCTATGAGGCGGGTTATGTATTGTGATGATTGACCAATACGTGACGCCATGGTCAGTCACTCACTCTGAAACCTTGACTCTTGTCTGTCGGTGTCTTGTCGTGTGACCTTGACCGTGTACCGGTGTTGTGCCGTGTGACCTTGACCCTGTGTACCGGTGTCGGTGTGACCTTGACCGTGTACCGGTGTCGTATGACCTTGACCATGTGTACCGGTGTGTTGTGTGACCTTGACATGTGTATCGGTGTCGTGCCGTGTGACCTTGACCCTGTGTACCGGTGTCGTGACGTGTCGTGTCTTGTGTCACAGAGAAGATCGAGAAGACCGTGGCCATCGACACGTCGACAGTGGAGATCGAGGAGCGGGGCGTCAGGCTGCGGCTGACGGTGGTCGACACTCCAGGCTTCGGGGACGCCATGAACAACAACGACAGGTGGGGGTCAGGGTGGGGCTGTTGGGCGAAGGGTGGAGGAGCGGGGCGTCAGGCTGCGGCTGACGGTGGTCGACACTCCAGGCTTCGGGGACGCCATGAACAACAACGACAGGTGGGGGTCAGGGTGGGGCTGGGGAGTGGAGGGTGGAGGAGCGGGGTGTCAGGCTGCGGCTGACGGTGGTCGACACTCCAGGCTTCGGGGACGCCATGAACAACAACGACAGGTGGGGGTCAGGGTGGGGCTGGGGAGAGGAAGGTAGAGGAGCGGGGCGTCAGGCTGCGGCTGACGGTGGTCGACACTCCAGGCTTCGGGGACGCCATGAACAACAACGACAGGTGGGGGTCAGGGTGGGGCTGGGGAGTGGAGGGTGGAGGAGCGGGGTGTCAGGCTGCGGCTGACGGTGGTCGACACTCCAGGCTTCGGGGACGCCATGAACAACAACGACAGGTGGGGGTCAGGGTGGGGCTGTTGGGCGAAGGGTAGAGGAGCGGGGCGTCAGGCTGCGGCTGACGGTGGTCGACACTCCAGGCTTCGGGGACGCCATGAACAACAACGACAGGTGGGGGTCAGGGTGGGGCTGTTGGGCGAAGGGTGGAGGAGCGGGGTGTCAGGCTGCGGCTGACGGTGGTCGACACTCCAGGCTTCGGGGACGCCATGAACAACAACGACAGGTGGGGGTCAGGGTGGGGCTGTTGGGCGAAGGGTGGAGGAGCGGGGTGTCAGGCTGCGGCTGACGGTGGTCGACACTCCAGGCTTCGGGGACGCCATGAACAACAACGACAGGTGGGGGTCAGGGTGGGGCTGTTGGGCGAAGGGTGGAGGAGCGGGGTGTCAGGCTGCGGCTGACGGTGGTCGACACTCCAGGCTTCGGGGACGCCATGAACAACAACGACAGGTGGGGGTCAGGGTGGGGCTGTTGGGCGAAGGGTGGAGGAGCGGGGTGTCAGGCTGCGGCTGACGGTGGTCGACACTCCAGGCTTCGGGGACGCCATGAACAACAACGACAGGTGGGGGTCAGGGTGGGGCTGTTGGGCGAAGGGTGGAGGAGCGGGGTGTCAGGCTGCGGCTGACGGTGGTCGACACTCCAGGCTTCGGGGACGCCATGAACAACAACGACAGGTGGGGGTCAGGGTGGGGCTGGGGAGAGGAGGGTGGAGGAGCGGGGCGTCAGGCTGCGGCTGACGGTGGTCGACACTCCAGGCTTCGGGGACGCCATGAACAACAACGACAGGTGGGGGTCAGGGTGGGGCTGTTGGGCGAAGGGTGGAGGAGCGGGGCGTCAGGCTGCGGCTGACGGTGGTCGACACTCCAGGCTTCGGGGACGCCATGAACAACAACGACAGGTGGGGGTCAGGGTGGGGCTGTTGGGCGAAGGGTGGAGGAGCGGGGCGTCAGGCTGCGGCTGACGGTGGTCGACACTCCAGGCTTCGGGGACGCCATGAACAACAACGACAGGTGGGGGTCAGGGTGGGGCTGGGGAGAGGAGGGTAGAGGAGCGGGGCGTCAGGCTGCGGCTGACGGTGGTCGACACTCCAGGCTTCGGGGACGCCATGAACAACAACGACAGGTGGGGGTCAGGGTGGGGCTGTTGGGCGAAGGGTGGAGGAGCGGGGCGTCAGGCTGCGGCTGACGGTGGTCGACACTCCAGGCTTCGGGGACGCCATGAACAACAACGACAGGTGGGGGTCAGGGTGGGGCTGGGGAGAGGAGGGTGGAGGAGCGGGGTGTCAGGCTGCGGCTGACGGTGGTCGACACTCCAGGCTTCGGGGACGCCATGAACAACAACGACAGGTGGGGGTCAGGGTGGGGCTGTTGGGTGAAGGGTAGAGGAGCGGGGTGTCAGGCTGCGGCTGACGGTGGTCGACACTCCAGGCTTCGGGGACGCCATGAACAACAACGACAGGTGGGGGTCAGGGTGGGGCTGGGGAGAGGAGGGTAGAGGAGCGGGGCGTCAGGCTGCGGCTGACGGTGGTCGACACTCCAGGCTTCGGGGACGCCATGAACAACAACGACAGGTGGGGGTCAGGGTGGGGCTGGGGAGAGGAGGGTGGAGGAGCGGGGTGTCAGGCTGCGGCTGACGGTGGTCGACACTCCAGGCTTCGGGGACGCCATGAACAACAACGACAGGTGGGGGTCAGGGTGGGGCTGTTGGGTGAAGGGTAGAAGAGCGGGGTGTCAGGCTGCGGCTGACGGTGGTCGACACTCCAGGCTTCGGGGACGCCATGAACAACAACGACAGGTGGGGGTCAGGGTGGGGCTGTTGGGTGAAGGGTAGAAGAGCGGGGTGTCAGGCTGCGGCTGACGGTGGTCGACACTCCAGGCTTCGGGGACGCCATGAACAACAACGACAGGTGGGGGTCAGGGTGGGGCTGGGGAGAGGAGGGTAGAGGAGCGGGGCGTCAGGCTGCGGCTGACGGTGGTCGACACTCCAGGCTTCGGGGACGCCATGAACAACAACGACAGGTGGGGGTCAGGGTGGGGCTGGGGAGAGGAGGGTGGAGGAGCGGGGTGTCAGGCTGCGGCTGACGGTGGTCGACACTCCAGGCTTCGGGGACGCCATGAACAACAACGACAGGTGGGGGTCAGGGTGGGGCTGTTGGGTGAAGGGTAGAGGAGCGGGGCGTCAGGCTGCGGCTGACGGTGGTCGACACTCCAGGCTTCGGCTTCGGGGACGCCATGAACAACAACGACAGGTGGGGGTCAGGGTGGGGCTGTTGGGCGAAGGGTAGAAGAGCGGGGCGTCAGGCTGCGGCTGACGGTGGTCGACACTCCAGGCTTCGGGGACGCCATGAACAACAACGACAGGTGGGCGTCAGGGTGGGGCTGTTGGGCGAAGGGTAGAGGAGCGGGGCGTCAGGCTGCGGCTGACGGTGGTCGACACTCCAGGCTTCGGGGACGCCATGAACAACAACGACAGGTGGGGGTCAGGGTGGGGCTGTTGGGCGAAGGGTAGAGGAGCGGGGCGTCAGGCTGCGGCTGACGGTGGTCGACACTCCAGGCTTCGGGGACGCCATGAACAACAACGACAGGTGGGGGTCAGGGTGGGGCTGGGGAGAGGAGGGTGGAGGAGCGGGGTGTCAGGCTGCGGCTGACGGTGGTCGACACTCCAGGCTTCGGGGACGCCATGAACAACAACGACAGGTGGGGGTCAGGGTGGGGCTGTTGGGTGAAGGGTAGAGGAGCGGGGCGTCAGGCTGCGGCTGACGGTGGTCGACACTCCAGGCTTCGGCTTCGGGGACGCCATGAACAACAACGACAGGTGGGGGTCAGGGTGGGGCTGTTGGGCGAAGGGTAGAAGAGCGGGGCGTCAGGCTGCGGCTGACGGTGGTCGACACTCCAGGCTTCGGGGACGCCATGAACAACAACGACAGGTGGGGGTCAGGGGTCAGGGCGGGGTCGGGACAGCGTGGGGTGGGGGACAGAGTGGGGTGGGGTGGGGGACAGGGTTGGCATGGGGGGTGGAGATAGTGGTCAGGAGGGTGGGGGAAGGGTGGGATTGGGGGGATCAGGAGGGTGAGGGAAGGGTGGGATTAGGGAGGGGGGGGGGGCGGGGTGGGTCAGGGTTTAGCCAGGGGATTCTGAGACGGGCTGGGTTGGGGTCAGAGTGGGCGTTTGGGTTAGGAAATCAAACAACACTGAGTAATCACTTAAAAAGCTTGCGGACGTAAACTTGCTCTTAAACTTAAAAGCTTGTCGACGTAAATTTTTTTATCGCCTTATGTCGATGACTCCTTGTCGAGTATTTCGTTGTTTATCCCCGAGTAGCGGACGCCTCGTTACTAACTACCGAAAACACCTCCAGCTTCAGGTCTGTCATCAAGTACATCGACGACCAGTTCGAGAAGTACCTTAACGACGAGAGCGGCTTGAACCGGCGCAACATCATCGACAACAGGGTCCACTGCTGCTTCTACTTCATCAACCCCGCCGGCCACGGGTGAGTAGTAGCTGGGGGAGGAGTAGAGCGAAGCAGCGCCCCATGCGATGTAGGCTCCCAACGATTAAAGGACACGGGCGTGAACAGCAGCGCGATGGCTGGGCTGGAGAGCTTATTCATCAGCGTCGAACGCACTAAGCTGAAGGTCATTGCAACGCAAGAGGTGGTTGCTTGTCTGCGCGTGGTTGCCTGGTATAAATCGCCTAAATATGGTTAACAAGTAAATTAATTCTTTCTGTTATCTATATTACCTGTTTAACGTGCGGGATGTGTTTGCCTGTCGTTACTATGACATTTGGCCAGTGCATAGACGACCCCTGCTTCAGGGTGCTGTTGTAATATCGCCTGTTTATGGTCTGTTAACGGCATTATGTGCTCGCAGGTTGAAACCCCTGGACATGGCCTTCATGAAGGCCGTCCACCTCAAGCTGAATATCGTCCCGGTCATAGCCAAGGCAGACACCCTCACAAGGCCAGAGGTCATTCGGTTGAAACACAAGGTCAGTGTGCTTGGGAGACCCCTCGTCTGATGCGTGCTAACTGCGTAACTGTAAATATTGCGGGTCCATAGCGTTCATATAAGTGATCACTAAGTGGTGTTGGGACTTCAGAGTAATCCACTCAGCCCCGCAGTACGATATGGTGATTTATGCGATTTTTTTAAAGGACATATCGTAAGACGGCACCCTCTGGGTTCCACTATCTTAACTTTCCACGTGTTTTCTTTACATTTCTCTGTTACGCCGAATTCAAGCTGTTCCACGAGGTCAAATATTTTTACCCTAGCATTCTAAGTAGGTCATATCAGAGTCTCACTTTGCGAATGTCTTCTTTGATTCGGGTATATATATATGGAGTACATTCTGTCATTCTGACAAGTTTCCAGTGTGTCGTTGTCGTGGTTGCCAGGTGATGTGTTCAACTGATATAAAAGGTGTCATATAGGTAACTAGGTGATATTGTCTTGGTTGCTAGGGGATTTGATTATGCCTCAGCATGACCTATGTGTAACGTACGTCACAATGAATGGTATCCAAGCAACGTACTGGTTGCTAGGTGATGCACTTGTTGAAGTTGTAGGCTATATTATCACGTAGATGATGACGATAGGTAACTAAGCGACGTGTCGGTTGCTACGTAACCTATTGTTGAAGTAACATTGTGTATGATATACTAGCCTACGTGACGTAACAATGAGGTTTGTCGGTTGCTAGGTGATGCGGCAGATTGAGGAGCAGGGCATTCAGATCTACCCGCTACCGGACTGTGATGAAGACGAGGACGAGGAGTACAAGCAGCAGTGCTCACAGCTAAAGGTCAGTCCTTATTGACCCTATGGTGACCCCTTGGTGACCCCTTGATGAACCCGTGGGGACTCATTGGCAGCCCACTTGAAGTTGAGACCAGGACATGCTCGTGTAGCTGTTCATGTCACAAAAAGAAAATTTACACATGTCATGTCATGTGGCTTGTGAATTCCTTTAATCCGACGCCAACGCGTTCTAATTCACACTCCTGACACTCCTGAACTACTAAAAGAAAAGACCAGATATCAAAACAGTTCGTACAAAATATGCAATTTTGTAAGCAAGGATGCATATGTAGCGTGGAGCTAAATAATGCGCTTCCGTGCAGCAAACCATTTAATTATATTATCTACAGTACAATCAGTGTTCTGTAATATTGTTTCAATATACGATGTTTATATTAGCGCATATTTCGTGAAACTGGAGGCAGTTCCAGTGGCGTCACCTAGGACCAGAATAGGAGTTGTGAGTCCATTACTGATAAAAAAACACAAAGAGTCAGTGTTAATCAGCACACGTATTTCGATGTCTATGTTTCCAGGATGCCGTGCCTTTCGCCGTGGTGGGGTCCAACACGATAATGGAGGTGCGAGGGCGGAAGGTGCGTGGCCGGACCTACCCCTGGGGGGTGGTGGAGGTGGAGAACCCCGAGCACTGCGACTTCATCAAGCTGAGGACGATGCTCATGTAAGTAGCCAAGTAGGTACAGGTGCGGGGGGGGGGGGGGGTGGGATGTCTTTCCGTGAGATCATAGTCTGCGTGTTTGGCCCTTGTCGAGTGCACTCTGCTAGGAAAGACCTTGTCGTTTGGTGCATTGGTCCTAGCCCCGTCTGTGTGTTTCATGGAAGAGAATGAAACGATCTTTACACTGTGGAAATTGAAGTCTGTTTGATCGACAGCAGTTCTACTGCACAAACCTTGACCTACTGTGGACTACTGTATTTCCGATGGAAATGTACCAGAATAAAAGCCACCACGCAGGCTTCGAAGTTATAGGGTGTTTTCGGGATGAGACTGTCCGGAACCATTGCACGTTGATGGTATAGGTCCCTAGCTAGATACTGGTTTGTTACTAGATGATTATTAAGTGACTCAGTTTGAAAGCATTATTCGGTCAGTAAACTTGCTAAAAGGTAATGGATTAAACTACGGAAGCATTTCTTGTCATTGTGTTTGTCGAAAGTTATTGTTGAAGTTATATGGCCTCACTCGGGTGTATGTTATGTTATATTTATCTTCCACTTTACACATTTTCAGCACGCATATGCAAGATTTACAGGAAGTGACGCAAGAGATCCACTATGAGAACTTCCGGTCAGAGCGGTTAGCGGGTCAGGTGGGAACCAAGCGCATCGGGTAAGTCACGTGTCGCCATCTATTGGCGGAGGTGCGCACTTCAAAGTCTTTCCATTTTCTTTTCCTCTATCTATGTATTTTGTACAATTTGTTTTGTTGTCTTTGATCAATTCGGGAGTGATAGTTTAATTTGGAGCAGGATTTGTTTGCTTTTCAATTCTCTAACATTAAAAAGTATACACATTGTATTTGTCAGATCTACGTTGTATAAAATATCTGAGCCTCCTAGTACTGTTTTATTAGAGCCATCTTAGGGCAAACAAAATCAATGGGCCAATGACAAAATAGATTAGTTTATGTTGCACTATGTAGCGTTCTTAGGGAACTCCAGTCGCTGTGTGATGTGTCAGTAAAAACGTTAAATAAACAAAACTCTAATCAAAAAGGAAGCAACATTCGCGTTGGATCGTCATCTCCTGAAGTCTTGTTCTGTGAACCATGCTGTACTTTTCCCATCCTTGAGTTTCTTCCTTTATATCTGGCCGTTTATCAGTGGTCTCCCTTCTGTAAGGCCGCTTGCGACGAACGCGACCAAGAGCCAATTACATTTAAATGTTTATACTACGCATGTTAAATCTGCGTTTGTAAGTATCTTGAAGAAAGGTGTTATAGAGGGGAGTTGCACTGTTGACGTTAAACATTGCCATCTACAAGGTCACGTGTGTATCACTATTCATGTGGCTGTTTGTTTATTTCGTCCACCCCTTCGTCTGTACAACCCGTCGACTGTACCTGTCTCACTTACCTCACATGGTAAGCAATGAGTGACATTCGCCTTGGTCTTGAATCGTTGAGATGGCTTCGTCAATAACATCGGCCTCCTTACTTACTGTCCTCTCCCACCCGGCGTGCTAACGTCGAGGGTTACCTTACCAATCACAGCCTCCTCCCTTTGGTATGGGTAGTAGAACCTGTGTGTGGTTATCAAGGGTATCAAAGCCTGTTCCTCTGTTATGGGATAGCCCCTCTATATGCTCTTACCAATCAAGCCATTTTTCCTTTGTTATTGGGTAGCCCCTAAATATGCTCTTTTGCTTCATTTTTTTTGGGGGGGGGGGGGGGGTGTCAAGGTAAAAGCTTTCTTCCATATATTAGGTGATATACTTATCAGTAATAGCCTTGTTTTCCTTTGTTATGGAACAGCTCCTATTTTGCTCTTACCAGTTGCAATCTTGGTCCTCTGTTATTGGATAATAAGTCTAAAGCTTTCCTCCTGTTTTGGGGGTAGACCGAGTCTATCCTGTTGGCTTAGGGAACTCGGATCTCTCGGCTTTAGCCCCGCCAATTACCATATAATCCACAACCATAGCTCTGCGAATATTAACAGATAAATATATTGGCTATTAACAAATATATAAGGGGGTCCCCGCCACTAAGTCCTATCAGCGCAAACCACCTTTTCCACGTTTCCGTAACCGCGTGAATGTGGCTATACCTGTGGCATGGCTGAGACTACACGTGCATAGTTCTTATATCACTGACGGAACTGCATCATTTTCCTTCCTTACATTGGCATCCAATTTCACTACTCCTGTGCAATCCTATTAACTACACAATTCAGGTCGTGGTTGCCACTTCTCCATTCCGTGGCTGAAGACTGGCTGGAATGTATGTGAAGTCCCAATGTAATACGTTGCCTTGTATGCGTGTTGTGATGAATGAAGTTGTTTACTGTACTGACCAGCAGGGCATGGTCACAGAGCCTGTTGTTGGTCCCATCCTGTATAGTTATACATGGAGTGGTGACCAGGTAGAACCCGAGACAACAATAAGAAATCTATTAACACCTTCGGTGAAACCTTCGCGGTGTGATTTTTGTGCGAGGAAATCCTGAGTCGCTAAGACATAACCAATATATTGACATGGACATCGACGCCGCGTCTGATATGTAGTTACTTTAACACATGGAACAGTTTCGTCCTTTAATTCCTTCGTGTGTTGCTGACTGTAGGCGGTACATATGGCTGACGTCACACACCCACAGGTGCATGGTTCTTGTTAAGTCGTGGCAACTGCCGGGTTTCAGCTTTGTGTTATGTTTTGGTTCTTGTTAAGTCGTGGCAACTGCCGGGTTTCAGCTTTGTGTTATGTTTTGGTTCTTGTTAAGTCGTGGGAATTGCCGGGTTTCAGGTTTGTGTTCTGTTTTGGTTCTTGTTAAGTCGCGGAAACTGCCGGGTTTCAGCTTTGTGTTTTGTTTTGGTTCTTGTTAAGTTGTGGGAATTGCCGGGTTTCAGCTTTGTGTTATGTTTTGGTTCTTGTTAAGTTGTGGGAATTGCCGGGTTTCAGCTTTGTGTTCTGTTTTGGTTCTTGTTAAGTCGCGGGAATTGCCGGGTTTCAGCTTTGTGTTATGTTTTGGTTCTTGTTAAGTTGCGGGAATTACCGGGTTTCAGCTTTGTGTTATGTTTTTGTACGACGTTTGGTTTAAGTTTCTTTATATTTTCGTTTGTGATGTTTTTCAATTTGACTAATACCACGGTTGGCATTATAATGCTGAGAATGAGTTGAAATGTTTGTATTCCGTGTTCTATGCCCTGTATGTTTGAGATATTTCTTGCATCTGTCGGCATAATTTTCGTATCTATGTTTGAATCTAATTGTGGAGGACTGCATATTATGAACATGTCCTAAGATACTCAAATTATATAAAGGACTGTTAATTAATCTGGCAAGGACTAAACGTTCTGTTCAGATACTGGAGACACTGGCTTCTCACTTTGTATCAGGATATCTCACCCGGTTCACCTTACACTATGAATGTGAAAAGATTAATTTGTATAATACTAATTGACAACTCCATATTGTGAGTATGGCGATTGAGACTCTTATTTCATGACCCTATTTGATTACTTTCCAGAAAACATCGCAGAGACTCTACAGAAATATTCCAAAAGGAAGAAAAGTTATCGGAAAAAGAAAAACAGTTGGCAGAAAAGGAGGTTGAGGTAATGAGATTTGATAATTCAAGTGACGTCACAATGATAATAAGGTCATTGTGAGGACGCGCTTCTGAGGAACGCAATACACATGGTTGTAATTCCTGTTGTCGTTTTCAGTTTCCTTGTTCTGTGTTTTGTGGGGGCTTTGAATTGTTTGTGGATGTTAGGGGTTGTCTGCCTTACCCTTCTCATTTGTGTGTGAGATGGCCTTCAGTATGGCGAATTGGTCTTAATTGAGACCAGGCAAGTGATATTTTTGTCCGCGAGATATGTGTCTATGTCATCTCTCATCATCGCTTCATGGTAATAGCATTATTGGTATGTGGTCACATGAGTGCTCATTCCCTGTCCCACTTGCAGCTGCGGCGGATGCAGGACATGTTGTCCCAGATGCAAGCTGAGATGGGGCGACAGCGGTCGGCCTCCGGGGCCGCCGGGGTGCCGGGTTCGCACCCCGCCATGCCAGGAGGCGCCGCCGCCGCCGCGGGGCCCACCCAGAGCAACAACAACAGTAAAGGCGCCGCGGGGGGTCCCGGCGCCAACGGCAGTGTTAACGGCGTCGGCCCCAAGGCGGCGCCACTGGTCAAGATGAACCAGGTATAGAGGGCGCCATCTATCGCGGGGTGAGTGTGTGAAGAATAAATCGTTACTGTAAAATAACGTTAATTAAAAAACACGGTTACTTCCATCAACCTCCTACTATTTTGTGAGTAGGTTATTTGGTCCAATGTAACTTGTACAAGAAAGTAGCCCAAGTTTTTAAGTTATAAAAGTTATTACTTTGTTTCGCTCGCTGCGGTAGTGACACTGATACCGATCTTACCTTGGCTCCTTGTAGTTTGTAATGACACGGTTGGTGTTTATTTTGATATGCATTTTAATAACTACTTTGACCAAAAAATAAATACTACTTTAAACACCTAATATAGAAATGTAGTAAAATATGTTTTCCTCTTGGTGATCCAGGGAGTCTTCCGCCGCGCCCCGCCCACTGTGGGCCAGCCATCTGGCCAGGACACACAGGCAGACTGACCACACTGTATCAGTATTGACCCTGCACCCACCCACCCACCGCCCGGCGCCTCTAGTCTCCATCTCGCTCCATAACCGGATGTACGTCCGGGGATCCTGTCACCGCGCGGCTGCCATGGCAACCGACCAAGCCACCAGCCACCCGGACGGGAACTGGGGTCTCGTTCCTACAACGGAAATCACGTGGATATCCTTATCATGGCAACGCACAACGTGTCCGTTTGGAGGATCCCACCGGTACCATAGCAACCGATGGAATCCTGGCTGCGCGTGGCATGACGTGAGGTCACATCCGCCGCGAGGATAGAGATTGTCGTCGCGTGCGTTGCAAGGTCACGTCACTTCATTCTCCACCTCTAAAACCACGTGACGAGGTCACGACCTTGCTTTATGTTCGTCGCCTGCTGATAGACTGACCTTCAGGGAGGTTTCTCTTCCATGTGTAGCCAGGCTACTGGTCCGCACTATATGGTCATGCATGACGTGTCGTATCTGTACTCCGATCACGTGGTATCTGTGCCTAGCGTTGTAACGGGTACAGCGTGTCCGGCGTTACATGCCGTTACCTTTTTCATGCGGTCTTGATATTTAGTACTTCTAACTATGAAAACCAAGCATTATTTATTCTCTTCGTTTCTCTTCCTGCTTCGAGAGAGATATCCACTACCCAGTATGATGTTTATGACTCAACTATTTCTCGATATGCTCGTGTATCAGTGTCTTATTCTCCAGCACATTGCCAGGTTTGCACCTTCTATTTCACGCGGATTGATGCATTACTGCGGGAAAATACTTACGAATAGAATCTCCTTCGACAATAATATGAAACAGAACTGAAAGGTACTTCCCTTCACAATTCCCTCAATGAAAGATATCAACATGGGAGCTGTTATCAATGTAAAGCCGGACCACACTGTTAAATCAGAAGGAAACTTTTTGGGGTGTAACCTTATTCAATCACACACAGAGAGCCTTCACGTCAATATTTGTGAAGTGGCTGCCTTGAGTCTGCTACTCTCTGCGCGGATTGATATAGATACCAGGAATGAACCGTTTCTTCGCGAACATATAATTTTGTTTCTTGGTTCCAGACGCCCCTGTAAAGTTTCGATATGGGGTGGGATTGGGGGGGCGGGGGGGGGCGGTATCCCACGATGTGATGTTGAGCCTTCAGAATACTGAAGCCGTGCACTGTTAAGCAAATGGTGCTGGTTCTATGCAGCTATGTAATCTTATTTGGCTAACAGTTCTCTAGTTTATTGAACAGTCCGTAGCTCTTGTCGTTTTTATGTGTGTGCCTACATTGCATTTACCGTGTTCGTTTCGAGGCCCAAAAACCGCGGAGGCATATCTTCCGCTAGACTATATAACGTATGTAGCATAAGGGTCATCAACTTCGTTCATGAGGTGTATTTTGTAGCCAACTGCTTCAGTCATACTGTTGTCGCGTCATTGCCAATGTAAAGCACGTTTCTCGTGCAAAGGTTCGGGGTATGGACTTATCATCGTTAATGTCCACCTCTTTGGTGTCTGTCACATAGCTTTCTGACCAGTTTTTGAGACGCACGCCCAGTCACTATTTGGTTAGTTACAAGACATGACACCGATATTTTACGAATATTGGGGATATCACCGTTACAGGAGCTCTACATAACCCTACGACACCCATATGATGACCCATATGATGTAAGATTTAGTGCCCTGGACCCATCTTAGGCTGACACGAGCTGTTGTAGTCATACAAATATCACTGCAAAAAAAGGCAACCAGTTTTACATACAAACGTTGGGACGATGGTCGGATGCGGATAATAAGGGAGAAGGGGAGGGGGGGTTCGGTTGTATCCTGTACTCTTCAGTATCCCACTTCTGTGTTATATTCAATGTATATTCCATTGCCACTGGTGTTATAACCATGTAACAGTCACACAGCCCCCCGTATGTATATAAATACATATATCAATATAATCGGCTCCACGGATATCAGAATTGTGCTGCAACTAACAACATAGCATGTGAGACTGCAAGGACCAAATCAAAATGTGGTGTCATAAAATGGGGTTCTTTAATTCGGCCTATGTGCCATTGGTACGTTGTGAATGCAGCTGATCTCAGTGAAGATGTCAGCTACAGTATGTGCCCTTTACCAGGACCCCCGCATTTTCGTTTGCTTATTATTTTTTACAGCTTATTTTGACAAAAGTTAAGTCAGACAACATTATTGGTTGTCTGGGGAGGGGGACAAATTAACCATTATTGTGACGTAATTTCTTTGTTTTGCGTAAGATTAAAGCGGCATTTTGTCCCCGTATATGAAGTAGCGGAAGCCAAATAACTTGGTCCCGCCATGTTGAGTCCATGACCCACCACCCCGTGTCACTGCCATGTACAGTCGCCCCGTAGTCGGTTAGACCGAAAACTAGCGCCTTCTTATATTGACACGTTGTCGCCCCGAAGTTGGTTATGCTGAGAACCAGCGGCCCGCTATTTGGATCATCGTGTAGTCGCTGTCGTAGATCATTAGACCGACTGTCCAGTTCCCCGCCTATCCCGTGAGCACATTGTACAGTACGCTAGTTCTCCGTGTGCACCAGCTTGTAGCCCGTGTCGAATAAGACGTCTGTCCAGTTCTCCGCCTATCCTGTGAGCTCATTGTACAGTACGCTAGTTCTCCGTGTGTTCCGTAGTGTCGCCCTCCGCTTTGTGATAGACGTCTGTGTTCGTAGAGTAGCCAGTTAAAGGCTTAACTAGGTGTGATTCAAGCGAAAGATTCGATCCTAACTGCTGTCAGGTTATTTTAACAGGATTTATGGTTTGAGACCTGAAGTCCTTGTTGATAGGCCGGGTATGTCTGCAGTTCCCAAACCCGCCATATCACTTCGTTCAGGAGTTTGAGGCTGGAACGTTTGGCAAGTGGCTTAACTCTATGTCTATGCCGTCTTCCTCGCCTGGTTTGGAATGATCAGGCAGATTTCGGTAAATCTAACTGAGCGTGGGCCAATTTAGACTCTCTACTTTCACTGAGGACATAATTATGTTTATATATCTATACATGTATATGAACTTCTTTTATTTGTCGTTTTTGTGCGGTTTTTCATCCAATCAAATGCTATATGAAGTCTTTCACTAATATAATTATTTCGTTTTGTAACTATTGGTTAATTGCTTGGTATCTGTTCCTCGCACTAGGAGAGGCGCGTCCCTAGAAGAGGTAGTTTTGCCATCTGGGAGATATATATATCACAGATGCATGGTGAAAGGTAAAGAAGAAGAAAATCTGCAAAGAGACACCTAGCGGAAATGATTGTTGCGACATCTGTAAGGAGAAAATTCACATGAGTAATATGTGAGCCGTTCTTAAATGGTTTGCTCCAGCACAGAATGCTGATCTAGTGTTCTTAGTATATATAGACTTTGATATCTAAGTTGATGCCATACAGAAACATGTGCTCGTAAGCTTCAACAATTTGACGGTTCTTCACAAGTAGTTTAATATATTTATTCCGCCTCAACTAAGGTTTTATCATCTCGTCTATGTTCTTGTTCAAGGCCTCTATCTCTGCGGCCAAATGCTTGTCTTCCTCCACGATATATAAATGTGTGTTCGTTCAACGAGATACTGCTGCAGGTCCCACATGCTTACGCAATGCCTTGCGTCAGTGATAAGGCAGGAGGAGGGGGGGGGGGGGGTCCTTCACAATTATAATTTACATTGTAATGTGTATTCGTAGCTAAATATAAAGATTTAAATCTGCTCGTATGACATTCAGATTTTTGAAGAGAAATCTTTTATTGGTGTCAATATTGCATAAGCTAAATAGTGTCTGGTACGAACTAGTACATGTACACACGGAAAAACTCATTTGTTTTTTTGGGTCCTGCACATATGCGCAAAGACCAATGTACAATACCGTCAATTAAAACAATATATTATATTAGTTGCAAAAACAGCAGCATTAAACATCTAAGAAAGAAGAAGAGCTGAACATTGCCGGGAATATTTACATTTATATTCGTGTATTACTTAAGTTAAATTTGATGCATGTTAAGTAAACTTTTTATTATTCGCAGCTCACGGTTTTTCGTAATCTTGAGTTCAGTCGGTCTGTTACTTCGCCAGGGAAGCATTCTTGCGCTCGCCAGAGAACTTCATTGATATGTTCGCATTTTAAGGTGCCCATTTTCGCGATATACTACTACAGCGTGATATGTAAACATATATAATCGTATAAGTTATATCCATTATCTTTATTCGGATAAGTTATAAGTGACTGAATGTCCGGACTATGTAATATATTATATATATAACGTATCCACCAAGCTGGAAATGTGCATTTTTAGAGTTGTTTGTCCGTAGCTTCTGTTTTTGTGGTTACGACGTGCGCTAGCCCTCTATGTCCGTACTGTAGGTGTATGTTGTTAGTATGTTAAATACGCTTTAACACAAACACAGTGGAAATAAAATGGTAACCCATAGATTCTTGCGTCTTCGCTGCACTTCGCCGATCAGTTTTGGCAAGCTTACATTCGCTAGGTGGAGCTACGTTCCACCGCAAGCTTGCATTCGCTAGGTGAAATTTCGTTCTACCGCAAGCTTGCATTCGCTAGGTGGAGCTTCGTTCCACCGTAAGCTTGCATTCGCTAGGTGGAGCTTTGTTCCACGGCTCAGCCCCAGTCAGAAGGCCGAGAGTGCTGTGACGACTGAGGGGGGATATAAACTTAGTTGTCCAGATTTATGTGGAGCATATATCGACCTCATACCAGTGATGACTCATTGAAAACAAAATCGTATGCAACTTAAAATTATGGAAAAAAAACTCCGGATAATCATCAATTACCTACCTATTTGTTTGGTATAGAAATTCCTCTATAACATCTATATGCATTAATCCTTTTATTCAGTGGAGCGTATTTGATCAAGTGCGCATTCACTGGTCCACTTTCTATATACATAGTGAACGCCAACATTTTGTTTATCCACCCTAAGGTCTGTTTTTAGGCCCTTGACAACCCATCTTTCAGAAGAAAGTCTTGACAAATTTTTAATCTTTACTTGGGTGACGGTTGATCAACTGTTGCAATGAGACTGATCGGATAGTGTCCAATCACTTGTCCAGCTATATAAAGACAAACATTTATCCAATTGCATGCATCCCTACCAATTTTGCCATTGGATAAATATCTAAGTTTATCAGTAAATGCAGAAATCGTGTTTGCCGTCATAACGTACCCCTAAGGCACAGCCAAACCTCATTGCCGCGCCGTCATGGGGCATTTCACGTCTTCTCTGTTATCATGCAGCGTTCACGGATTCAGGGCAAAATAGAAACTGCACCTTAACATATTTACCATAACGACCGGTCTTATCGGATTCTTTTATCTGTACCGCCGTCGGACGCCCCTCAAAAACACACGCACACCTTCAATAAAAAACACAGCCACCCTGCTGTACTGGTGGTGGTAGAAAAGCCAAGCACATGTTTATACCTCACCGTGTCACGCTCCACTAACTCTTGACTACAATACCGGGGGTCCAGGCGAGAAACCTCACTGTCATTGTGCTGGTAGTCTTCCACCCACGTAAGGTCAAACAAGACAAGCAGACGGCAGGAGCAGACGACACCTCTGTTACGAGGTGCCCAAATATTCCCTCCCCCCCTCCTCCACTCCCCTCCCCCAACCGCTCTTTTTGTGTGTTTGCAGCGCTTGGTTGCTGGTGAGTAGAACCTGTCTGGCGGCTGCTACAGACAACATTTCTCTTACATTCAGACTGAGTGACTGAGCTGGGTGAGCAGCTCTGAGTAACATTCAATGTAAAATGCGCTCATTGTTGTCTGGCTCATTTTTGTTGTTGTCAAAGTCAGAAGGGGGAAATTGTTGATTTCACGCACTGAAAACGACCAATGACGTTGTCGCACGTGAACACTGCTCGCTTGTAGTATGGAACGTGTGTGCTGTACGCAGCACGAAACTGCTCTGTAAATAGACACGACCCTTTAATAGATAGATATATCTAGCCACTTTGACGGCGACCACAACCATTGCATTATGACACGGGATGTGGATGGGCGTGGTCTTCATACTCCGGTGAGTAAGCCAGTAATTGTCTTGTCACATTTAATATATAGGTCGCTTAATTGTACGAGTCTCGTTTCTTCTCATGTTGGCGCACTTCTGTGTCTCAACATGGCTCACGTATAACTCACATTATGCCACGTGGTCACAGGTAGCGCAAAACGCTCCTCTGGTATATGGACCCTTCCCGCCACCCTCTTGCGACTAACACCATCCCCCCCACCTCTTCCGTCGTGGGCAGTGACGAGGGTGGATCCTGGTCACAATGGTCGGCCACACCCTGACAGTAAAGATGGGTCCAGTTATGTGGCAGGCAAGACTGGTAATATCGTAAGTCTCCATGCTGAAATCAAAATTTGCACTTACTCTGTATGCATATGATTCCTGCTGTCAACGGGGAAGTTAAACCAGGAATATTGTGTTTGAATTAACACCAAGGGGGTTGGGGAGGGGGAGGGCGTAACAGATCCAACCCAACCAATCCCTTGGGTAAGGATACCCCCCCACCCCCCACACACACATACCCCGGTATATTTATCCACAGTGGTCCAGGGTGCTGTGTCCTGTGTAATAGTGGCCACCTCATACCTATTTTTGATGGGGTGCTGTAAGGGGAGAGGGTAGTCCCATCCTTCCCTCACCCTTACCCACGTATGACCCCTCACACTATGACCTAATTACTCCCATTCCCACACAAACACGCTCCAATCCAATCATGTCCCAATTATAGTCCATGAAAATAAATTACCTTGGCGTGTTTTTTCGCATTCCACTTGAATGTAGGCTTGTAGCTACCGGACTCAAATTCCTTTCCATCACGTGAATGACAAGTTTTAACACTGTGTACTACATGACTTTATCCTCATTAACGGATGAAAACTGAAGTCCCCGTCGTTATTTATCATTGTATAATGAGCGTCAATATAAAAGAACGCAAGATCGCAGGAGATAAGATTGCAGATTTCAGCCATCACTCAAAGTCGACAATTTAAATTTTGCATAAATGACCGAGTTTAACTTATATAAACGATCTTACGCGAAATGAATGCATGATTTCGAATGCTAAGATTACCTAGTCAAGCTGAATTATCAGAACTTCTTTATAATCTGCACTTAGTGCGACATTATGTTAAAAGTAAAGATTTCAGTTCTGTCTTTTTTTTCCGTTCAGATTGAACATATTATAAGTTGCGGTGTGAAACCACACAAACTCGTGTGAGTGCCTCATCGCCATCATTTCTAACGTTTCACAGGGGTGAGCAGGGTGCCCGGTGGGGTGGCAGACACCCAGGCGGGCCCCCCGGGGGGGTCTTACCCAGGCTCAGCTGCCCGTCGGAGAGAGCCCAACGGCTCGGAACAAAGGCCCCTCCCAGCTTTGTTTCGCCCTCCTCATTATATATGTGCATATTTAATTAGCACTGCCTCTGTCATCGATCGACAAGCTTCAAGGCCAAAGTGCTTGGCATGTCGGCCGGCTTCCCGGGAAGGGAAGACGCTAGGGAAGAGGGGGGCTGGGAAAATGGGGGAGGGTGTGTGTGGGAGGTGGGGGGGGGGGGTGGAGGGTGTCGTGGGGAGTTGGGAACGTGTAGTCAATAGGCCCGGTGGGGGGGGGGGGGGGGGGTTGGGGGTATGCCTTCACAAAATAGCGCTTTGGGGGCGAAAAACGTCATTCCCGAAGTATTTCTTCTTGGTGGAAATGTTTCAGGTTGAGATCACGATTTTTATTTTTAGCTGCACATTGATCATGAACTAATGGGTTGGAGAGGAGGGTGAGGCCAGGGGAGGGACCAATTGATGGTGAGTCCGTACAGTATAATGTTGTTGCTAACAGGGGGTTCTGTTTATGTCATGTATTGTGTCAACTTTGACGTGGATGTGAACATTTTGTCACGCTATGTATATAGATCTATAAAAAATTGTCTGAAGCTAAGGGTGAGCATTGCACGCATCATTGTGCAGCTTCGGGTGAGCGAGACGAATGTAGGAAGGGGTGGGGTGCTATAGGTCGATGGTGGGGGATGGATCATGTAGAAGGCACGGGTTACAAGGGGGCGTGGTAGACGCCCTCATGACGAGGCCAAAGGGTGCCAGTGCCCCCCCGGGGGAGGGGGGCTTAGCTTTGGGGTGTTCCCGTTGTCCTCGGGTGGAGGGGCCCTGAGAGCAGACTTGGCTGCTGTCTGCGATGCCTTTTCCACAGGGTGGCGAAGGCCGCCGGCAGTGCCCGCCAGACATCCCGGCTTAAGGGGTGGGGAAGGAGGAGAGGGAGAGGGGGTGGGGGGGCGCTGAGTCAGTCATCCCATGCGGGAAGAGACCGGGGAAAGGGCAGAGAGAGAGAGGGAGAGCACCCGGCCGGGAGGGGAATTCGAGGGAACACACCACCCACAGTCAGCAAGCAGGCAGCATCAGCGGCAACCACCAGCGGGCAGCACATGCACCCCCCCCCCTCCCGCACCCCTCCCTCCTCCCGCGCCACCCCTCCCGCATCCTGTACAGGGCCACGCCAGGCCTGGTCATTATCATAACCCACGGGGTATGGTGACGGCGCGGCACGGAGCTCGCTACCGTGGCTTGGCCGATAAATGTTCTAATTTAGCGGCAGACGCCTCGCTGTTCACCCCCCATCTGAGTGAGTACCACAACCAAGCACCCCGGCCTCTACAACATGTGAGTACCTCGCTTCCCTTCTGCGGGTGATGGGCTGAGTATGTCTCTCCACCCTCTATCCGTCCGTCTGTCTTTCCCTGGCAGACAGACATGCAGGCTGTTTGGCTGCGTGCCCGGCCCAGACACCAGCGGATGTGACTGGGGTGTCTTGGTGGAGGTGTACGGCTTGAGGACAAGCGGCCTGCCTGCCTGCCATGCCGTGCAGACTGCTGTAGGCGTCTCTCTGTATGTAACCCACAGTCACGGCTTTTTATGGAATATCTGGTGCCCGGCGGCCTCGCAGAAGCCAGTGGGTAGGTATGTATGGTGATGTGTGGAGTATTGGTCCCGCCATGCTGGGGAAATACCGATAAGATCCAGACAGAGAGAGAGAGAGAGAGAGAGAGAGGAAGAGAGAGTCAGAGAGACCTTGACCGCAATCAGGTAGGCCGGAATTGAATGGAGTGTGGTCGATCTACGACTGGACATTCTACCCTTGACACGACGAGGGAAAATCCGGAGTAGAAATATTGCTTCAGCTTTGCCGGCATCGGTTGTCTGTCTGCGCCACATGTGTGGTGGTATTGGTGCCAGCGTGACCAGCCTAACAGCCAGTCTATAGCCGTCTGACCACGGCACGGAGCCGGTGTATTTCGGTGGAAGGAAATAAACAGAAAGCCAACGCCATCTGAACATCTATCTATTCCAGGAGCAGTCGGGAATCAGATGCGTCGCTGGTTTATTTTATATTCGTAGGCGTGGTGAGTCTGGCGTTATTAGCGGACTGACCAGACTGCCCTCCCCAGGGCGTACGTGTGTCTGTATATAGTGGATACCGCCCGACATTCAGGGTAGACATTGCCTGCCCTGGTCGGCCCATCTGGCTGGCTGATGGCCGGCTGCTGGCATCGGCCGGTCACGATGGTGGGAGGGTGTTGCGAGTTGGGGGAGGGGTTAGTGGAGGGTACTGCAGGCTCGACGCCTGCCTCTTTGCGTTGAAAGACGCGATTTGCAATTTGCAACAGGAAGGGTTACGTTGCGGCAGCTGACTCGCCGGTTCCTCCTCTTTGTGGCGTGGATTATGATGCTGGATGGATGGCGTGGGCTGGGCTGGTAGGCTGGCCGGCTGCCTCCACTACTGCTGGCTGCACGGCGGGGAGATTTGATGGCTGTTCAGGCGGCCTGTAGGTTGCTGGCGGCGTGGCTGACCGTGACAGCCATCTGTCTGATGTTATACATCAGCTGGCGTACCCCCCCCCCCCACCTTACCCCCCAATCTCCACCCTCTCACCCCCTCACCCACCCCTTTTCTGCCCGTTCGGCAGCACCACCCCTGGGCACACACTTCTGTGGTCACCCCTCCACCGGCGTGCACCCCGGTCGTTCATTTGGCATCCAGACCACTGACCAGAGAGGCTGGCATACTATAATACAAATGTATATTCATCCCCCCCCCGGCGTCGTCACATTGTAAGCAATCCCTGGGATATGTTCTGGATTACCATAGTGGTTTGTATTTGTATGGTGGTCGAAAGGTCGGTTTTTCTTTCAGAATATTTAATGACATATGACATTTAAACGACATGTGGCAGATGTACAATTGTCGCATTGCCATAGTTAATCTTTAGGATACGTATGATAGAAACGTAACGATCACGATTTGTTCTTTACCTTGACTTAAGGTAAAGAAACTCTACAGATCACGTTATTCAGGAGGTGGAGGGCCTGTAAACTGCCCCCCCCTCAACCCCCTACGGTATCATGCTCGTCAAGTGGAACATTTATTCCTCAGCAATGATTCCTCCTAGTGCGTAAGTGTGATATGTTGGAAAAGCTTTCACCTGTATGCTAATGGTGCTTGTGGACTGTCCGGAACAGCAACCTGAAAGTTTGATGATGTCTTTACATATGGTGATATCCTCGTCTACCTCCCACGTTAGATACAATCTGTGGTTGTATCGCCTCTCGACTGTCTAATCGCCAATTCATTAGCGTCACAACAATCTTGCTACGTGTCAGTCACAGTCAATGCTTACGTGGCGATACCCCAGGAACAGATGCCAATCTGTGTAACCAGGGTAACGTACAGTAAAGACGGCAGTGCATGTCGTCTGCCGGCTGGTAATTGGCGCCATTAAAATATGTCTGCCACTTTGGCTGGGGTGTATATATATATATATATATATATATATATATATATATAAGCTTTCTGCGGGGGGCGGGCGCGGGGGGTCTACTCTTTATGGTGTATGCTGGGTGTGAACTGTCCCCTGACGCAACTCCCCGTGTCGAGCCTTGCTCGTTGACTGCACAGCTCGGTGACATTGGGGCGGGGCAGGTGGTGTGGGTACCGGGGGTGGAGATGGTTGTGTGGGTACGGGGGGTGGATGGTGGTGTGGCAGTGAGGGGGTGCGGGGGTGGTGGGGCGGAGATGGGGGTGTGGGTGCGGAGGGAGGGTGGATGGGGAGGGGGGGGGGGAGAGGGTGGGTGCGGGGGGAGGGGGCGGGTATGGTGGTGTGGGTGCGAGGGGTGGAGGTTGACGACGAAGGCTGAAGGTGTGATAGTGTCTATGTGTTCGTGGTTAAATTGCGGTCAGAAATCGAAAGTGAGAACGTGAACGGTGAAAGGGGTGCCGTCTGCATTGAATAAACGAAAGGTGTCATGTGGACAATATGTAGGTGTCACGAAGCCCAGACCATGGCGTGTGATACTGCTATGACCTAATCCAGCAGAGGACACAGAGCACAGGACGGGAAGTTTAGTCTTCTCTGTAACTGCATGTAATATCGCGTTTGACGTGTGGAGCACGTTATATAACATTGCTTAACGCGTTGTATACATGTATTATAACATGTTATATAAAGGTTGTACAGCAAACTGTTTAACGTTTGTATGACGTGTTGCATAAGGCATGTATAACAGTCGTATAACTGGTTGTATAAAAGTTGTATAAGGTGGTGCAACGAGTTGCATAAAAGAATATAACGTGTTGTACTTTTCAAGAATGGTTGAATAACGTGATGCATAACATCTTGTGTAATTGTTGTATAACGTATTGTAGAACATGTTACATAGTTGTGTAACGTATTTTAAGAGTCCACAAAGAGCAGTGCGCTATGCAATGAATCGGTACGGAACATGTAGCGGCACCGGGAAGAAAAAGAAAATAGAAATACAAAGAGCTTAGGCTCGTAAAACCGGATTTCTGGCTGTGTTCGTGTAACAAACTTTCCGTGAGGATGGGAAGGTGAAGATAAATGACCTACCCATACCAGTGCACTTGGCACGAATCTAACGGAGCGACTGATTTGGAGGCTCCTTGAAAGATCTGTTTTAAATTAGGGAAAGTGTGTCCAACTTCCGCCCACAATAATTGAGTCAAGGTCATTGGAAACAGTTGCTGCTTATATCGACTTCCTGCACGCTTTTCGCGAAGTTACGCCGGGGGAGGTTGCAATTTTTCTGTAGTTTCGGAGTCTTCCGGAGTCCCCTCCCTCTCCCTCCCAGCTCCTCCCGGAGTCCACCAGAGTCCACCCCCCTCCCGGCTTCCCTCTCCACGTTAAACGGACTGACACGACTCCGTGGTTACCGGAAGCGGATGGAGCAGAGAGGCTGCCGGGATTAGGCCTGATAACACCTCGTCTGGATTACGACTCGAGGCTATTGAGGGTAATGCCGTGTTGAGAGGCTGCAGTGATGGGGCAGCCCGGGGGGTTGCAGGGGGGGGGGAGGAGATGTGTGGCCCTTTGTGTCAATGAGTGTGGGTGGATGGATGGGGGGAGATGGGCAGGGGGAGTGTGATGTCTGGCTCTTCGTGTGGTGGTGTGTGAGTGGATCGCTCCAACGATTCGTGTCCGTCCCTTCCAGAGACCTGTGTGGTAAACGCCTACAATCTGGATGCCGTTTATTACTGATTCTCTCCGCCGAGCGTCTTGAAAAAAGAAATGGCGCTAGAAGAGACGACCCACTGTCACGTGACTCCCTCCACCCCCCGCCCCATCCTCCCTCCCACCCACCAACATCACGAGGAGGATGGCCCTCCACCCCCCGCCCCATCCTCCCTCCCACCCACCAACATCACGAGGAGGATGGCGGCCACGTGTTTTGGCATCGCTTTGTTATCATGTCCTGTAGATAGATTATCCACGTGGCGCATTGGCTCTGTGTTTATTTGGGTTTGACGGATGTTTCCGTGGTAGCAGCAGCAGCTCTTCATGTTTACACCGACAGGGATATGGTCCATGGAGCAGCTTTATTAACACTTCCGGTAGTGTTAAGTGGAATTAATGAGCAGCAGTTACACTACAGGAAGGTGGATATTGGGGTTACCCGGTCTCGTGGGTTTAGGGGGTGGATGAGGATGGGGGGGGGGGGGGGGGTTACGACACATCAGGGGCGAATCTAGCATATACCAAACGAGAAACTCAAGTCGGCAATTACACTAATATGCATTACGCACTTCGCCTTTTGTTTTTCGGTTGTAATCATCAGCATCGTCATCAAAGTGGTGGTACTGATAGGGGTCGGCGTGTGGGTGTGTTTGTGAGTGTGTTGGAGCGGGTGGGGGGTCACAGAGAATTTGAAGTGTGGAGCGGACGTCTTACCCACCCCCTGTATACGCAGTTGGACGTATGCCACAAGTTGACGGCGATGTAGGTTCGGGGTTTGGATAGCGACGGTGTGAAAACGCTGACGGCAGTCCGTCAGGGGGCGGTACTGGTATTGTATCGAGTTTAATGTGCCGTTGTGTCCTAGGAGAGAGTCTTTGAGAACTTTGGGAAGTTACACCTGTATCGTATTGTTATCATTGTTAGCCCTATTTTAGTGGTATCATAAATGCGTATTGTAGTGAAATATCATTTAATCCGTATTGTCGTGGTATCATGTATCCGTATTGTAGTGGTATCACGACAAAGTCAGTGAGCCTGGCCATCCGCCTACCATGCTATTTCCCCATCTAGCGGCTGAGGTTGCAAAAGACCTACTAATATCGGATCTTGATGATATGTGGGGGATTTCACGAACGCAACGGGGCCTAGTCGGCTAAAGTTACCATATAAATAACGGGCGATTTTAGCCGACTAAGCCCCGTATCCGGCTAAACTATGTACATGCACGTGAAATAGGTCAATGATCGTTGTAATTTACTGGCCTACTTTTGATTTCTCTCCATCACGCATACCCATCGCTAATTGGTAAACTTTAAGCCTTATTGACAGAAGGCGGTTTCGAATCTAAATCTAACAAGTTGTGATTCTTCCTGTGTCGTCGAATCTCCAGTTTTATGGTGGGATTTAATGGGACGCTGCTGTACAATGCGACGGGAGCCGGTGACTTGTTTGGGAGGACCCATTTCTTCATAGGGCGCTTGTTAAAAACCAAACACCGACCACTTCCTGTACTTTGTTGATTTGCGGAGTCTCGCCGAATGTGTTTTTGCCGCATGTGATTTTGCCGTCGCACTATTCGGACAGTAATGTCGAGTGTAAATAAATGCCACCAGTACACTCATTAATCAACGGATCTCTCGCAAGTGTTGATATCACGGTGTCCCCAGAGTACACATTGATACATAAGTTTACTTATTTCATAACTACATCCTGTAATAGCTACAGAAGCAGGCGCAGCACTGGCCATGTGTTTGTTTATCAACATTCCTTGTAGATAATATCCACCACAGCACGGTCACTGGATATGTAGTGTAAAGTTCTTAATTTCAGTGCAGATAAGGTAGAAAGCGTCTCGTTCCGTGTGGAGAGAGCGGGTTTGTGTGTTTTAATCTGGGGGTGTGAGTTGACAGGAACAGATAAAGTCCGTAAGATGACCTCCAAAATAGAACAGTGCTCGGCAAATAACAACTGTAGACGCTGATATTTACAGGTCATTGGAGCTCTGACATTGAGAACTCTTACATTGACATTGATGCGATAAGAGCCGAAGCGCGAGGGGGTAGAGTAGGACTAGTATGGGGTGGTATGGGTGGGGGCGGAGTCACGTGGTGTGTAGGAAATGACGTCAATCCCGGTGGATTCTGAATGCTGGTGGATTCTGAATGCTGGTGGATTCGGAATTCTGTTCAATTTTAAATTCCTGGTGAATTCTGGTTTTGGATCATAGTCAATTCTCATCATGAATTATTTTCAAAGAAATTATGTTATGGCTAGAAAATTGCTGTATGAATTTTTGCTTTGTGGCACGCTCTTCTATACTTCAGGATGTAGAAGTCGGTAACATATCACAACATAAACAGGAACTAGGTGGCGTAGCACTCTTAATCCGGCTCGCAACGACCTTGACCTTGGCCTTGTCTATACGCGCGTTACATCCGACGACCGAGCTAGACGTCAGAGTTGACCTTGGGCGAGTGTTGAAGAGTGGCTAGGACTCTTATAACGGCAGGACTGCTGTTAGTAAATACCGTGTCTATAGATATTTATAGGAGTTGTTATTAATAGGGCCTTGCAACTTCACAGATACCCAATCTGTTTGGGGTTTGGGCAGTTTACGCCGTACGCCGACGGGACAGCTGTTGCGCGTGTCTGTCATGATGTGAGACACACTTTTAACCCATTTGTTTACGAGAATGCTCCGCGCCAGTAAAAACATGGTGAATATCATTCGCACTCCTGAAATGAACAAACCCCTGTTTGTGACTTCGGTGGAGCCTCTCTTGCCATCGGGTCATTATGAAGAGGATCGTCTATTCTTGTGTTGGATTAGTTGATTCAATGCTGTCAAGTTGAGCGTCAAATCACTTGTCGAGGCCACCCGCAGAACAAAAAATATTTATTAGTGTTTTAAAAGCTTGCAGATATAGTCGAGACCTAGATGTGATATCACGTCAGGGTGATGATGGAAACAAGCGGCCCGTGTTTTTCGTTTGAGCTGTAACAGTAAAAGTATCGGTGGGTGGCCTTAAAATGTCTAGTAAAATGATGATATATGTACTTCGGTCGCACCATATGTGAAACAGTGTACCCCCGCTGTGCTCTTGTCGTCTCTGCATGGCTTTGTTCCACCCCATCTGTCTACCGCAACTTAAAATCCTATTACTCTTCAGTGACACCCGTCATTTTTTCTCCTACTTCCAGGTTGCCATGGTGACGTCGCGATGAGCGTGCGGCCTGCACCAGGCGCGGATACTTGGCCTCCGATAACAGATGCTCTAAAGTGCTAGCTTTAAGCGCCGTCATCGTTCAGAATAAAACAAAAATGGATATTGTGGATAGGCAGAACGCCTACATTTGACGTTGGGATACACGCCAGAAGACTGGGATATCGGTGGTTTTGTTTCGCGTGTATAGTATACGCTGGACTCGAAGTGGTAGGACCTCGAACGAATGTCTGCCTCAAGGATGTCGACCAGACCGCTGCGGACCGCCGCGACAGGTAAGTGTGACGTCACCGCAAGACGTCAGTCACACAAACTGCAGCAGAATGTAAGCATTGATGCCAGATGTGTCCTCATCCGGTCAGGTCGTTAAGCGGTGGGTTTCGGTGAGCCTGAGCCCCTGTGGGGGCGTGAACGAGCCTGTAAAGCTGCAATCACCTGTTGGTCTTTTACACCACTTTTTAAAGACGAACGGTGTCGCCATCTGGTGAATAGAGTTGCCTAGATGGTACATTTATTGGAAGGTTTATTGGCACATTTATTGGTCGGTCTTGATATTATGTATCGAGAACAGGGATTTCGGCTCACCTCTCCCTGATGGTGCGTTATGGTACCCATGCGCATCGGTAGCCCGATCGGTTGACCGGACTGGCATGGATCGTCCCTTGCAGTCCACTGTCGCGCTGTTAGCCTGAATGTTCAGACGGTACAGTCTTGACACTTGTTCTTGTTACAGTAGGCATCAGACTGTCAAACTGTAACGTCTGAACATTCAGGTTATCGCGCTGTGTACTGCTGTGTATAGCCACGTGCTGGAGTTGTCAACGTGACGCCAGATGTCTCCATCACCATCCTGTCGCCGGGAAGGCTCTTCCGGACTCTTGACCTTGACCATTGACCAAGGTCGATACGGGCGTCTCTTGACTGATAATGGCATCATTTGCGGCGGGAGGAGGAGGTGTGAGGGGTGACAAGAAGATGTGTAGGGGGTAGGAGGGAGGGTGACCCGTGGAGTGTGTGCGTCACGCCTTGATAACGTGGGGGGAAAGTGCCAGGATTCTGTAATGGATAAACACGAGGAGGGTGTAAAATGCAAACAAATCCTATTAAATCAAGCTAAATAGTGGGCTGTAGTGAGGTTCCACCATGTAACTAACCCCGAGCGTCGTGTTATCCTCATCAGCATCTTAGTTGTGGACATATTTTCCTATCTGCCATCTCCCGATATGAAAAGCAAAATGTGTTCCATCAACTCTCTCTCAATCGCCGCCTTGTCGTCACCATACAATTACCCTGACTGCTATGAAAACTATATTAACATATGATGGTTATGTTCCCTTTCAATAATTTGCCACCCCCCACACACACACACACCCACCCTTTGCACGGCTGCGACCCCTGCATTCTCTATGAAGCGCCACCTGGCGAAGCTTACCTGAATACCAGGCCCGATGTGCTGGGCTAATTGCGGTTCACCTGACCAGGTAACCCGCTGCGACCACCACACCTGTGGATAAGATAACGCCCGGAGATAAGTCGGCCACATAGGGGCGGGACCCGGGGCCGGAATGCTCTCTCCCTGGTGCCTCGGCCCCGGGGCAGGGTGGGCGCCGTGTCTCAGGCCGGGGCTATAGGGTTAGTGGTTACCGACCACGATAGTCACCACCCCTCACGCAGGGAGGACATTTAGATCGCCTAATCATAAACAAGGGCTGCGAACCCAAACAACGGTTATCAGTGGGAATGGGCCGGCTTGGTGGCTATGATCTGAAGTCGTTTAGCCATGCACCGTGAGAGTGTGGGTAGATTTGGGTGGCGTAGAGGGAGCGTGGTGGTAGAGTGGGGTTGGCGGTAGAGTGGGGGTGGTTGTAGAGTGAGGGTGGCTGTAGAGTGAGGGTGGCTGTAGAGTGAGGGTAGCTGTAGTGAGTGGCGGTAGAGGATGGCGGTAGAGTGAAGGTGGCTGTAGAGTGAGGGTGGCGGTAGAGTGAGGGTGGCTGTAGAGTGAGGGTGGCGGTAGAGTGAGGGTGGCTGTACCGTGAGAGTGGGGATAGAGTGAGGGATGCGGTAGAGTGGGGTTGGCTGTAAAATAAGGGTGGCTGTAGAGTGAGGGTGGCAGTAGAGTGAGGGTAGCTGTAGAGTGAGGGTGGCTGTAGAGTGAGGGTGGCTGTAGAGTGAGGGTGGCGGTAGAGTGAGGGTGGCTGTAGAGTGAGGATGGCGGTAGAGGATGGCGGTAGAGTGAAGGTGGCTGTAGAGTGAGGGTAGCTGTAGAGTGAGGGTGGCTGTAGAGTGAGGGTGGCTGTAGAGTGAGGGTGGCGGTAGAGGATGGCGGTAGAGTGAAGGTGGCTGTAGAGTGAAGGTGGCTGTAGAGTGAGGGTGGCGGTAGAGTGAGGTGGATGTAACAGGGGGATATAGGGGTGGGGAGTTGGAGGGGTTGCAACCCCGTTGGCAACTTGAGCATACACTGTAAAGTCCGGCTTTCCGGCGCATCGCAAAGTGACATTAAATTGTTGATGCAACCCAGTGGCGGATACACGAGCGGGGATCTACTCCCTGCCAAGCAAAGGGATGTTTAGGATTGTTAAACTCGATTTTGTTCTCGAAATTACCCATAAAGAAACAATGGAGTTTTTCCATGCAAACTCAAGGCCATCTGGTGAAGGGATAGACCCCCGCCTCCCCAATTCCTAGATCCGCCCCTGGGGTATTAGTGTTTGACAAAGAGTATATGTTATACATCCTGTAAAAGAAAACCGACTTAAAACACGCAAACCGGAGCCAAAGATGATCGGGACCCTGGCTAACCACAAGCGTGATGTGGCAGCCATGGCAAATATCCACAAGCTAAAGACCACAAGCTAGAGACCTAAAGAACCCCCCCCCCCGCCACCCCGCAATGAGGCTGAACACGTTGTAAAGGTGTTCCACCCGGCTGTACCCTGGTACCTCACATCACGGTGTAACGGTGGGAAACACTGTCCAGTGGGTGCAACAACATCGCCAGGGACGGAGTGCATGTTGATGAGGCTGGGAGTAACGAGGGTGGGGCGTGGGGTGTGGGGGGGGGGGGGTGTAGGTTGTAGGTGAGGGAGTGGCTGCAGACCACCACGGTGGAGTTCATATACCTGTCTGGGGGTACTAGTGGCTCTAAGGGGTTAACGGTACCATTGATTGATGTGGGGTGGCAGGGTTGTACAGCTATGTATATGCCTTGGGCGTGCGTTGTGCGGGGGGAGGGAGTGCAGCAGGGAGAACACCTGGAAGGCATGGGTCATGGGAGCGTGCGGTCTAACTGCACAGAGCGCCACCTGGGGGCGCCATCACTTGCAGCGTCTTTGGAGACTGACACGCAGTGGGAAAACAGATGAGGTGTGAAGGGGTGGAGTGGGTGGAATACGAGACACGCACTGTTCCCGGATCTTTTCCCGGATGCGGTATCAACAGGTACATGTTCAGTCTAAATCCATGAAGCAGAGTGTGTGCGACTCCAGTGTATAGAGCAAGGTTCTCACTAATATAGCAGTTAGCCGCCTGGAACGATCTGCCACACACACAACTCACGCCAATGGTCGTTCCCCCAGGTGAGCATCTCACAGAACTGGAATCCAACATGTTCAGTCGATGGATAAATTGGGGTTAAGACCACAGGTTTTGTTGTACCTTAGTAGACCTGATCACGAAACCTGCAAGGGTAATGTGATGATTCACAAACAAGAGTCGACTCCCGATACCGACCAGGAAATTAACCAGGAAGGGTCACGCACCAGCGTGGTCGAATTTGGGCGATAATATGTGGGCCGATGACCACGTGCGCGACGTTTGTGGCTAGTGATCTGCCCACAGCCATCTAGTGTGTATCAGCTGCGGGAAGCTCTAAATATTGGTGATAACGTGCTTTGGTTGTATCCTATCTGTATGACACTGTGTGGTGGTAAAGTTGGTATTTCGGCTGTAAGTAAGTGCGGAGGGGGTATCTGGGAATGGCGGTGTGACATGGCGCTGGATAATTGCGGTAAACCACAGTTTTATCAACAATCCGTATATAGTAAGCAATGGCTGATTGCGACCGATCCAGACGCTTGTGCATGAAGACATAGTTGTGGTAAGAGTTGCTGTTATAAGAGGTTGTGTCCCATGTAATCCGCGCCAGTCGTGACTCACGTCGCTGTTTTGCTTTTCCCGTTTTGCCAGAGAACGGTGACGCCGGGGAGCGCGCCGGTCGCGTGGGGCTCTCGGACTACACCACCCAGCGCCTGGCGCAGCTCCGGGCGCGCCGAGCCGAGGCCGACGACTACGGTTACGGCCTGAAGACCTCCGCCACCACCGCCTCCTCCTCCACCTCCCCGGCCACCGCCACCAGCGCCACGGCAGCCTCGGCCACCTCTGTCACCGCGTCATCGGCGGCGGCGGGGGCGGGGTCATCGGCGGCGGTCCCAGCCGGATCCTCCACCACAGCGTCCGCGAAGGCGTCCTCGACGTCGCTCCTGGGATCCTCCTCTTCCGCTTCCGTCTCCGCAGCGCCCTCTGCGCTGGAGAGTTACCGCGCGCGGCGGGGGTTATCCGCCTCTGCTATGACGTCATCGTTGTCGTCATCATCATCATCGTCGTCGGCGGCGGCTGCAGCGCCCTCTACTGACGGACAATCGCGCGGATTGAGCTCGTACAGCTCGCAGAATGGACGCGCGGCGGCGGTTACCACGGCGACCAGTGGTGTCACGAGCGGGGTCAGCACCTCCGGTAGCGGTGTCGGCGGCGGCACCCCCGCGTCAGCCGCCCTGAGGAACGGCCTGGGGGGTGCGGGCGGCACGGGCGCCAGCTTCAGCAAGGCCGACTACCTCGCCTCCAGGACGGGCTCGGACCTCCTCCAGGGCAAGACCGGCAGCGGCCTGGGCAGGAGCGGCTCCCGCGCCGGCGACTACGGACAGGTGGGTGTGCATGCCTATACCATGCCTGTCACCGTCAGGGGGGGGGGGGGGCACCCCGTGGGTAGAGCGTTCGGCTCGAGTGTGCTCTGCCAGGTAAACCCACGCGGCTGGTTTGTGGACGCGGGTCAAACGCCATCTGTGCCAATGAATGTCTATGAATGTGCATGATAATGTTCCCATGTCTGTGTCACGGGGGATACTCTCAGAGAGATGGCTCCTCGCTACCGTAACTCTTCCCGTTATCTCGATGTGATCTGCATCTACGTTATCCAGCCAACCAACCAACCCGTCCCCCCTCCAGCCCTATCATCTTTAGCTTCAGGCCAACAAACCCGGGTTCGATTCCTGCTCTTATGTCTGCTGGGCGACCGGGGATGATATCACACATCACCCATTTCACTGCCCCAGAAGAAGACATGAAATGTTGTGTTTTAGGTCTATGCACACAAGGGCTAAACCGGACCAAGACATCTCCAGGGACAAAGCCATGGGATTGGATGGGCGTGAATGTGCCCGAGGGTTATTTGGCCCAGTTTAGCCCGTGTGTTTACTTAAACCTGCACGCTATTCATACCTTCCCTGCAACAGCTAGGCCATAAAATAAACCACATATGTTAAAATCATTATTGTATACATTGCAGCAGGCAACACATAAGAGCCATTTGCATACCCCTTCGATGTTTATTGAATGGGAGACCTCTGTGCCCTCAACATTTTTTACCGTTTCACCCCCCCCCCGCTCTTTACATTGTCACCCCCACCCTGTGTCAAGACCGCACCCCCTTCGTTATTCCCCGCCCTTTGTGGACCCCCTCCCCTTTTTACCCCCCCCCCCCCGCTTTGTTACCCCCGCCCTTTGCCGCACGTGGTTCTCGGACTAAAAGGCTGTCGTCGTGCTCTGGCACGGTCAGGTGCTTACCTTAAACAACATGGTGTATGCAGGCACACTGAACTGAGAAATATAGTCAGCACGTGCTCCTAAACCGACACACTCTTCCGGGTAACTACGCAAACATGCCCTCCCTTACATAATGCCGAAATGGGACGTCTTTCTTCGGCTATTTGCTCGGGGTTCCTGGCACATCTCCCCTACATGTTTACCAAGTGTTATGGTTATGTTGACCTATCCAGCATCTGCGCACATGCAGCCGGGGGGAGGGGTATGTAAGGATGGAACAGCCGGCTTGAGTCGCTCACCGCCCTTTAATTAAGCGGCTTTACCTGAACCAAGGAGCAGACCGTTGAACCCGTGATCAACATTTTTAGAAGGAATATTTTTTCACTGTGATGTGGTATTTGATATCACTGATATGCGACAGGGATTCCTTTACCTTGTCTAGTTCACCTTTTGTGACTTTCACAAGCTGCAGGTAGAATATGACGTTCTCTGATGGGGTTTTGGCGGCACCGCTATTATTACCTATTATCGGCTACACGTGGAATCGGAGCCTGTTTGGGCTTCTATCTTTGTAAACTAATGACGCAGAAACCACGTTTATTGATGGAGGGTATGACGGAGATCTTGCGTGACCTTCAGGAAGTGGTGGACACTACAGGCAAACACTGTTCAGTAGAAACCGGTCATATCCAGATGCGAACCAAGTGCAGATCGAAAATCTGTTGCCGAAGATCTGATGATGAAGGAAGGGATGTCCACGTCATTGTCCACCATGACCACGTGACTGATCGCCATGGCAACGACTGAACAGTCATGGAATTGTCTGGATAAAGGCGTCCTCGAGTGGCCAGTGCGTGACGCATAGGGAGAAGATAAGAACGAGGCGGGGAGGCAGCGAGGGATAGTGGAGTTTGGGGGGGGGGGGGGCTGAGGGGGATAAAGGGCTAGGCGGAGGCATCAGGGTACAGGGATATATCAGGGATATTAATATGTCAGTGGGCTCGCGACGTGTGCGGTGAGTGGGGGTGGTGAGGGAAGCAGTGGGGAGGGTGGGCGGGGGGTGGAAGTCTGATGGTCTTGTGGAGTGGCAGATAAGGACAAGGATGATCACGTGCGGGGATATGGGACAAAAAGGAGAACTTATCTCTGGATTCAGTGGATTTTACTGTAAATTCGGATGGCGTAAGACAAAGAGAGATAGGGGGAGACATGGATATCAAAAGGTGGAGAGACGGTGGTGGGGGGGGTGGGTGGTGGTTGAGGGCAAACAGTGAGACTAGAGGGAGGGAAGAAGGAGGGGTAGGGGCAGAGAGACGTAAAGAGGGGTGTATTTGCCCCTTGGGGATGACGCCCGGTCAGGTCACGTGGCGGGGATGAATGGGAGACTCCGCCCCGGGTGGCTGTCCAATGATAAGTGTGTTTACTTTGCGCAGCAAGTGTAAACAACGCCACGTGGACCGGTTGACCTGCCGGGACACCGATTACAGCTTCGTATTTGTCTCGTTTTAGGGAGAGGGATAGAGAGGTAGCGGGAGAAGGTGGGGGGGGGGGGGGTAGAGTGGGGGGCGGGGTGTAACCAGGGGTGTAGAAGCATCGGCACACCAGTCCCAGACGGGCCACTTCCATAGATTCCACATCGACGGAAATATCAGGAGTTAGTCATCGAGTGCCAGTATCTGCAGGGCGCAAGGACCTGTCGAACCCTCGGGCGCCGGTACTTACAACCGTTTATTTCACTGGGTTGCTGAAGTTTTCTTTCTCAAAGCAATAACTGCTAGAGCTAGAGTAGCGTTCTCAGTGGGAGTTAGAATGGATTAGTGCCGGGTCGTGTAGGACGCCAATGAAAACCTTCTGCCCCTGTCTGCCTCCAACATAACCCCCCTTCAAGTCTCGCACGGCACGAAATCTCGCGTGGGATAGATATTATAGGACGGAAATGTCAACGATAAAAAACTGCTGCCGACATGTACAGAGATGTAGTTTAGCTTAGATCAGTGAAAACTGTGATGGCTCTAGGCGCACTGCCAGTAGTTCTGCTAGGACTACTCCAGTCCCTGGCCCTACGTTTATCTTTATCGGTCATCAAAGAGAAAGTGCGAAAAACAGCGAGAAAATTGCTTGTTGACGTTATGGCTGTAGAGCCAGGTCTTGATAACGAGGGAGATGTTGTCACATAGCCCGTCCCTCCACGACTCGGGCGTGTTAAAGAACCAATAAACCAGCGAGCCAGTTCTGCAGCAATGTCTAAGTATTTTTTCATTTTATTTACAGCTTTAAGTAACTTAGCATGGCGTCGTGTGAGTTTTCTCATCGCTGGGTTTCAGGCGTCGTTTGAAATGGTTTCCGGTGTTTTCTGTGTAGCTGGATTCATTGTAAATGTAAAGTATATATTTAATGGGAGACAGTGATCTCCAGAGACCCCGCGAGGTCAGAAACAATGCCAATCCCTGTATTCGTATCTAGTTTTATTCAAGTGGAGGGACCTAATGTCTCCTCCCCCTCCCCCTCCCCCTCCCCCTCCTCCCCCCTACTCTTTTCTGACATTAAGCCTACCCTTCTCTGTGGGTGGAGAGCAGGGAATGCCCCTGATGGCATAGCGAGATTACAAAGCCCTCTTTCGCAAAGAAACAGTAGAACAGGGGTCACTCCTGAAACACGACTTCGCTTCCTCCTTGGCAGTATAAATAACCCTGCAGGTCAACAGTCTCTCACTAACCACCGGCCGTGCAAAGGTCACATGTCATTGGTCATGGCTGGACTCCACACAGTCCCCTAGTGGGGCAGGCCGTATAATCACTATGGTTTTACTATGGTGTGATAGGCTTTCGTCTGTGACGTGTTGCCATGGAGACACTATACGCCGAACGCCCGCTTGTCAGTTTAGGAGGAACAAAACTCCTGCTTATCGTCCGCGCCTAGATTACCTCCCAAGACATGCAATCTCACTACAATCTCTGTGGCCTTTTGTTTCATATTTGTTCTTTCTCAGTCTAGTCGGAACGTTCTCTTTGAACCCCGACAACTGCACAATGCGGCAAACCTTCGGCTTGTGTTTATAGATACCGGCACCAAGTTCAGAAAGCAAAGGGCGGTTGTGTAATGTTTTTACCGGCTCCACTCGGTGCTGGAGCCCTCAGTGCAGCGTTACACACGTTGTGACGTCAAATAAATCCAACCTGGATTAGTAAGTGTACCCAAAATAAAGGTCTCGTCAGTTGGCATTCCATAAACGTGATTGGTTTGCCTATTCTTGTCGTTGCAACGGGTATAACGTAAATGGCTAAGTTTAGAATTTAGAGTTTGACGTGCATTACATGGGTGCGCATCCGGTCTTGTGACGCGCCATGGAAGCGTCATGGGAGCAGTCATAGCTTTGGCCTATATCCCCAGTCTTCATGGAAATGCAATGTAGTATTGGTGTTTTAGGCCACTTTTGTGCACATGAATGATTGTGGGCCAAGAACCACCCCGGATCAATAGAATGGCGTAGGGTGAAACTTTCCCCAGATGCAGGTACGAACACATGACCTGTTGGTCTGCAGCTCAGCGCGTTCGAGGATCTATCCATCTTTCGCAAAGATGTTCGGAAGGCGGGGCACGGGTGGCTGGTTTAATAGTCAGACGAGACGGCTTCTGAAGCAGGGGTCACGGTGTATTTACTTCCCTGTACACGTTGTAATAGAGTCATTTAAATTCTGAATTCTCAATAAAACTTCAGTATTTAAATGTAGTAAGATACGCCAAGAAATCCTTGAGATATGCCTTGAATGGGTCCTTAGGCCAGCAGTGAGGTTCACGAGTGGTTACGATGACAGCGGCGCAGAAGGTGGACTGTTTTGTTTATTGGTGGTTTAGAAGTGTTTAGTATCTACTGGGTAAACAACACAACGATGTATGCGTTCAGAGGTATTAAACCTATCTGTATGCCACGCCGATGCAGGATAAACGCCCCCCGGGTCGTTCGGGGGTGTGGGGAAGGGGGAGCTCGGGGTGGGGGTCAGCGACACGTCCTTAACCCCCAGACGCCGAAGGTCACACAAGAGACTCCTGAACTACTTAGGTTGGAGATGTGCCATGATCTTCACCAGTAGCAATCGCCACCCCCCCCCCTCCTTCGCTCCTCCCCCACCTTACCTAAAGAGACTGGGAATAGGCCACTTCACATGTCATCATCGCATTTTGTCTCTCCCCCCGCCCGTCTCCCCTCTCTCTGCACTCACCCTCCGCCTCTCAGCCGCGATGAGAGAGATGTACAAGAGATCCCGGCTCCAGCACACCCTCCTTGCCGCCCCCCTGCCGGGCTTAATACCCCCCGTTAACGTCACAGCCACACATTTTATCAGCCCACTAACGACTTAGCATTCCGAGTGGTCATAACGCACTCGTGGAGGTTATTAAGCCTGTACGAGGCGAGCGTTATACATTGTATACATAACCCAGTTGTCGTGACTGAGTACTGGCTGGTCTTGACAATACCTCGACGAGAGAACTATTGAAAGTGTTATAGATAGATGTTTATTACCCAATCCTTATAATTTAATTTATGGTCAGTCACGTGGTATTGCACACGAGTGTTCTAAACACGTGAAGTGTACTGTTATACGAATCTGGTGTGGGGGGGGGTTACCCCTGGATGCCTGAGGGAGCGGACATTTGTGATGAAAAAGATACCCCTATAAAGCGGATATTTAAAAACTTGCGACCGAGGTGGGGGGGGGGGGGGGCGCTCTGAAAATGTGCATTCATAGAGCGGGTTGCCGCGAAAAATACCCCTTCGGAGCGGGTTTTGGCGGTGAAAGAGAGGAAGCTTTACCGCGGAACCCCCCCGCCCACAGCAATGTATTAAGTACACCCCCCCCCCCCCCCGAGGAGGGGATACGAGTGGAATGTTGCGTTGAGGACTGACACACAGCTGATGTAATTGACAACTACATCTGGCGTCTATGTTAGTGTTAGCGATCTCTTGAAGCGTTTTATAACAATTGGTGAGTGTAGTGCAGAACTCTACTGACAGAGACTGTACACCAAGGCCCTTTACTATTCCACCCATCGTCATGTGTGTGGCCTGGTACGAAAGGTTTGTACTTAACGGAAATGGGTCTCCGAGACTTTTTATCCTGTCACAAGCAAACAGTGGCGACCGTCTTGCTGCATCATGTCTCTGAAAAGAGACGTATTCTTAGCAAACAGAACATCTGGGCGCGCTCTGTAGCGCAGAAACACTCCCCGGCATTGAACTGAAACTGGCCATACAAATTCATTGAATCGTCTGGGTGCAATAGTTCATTATTGAGGTCCTTTCATTGACAAGAGTGTGTATGTATGGTATATGACAAGTTGGCATCATATAATCCATTTAGCACTCTCTCTCGCTGTCACCCCCCCCGTCTGTAGTCTTGTCTTGTCTCTTTTTTTTCTCGTTCGCTCTCTTTCTCATTCTATTAGTGTTTCCCATGGCTGTCACCCCCCCCCCGCCCCGCCCCCGCCCCTCCCACGGACCTCCAGCTTGCACCCTCTGCATTCGTGCCCGTTACAAAGCGTCATCAGCTGGTGTTGGTCGTCAGAGGACACACTTAGAGCGTGGGAGCCTCCCGCCACACATGTGATCCGTTTCCTTGGCCACAGCACAGTGAAGGACAGGTTTGTAGCATCCACCTTCGGGATCGACAGAAACAGTTGCACGTCCAGTCAGTGGTTCCGCGTTAAATTTATCCTACCGTTGGGAACGCCAGTGATAGCAGAAATACCAATAGGTCGCACCTGTTGCTATTGGCGACTATCTATATGACCTACGTGACGTCACGATTAAAGCTATGACGTCACAGTGGCGGCGTGTTATTATCTCTGGTAGACCGGAACTGGATCGGATTCGATATCTCACACACGGATTTCACACAGAAAACCTGCTGCTTACGGCCACGCCTGAATTACTTTCTGGACCGGTGTGGCGTAGCCTACAGTTAATCACTGGATCCCACAACTCACTGGGCCTCGGTGTGCAGCGAAAGTCCTGTAGGCCTACTAAGGCTAGCTCTACAATACATCCACGGCTCACAACGTCCACAACCCGCCCATGTACATGGAAGGGACGGCACACGAATTCGAGTATCGTACTCTCGGATGCCTGCCCCCCCCCGCAATCCTCATACACGTGAATGCATTTATGACATCTCTACATATGTGGAAAATGGGATGTTTTTTGTATAGTGCGTGCCGTCATGTGACATATTTCTCTCGTGTGAGGGACATATTTTAGAGGCCTCATGCTGTTATGTAACATATTAATGTCCCCGCAGTACGAGCCATTATAACGCCCCGTGGTCGCTCACGGTCTACACATGAAGGAGTCGATATGATATATGGGGGTCCTACAAGTACGAGTGGTGATGGTAATGTCTGTAGCGTTACACTGGCCATGAACTGATATGTGGACTGTTATCTGACTGATATCGGGACTGATATCTGACTGATATCGGGACTGATATCTGACTGATGTCTGGACTGATATCTGGACTAATATCTGGATTGAGATCTTGACTGATATCTAACTGATATCTGACTGATGTCTGGACTGATATCTGACTGATGTCTGGACTGATATCTGACTGATATCTGGACTGATATCGACTGTTATCTGGACTGATATCTGAGTGATATCTGGACTGATATCTGACTTATCTGGACTGCTATCCATGATATCTGGACTGACATTTTGACTGATATTTTTTGACTGATATTTTGACTGCTCTCTGTCTGATATTTGTCTGATATATGGGATGATATCTGGAATGATATCGTGATTGATGTCTTGACCCGATATGTGGACTGATATCTGGACTGATATTTGACTGATGTCTGGACTGATATTTGACTAATGTCTGGACTGATATGTGACTGATGTCTGGACTGATATTTGACTGAAATCTGGCTGATATTTGACTGAAATCTGGCTGATATCTGGACAGATATCGAGACTGATATCTGACTGACAGCTGGACTGCTATCTGTCGGATATATTCTGATATATGGACTGATATCTGGACTGATAACGGGTCTGATGTCTGGCCTGATGTTTACATGTAAGTCATATCAGTACGTGTAGTAGCTCTACCACGGTCTGGTTGCTATCAGAGTGTCATATGTTCACTGTGCCAGGACTTTCTCACGACCCATGACAAGCGGAGGAGACAATGGGCCGGTAAGACCATGGATATAACAACACTACGGGAATGCCCCATCAATTAATTATATGGCTATCTCTAGTATCTAGCATCAGCCTGGATACTCCCCAGGGACGGAGCTGCTGTAGTGCTATCGTGGCGTGGTGATAAGTGCAAGGCGGCCACTGCTGCTGGCACCTATACTGGCCTTCGTTTTCTGAAGAGGAGTAACATCTCGTCCGTATATATATATGTATATACTTATATATATATACTTACATACACACCTATATAATATATATATATATATATATATATATATATATATATATATATAGCTCCGCTATTAGGTATTCAGTGTTGTTTGTCTTTCTCGCTAGGTGGCCTACATGGGAGACTAGTGATGTAAGGTCTAGGTATTATGTATGTCGATCATTATCAGATACAGCTGAGAGCTGCCAAAGTATTTCACCATGGAGCCTGTCGCTATGAGCGCGTGGGAGGGAGGAGGAGGTGTCGTCTGCTTCAGTACATGTACGGCGGTGGCAGTCAAAGCAGACCAGCGGCATTGACGGCAGTGTCTCTAGCAGTCACCAGGGACACCACAACATAGTTACACGGCTGGACTCTGTGGCTTGGAAGGTAGCTGTGCGGCTTGGAAGGTAGCTGTGCGGCTTGGGAGGTAGCTGTGCGGCTTGGGAGGTAGCTGTGCGGCTTGGAAGGTAGCTGTGCGGCTTGGAAGGTAGCTGTGCGGCTTGGAAGGTAGCTGTGCGGCTTGGAAGGTAGCTGTGCGGCTTGGAAGGTAGCTGTGCGGCCTGGGAGGTAGCTGTGCGGCTTGGAAGGTAGCTGTGCGGCTTGGGAGGTAGCTGTGCGGCTTGGAAGGTAGCTGTGCGGCTTGGAAGGTAGCTGTGCGGCCTGGGAGGTAGCTGTGCGGCTTGGAAGGTAGCTGTGCGGCCTGGAAGGTAGCTGTGCGGCTTGGAAGGTAGCTGTGCGGCTTGGGAGGTAGCTGTGCGGCTTGGGAGGTAGCTGTGTGGCTTGGAAGGTAGCTGTGCGGCTTGGAAGGTAGCTGTGCGGCTTGGAAGGTAGCTGTGTGGCTTGGAAGGTAGCTGTGCGGCTTGGAAGGTAGCTGTGCGGCTTGGAAGGTAGCTGTGCGGCTTGGGAGGTAGCTGTGCGGCTTGGAAGGTAGCTGTGCGGCTTGGAAGGTAGCTGTGCGGCTTGGAAGGTAGCTGTGCGGCTTGGGAGGTAGCTGTGCGGCTTGGAAGGTAGCTGTGCGGCTTGGAAGGTAGCTGTGCGGCTTGGGAGGTAGCTGTGCGGCTTGGAAGGTAGCTGTGCGGCTTGGGAGGTAGCTGTGCGGCCTGGGAGGTAGCTGTGCGGCTTGGAAGGTAGCTGTGCGGCTTGGGAGGTAGCTGTGCGGCCTGGGAGGTAGCTGTGCGGCTTGGAAGGTAGCTGTGTGGCTTGGAAGGTAGCTGTGCGGCCTGGGAGGTAGCTGTGCGGCTTGGAAGGTAGCTGTGCGGCTTGGAAAGTAGCTGTGCGGCTTGGAAGGTAGCTGTGCGGCTTGGAAGGTAGCTGTGCGGCTTGGGAGGTAGCTGTGCGGCTTGGGAGGTAGCTGTGCGGCTTGGAAGGTAGCTGTGCGGCTTGGAAGGTAGCTGTGCGGCTTGGAAGGTAGCTGTGCGGCTTGGAAGGTAGCTGTGCGGCTTGGAAGGTAGCTGTGTGGCTTGGAAGGTAGCTGTGCGGCCTGGGAGGTAGCTGTGCGGCTTGGAAGGTAGCTGTGCGGCTTGGGAGGTAGCTGTGCGGCTTGGGAGGTAGCTGTGCGGCTTGGAAGGTAGCTGTGTGGCTTGGAAGGTAGCTGTGCGGCCTGGGAGGTAGCTGTGCGGCTTGGAAGGTAGCTGTGCGGCTTGGAAGGTAGCTGTGCGGCTTGGGAGGTAGCTGTGCGGCTTGGGAGGTAGCTGTGCGGCTTGGAAGGTAGCTGTGCGGCTTGGAAGGTAGCTGTGCGGCTTGGAAGGTAGCTGTGCGGCTTGGAAGGTAGCTGTGCGGCTTGGAAGGTAGCTGTGCGGCTTGGAATGTAGCTGTGCGGCTTGGAATGTAGCTGTGCGGCCTGGGAGGTAGCTGTGCGGCTTGGAAGGTAGCTGTGCGGCTTGGAAGGTAGATGTGCGGCTTGGGAGGTAGCTTCATTCACTCCCGGAGTATTCGGTGTCATCGACTTATCCCCAGCGTCTTCAACTTGGATTTGGGTGTCACCACTTCCCCACCGCGTGGTAGAGCAGGGGCTGTGACCGGCCATCTCCCCGCGCTAGGACTGGCAGACAGCCTGGTGTTGATGTGTTTATAACGCATTGTGAATGATGCCATACGCCGCACCTGCATGTATCGATCTACGAGGGTAGAGGGGGTGGCGAGGAGGGTGGGGGGGGGGATTGGGGTTTGTAGGATAGTTATCATCACTACCGTCATGGTCTAGTGACCTACTGGAATATATATATATATATACGTATATATATGAATTATATACGTGTATATTTGTGTTCAATATATATATATATATGTATATATATATAGGGGTTCAATGTATTGCGTATTGCCGATAACCGATCATGACTGGCCAACGATGGGTGAGTAAATATATATATATCGTCATATATATGTCGTTATATATATTGCTATATATATATATCTTAGTATATATATAGCTATGTACATCTGTCTATATATATCGCTATACACATATCACTATATATATCGCTGTATGTCGCTAATTTATTAATATGAGTGTGATTGATTGATTGCTAGGCAGGGATGGAATGACTTGATGGCCATATCGGTAATACAGTGGTATTGGACGTCTACCAGGGCTGCTATACGACCGTGACCCAGCCCCTGGGTGTCTGTGGGTGGCCGGGGGGGCCGGGGGTTTACATGTGTGAGGGACTTACTGGGCCGGCTACCTCGAGACTCGAGACTGCTGCCGGCTCAACCAACAGCGCTCTCCATGGAGCCACCTTCATTACCGCTGGTGACAAATCGTGACCAGGTTGAGCCACAGGTGATTATAAATGGAGGTGGCCTAGAACGTCAGAGCCATCGACCCACCCACTTACTTACCAACTCATCCTTTTAGGCCGCTGAGCCGAGTCTGATGACGTGCACAATGACAGCGTATAAATATAGGGTATAAATCTATCGATTTGTTGGCGTGCAGCTACAAGTGCGATGCTGTGCCTTCTGTTCCCGCAGCGGCAAGGATATGGTGAAGTAAAACTGTTGAAGTGCCAGCAGCTCTTGGCTCATTATGGATTACATCCATGTTGTGGACGCTGCCATGAATAACGGAATGACTTCATTAAGCATAGAACGCTTCGCCATGAAATAATACATACGGCAGCATTGAAGACTAACTGAGCACTGGACAGTTAATCATTGAGAAGTCCTATCTAGTCAGCGTATGATAAATATACAGTTCCTGGATAGGCCAGGGAGATCCGAGATCTTCCTTCCGGATTGCCTTACGACCCGAAGCCGGCGAGATGGCGGCCAGGCCGGAACAGGAGCCGTCAGAATCCGGATCCACACGCCGTTCCTCTCTGCTCATCCGTCAGGTATGACCTTGACCTTGCTTTTGATATCATCGCGGTTTTCTGTGTTATGATCTATGTCCGCTTACGGGCAATATCATGGGATGGATTTCTCACGTATCACTCATGGCGTGTGCAGGCCCGTTCCCAGTGGTGTACACCTAATGCTATCATCGTCCTCGCGTCATTGTCACGGTATATAAATACCAAACTGACTACCCGTATATACACTAGTCATGTCACTATAGAAAGATGTGGCGGATTCAGTGTGGGTCCATGCATTTAGAAACTAGACTTACATCAGGCCCCGTAACTAAATTTGAGAAAAAAAAAACAGCGTGAAAGTACAAAATGAGATTTGCACCGCCCCCCTCCCCCATCCTCCCCCTTTAGCCCTCAGACCTGGCTGGTCTCCATGAGCTGGGGCGATGCACGCTTACTCTCCTAGCTCCCATAGCTTCATCGCCGAGACACACAGCTCATATATACAGGCTATATAACTAACTCATCGTTCTCCTCAATGTTAGGGTGAGTTAAGGTAAAGGCATATTTCGTGGATCAGGCACATACGTGTGTATATTCAGCCGACCCGCGAGGCATGTTACTCCTGTTGACAGGGGATAACATATATCCACCACGTGCCCCGGATTGGACAAAAATATAAGTTAGATGGCCGTGATATATGTTACTCCCCTGTAAACAGGATTAACAGGTGAAATAGTGGCGAGTCGGATGGTATATTCTATTCCATTGAAGTATAGGCCCGGGGGAGTGGGAGGGGGGGACTACATTATTACAGTGCTTGGGGTGTGCCGCCCATGTCATGGAGGGCATATGAAGAACGAGATAAAACGTGCGAGATTTTGTGGTCATTAAGAGAATTTTTTTTGGTTAAAAATGGTTTCCAATATAGACACTGACAGTCATGACAAAGTATATGGAGGTTAATTATTTGAGCACTTTCGATATCAACTCGAATGTATAGTCAAGAGCTAAAATTAAATTTTATCACTTTCGATATCAACTAATGCACATTTCTGCTCCGAGGATTGGGAATATGGGTCTTTTGGGCGGCAAATATGTGTACAGCTAACCGTATTAACTGCCCCGACGGGGGGAGCACAGGACGCCAACGAATCCTCAAACGTTGCTTTCACTGATGATTAGCCTCTAAAGCTCTACACGACCGCGTTATGATTTTATGGCTTCAGCATTTTTTATATGGTCTTTCTTGGATGGTGGTTCAGGTATAGAGTGCATTCTTGCGTCTCACTTAACGTCCTGGAATTTCTTCCAAATTGGCGCCAATATACCCCTTATTTTTTCCGGCGTTAGTATCCCATAGAAAGGAAAGAAAGTCCGAGTGACTGCAGGACTTCCAATACAGTGGAACTTCCCTGCCCGACCCCCTCCCTAACTCGATGGATTTTTTCCAGTCCCGACGGTTGGCCTTTAAGTCACCTCCTTAAATCGACTGATGAGCGGCAGTCCCGTCGTCGGTCGAGTTAGAGAGGTTTTACTGAATAACCAACGGAGACCACTCGGCATCTGTTCACCCTGCGGCAGTTTAAGCCATGCTGCAACTTTAAACGGCCGCCTGGAAGATGCCAGCTGAGAGTAGAGTTTAGGCTGTCGATGCCGATGGCTGCCAGAAGGAGGGTCGAGGTTACACAGACCGCCTACTTTGTATCATCAGTCGGAAACATTAGGTCCCGGCGGGTGTCTACCGCCAGGAGGCGCTGGGTAGCGTTGTCAACAATGTGAGCGGCAGTGAAAGTGCAATGAGAGAGCATTGACAGTGCATAGAGAGTGCAGTGAGAGTGCAGTGAGAGTGCAGTGAGAGTGCAATGAGAGTGCAATGAGAGTGCAGTGAGAGTGCAATGACAGTGCAATGAGAGAGCACTGAGAGAGCACTGAGAGTGCACTAAGAGAGCATTGACAGTGCATTGAGAGTGCATTTAGGGGGCATTGACAGTGCATTGAGAGTGCATTTAGAGGGCATTGGGAGGGCAATGAGAGCACACTGAGAGTGCAATGAGTATTGAAAGCGCATTGAGAACGCATTGAGAGTACATTGAGAACGCATTGCGAACGCAATGAGAGTGCATTGAGAGTGCATTGAGCGTGCAATGAGAGCGCATTGAGAGCGCATTGAGAGTGCATAGAGCGTGGCTTGAGAAGGTCGCTCGTTGTGTTGCCTTACGTGGTCATTCAGCCAGTAATGTCATCGATCTCTCACACACACCACCAGGGTAAACATCCAGGGACTGGTGTGGTGTTGAGGAATGTGGGGGTGCTTAGCAAAGGCGATGAGAAGGGTCGAGAGGGGATGTGCGGTCTTGGAGGGGGGGGGAGGGGGGGGAGGGGATTCGCTCACCACCCTATACAACCATACAATGCAGTATTTAGATACAACTGTTGATGACTATCCTCTGGAGATATAATCTCCCGTCTCGCCGACCTGACCGTCAATACCCTGGCCTGAGTATGTGTTGTCCCATTCATAAGGGTCAATGATTGATAAATATAGAGTGCATATATATTTACCAGCCTAGTATCCGTTGAACTGTTGACAGTGTTCGCCTCTTAAAGAGACCATAATTTACTCAGCTCTAGGGAGGGAGGCGGTAACCGTTTAATATATGAGCTTGTGCCGTAATATCTCGCATGGGGCGAGGAGTGCATGAACCATGATCCAAGTTAGTGTACCAAGACAACTGCTTCAATCTGTAGATTCTGCCTTTATAGTGGAGGCCGCAGCATTGCCATTTTTGTCTTTTGAATGTGGTGGGAGTGGGTGAGGGTCACAGGGTCCCCAGGTTAAGGAGGCGGGCGCGGGTGGGGGCGGGGCAGTTGTAATTGAAGGATATTTATTCTTTCAAACAGTGAAACACATCAAGCGTCTATAAATACCCAGTTCCTCTCGCGGTGGGAGGGGAGGGGTGCGATGGGAGGGGGGGGGGGGAGGGGCGGAGGAGGTCTGTTTCGCTTTTCATCATCTCGATGGGGTATAGAGACCGTCTATAGATGATATTTTAGTCATTGTGGCATGTCTTTAGATGGAGCCGGTGCCTTGTCATTATGGGCTGCGCTGCATACACCAGTGCACGTTATTACAGACCTGTGTGAAAATTGTTCGCAGTAAATATCAAATTCTTCGCAAGGTCACAATTTAAGACCACTTACAAAGGGATACCACGAACTGAAGATGGAATAAAGGTTGTGACTGCATGACCAAGGACAATGGGCCTCTGTACCTTTGACCTGATGATAGAGGTCCTACATTCCCACCTCTCCATACTGCCTCCTAACTGCTATACTTCTATATTTGCGGGGGTCACAATTGACAACCTGTTTGTGTGTTTACCTATGAAACCGACCAATGTTGGTCTGGGGAGAGGAGGAGTGAAATTGTTGTGTGCATACGAGTGAGGGGAGAAGCGGGGGGAGGGGGGGGGGTGATAGTATGTATGTATCACCGCCTGCAGGGGTACAACTGGGTTGGGTGTGGGTGGGGGGGGGGGGGGGTGGAGTACCCTAGCCTGGGGCCTCTGTCTTGCGGTCTTTCTGCTGCTCTGGACTACGGTCGCATTGTCCTTGGATATTTCGGCCTGACCGTGTACAGTCTTGACCGTCCCGCCAACGGATGCGAAAATAAACAGCACTTACAGGTTTATTTTTACAAGCTTATTAGACGTGACAATGGTCTCATAACCAGATCTCTATCTGTGCACCAAGTCTGTGTATCAATGTCAGCACATATCAGCGGATATCTTCCTCCCCGGCTGGTCGACTTGCGATGTCGTCAAGGAGGAAGTAGGAGATGATCCCTTCACTCACCACCCCCCCACGTTAAAGCTGCCTCATGGATGCATATTGAACGGCCAACACGTGGACAGTGGGTGTGATATAGTGATGGAGCACGCCGTCCTGTGTTGATCATGTCTCACCACGGTGGATATTTATGTATTCATAGCGGGCCTTGCGTTGTAAACGTCTACATTATCTGCTGAGCAGTGCATGTGACATTTTGATAATGTCATAATGTGACCCACAACAGGGACTTAGTGAATGAAAGTCGCGCATCGGGAGGTCAGCCCATGGGGAGGGTGGGTCAGGTGTTGGGGTGTGTGTGTGTGGGAGGGGGGGGGGGGTGTAGGGGCCGAGGACGGTGGCGTGTTACGGTGATCGGGGAGTGGATGGGATGGACGGTGAGGAGAAGGAGAGGTGATGGGGGCAGGAGAGGAGATGGGGTAGGGGAGGGGTGTTCGGCTGTAAGAGGTTCAATAACAGCATATGTCTGGCCATGTAGTGACTGGCTAGCTAATATCATGGGATCGGTTGGGGCGTCCATATAGGGCCTGTCGCACGTCATGGTTAGCCTACCTAGAAATAAGCGAGACCAGAGACTCGTCTGGCGACCTGGTGGGTGCAGACAGCCGTGTATGGAGTGTGGTGCTCGTTACTTATCAGGGACAATACACGACAATCCATCTGTTATCATAACCGCCTTCAGTGAATGAAGGCGGTGTTCACTCAATGCTGTATTATTGCAGTGCAGCGGTGTGTACTTGTCGGGCCACACGCCAAGAGGACTCACCGAGAAGTGAGATGATGAGGGTAACAAGTCGCGCAATCATGGGTATCCGTGCTGTACATTGATATACACTACCAGTGTTACTTACTACCCGCCGCCAGACAGCAATGCAGCTCAGTACGACAGGATTACGTGCCGTCGAGGACAATGTGAACATGTTGATGTTTTCTGTTTATTCCACTCTAGGTCGAAGCGACAAGGAATATTACGTGAATGAGGATATTACGTGCCTGTTTCATTTCTTTCGATGCACGTACAGAGATACCCGAAATAGGATGATATACGTAACTATGGCGACGTTAGACTACTGTGACGTCACAATTTATAATGAAATAGGATTACCGATGTCTGCTTGGACGGCAAAGGCACCTGTTGTGACGTCACTATTTGCAGCTATGTGACGTCATAATTCACAATAGGATTATCTGCTAACGACGGCGGTCGCTCTCTGTGACGTCACAATGCACGGGGGCACAACGTTTGAGGGTAACAATGGGGGAATAAGGTGGCGTAGATCCGTAAACTGATAAAATGCAAAACGCCATTATAAATATTGTTATTGACAGGGTCAGCTAGCTATATGGGTCACCCGGAATGCACATATGCACGCCCTACCTGTTTGCGTCAACTCGGCTACCTATCGTCGGAAATTGACTTAAAATGCCTTGAGCCATCGCGGTTTTTAGTGAGAAGCTGCCCATGCCAGCGTCACCCGTACCGTGCCGTGTGCCCCCTCCCCCCCCCCCCGGGGTCACCCCCCCCCAGTCACCGCGATGCCGGCGGTGTGCCCGTGCCGCATGCTGTATCGCCATGCTGTATTTATAATGGCGGCACAGCCTCGCGCTGTACCCACAATGCTCTGTAGGCGTAATAATGTTGACGTGATTATTTATACGCGCCGTACGCGGTCCGACAGTGATAAGGTATGCCGTGGCATGTATCTTACGGCAGCAAAACACTTTTTGTACCGATAAATAAAAGTGAGATAAGGCAGCGTTGAAATGAGAGGGCTGATTAGAGGTGTGGAGTAGGAGAGGGGAAGGGGGGGGGGGTCAGGAGTCAATAATTTCACACGTTATTGACCCCATTTATGGCCCACCTCCACTATATATTTTGCGAAAATAATCTCTTTCAGTTTGCTACGTCTACCCCCCCCCCCTCCCCTTCCTCCCTGACACTCGGCGTCCCCACTTACTCTAGCACACCCCCTGATAATGAAAGTTCGTAATGGGACCGACGAAATGCATACCATAGTTGACGTCGACTTAGGAAGTTGCGGACATGAATATAACTATCCCATGTGCGTCCACAATGTTATGCCATCGTCGTTAATTATGCATGCACACAGTTTATAGCATACATATGGATTTTATAGTGTAACGTACTTCCCCCAGTTTTGCAGCAGCCTCACGGCTTCACAGTCGCTTTTGCAGCAGCCTCACGGCTTCACAGTCGCGAACCATCGCTCAAGCAGCGCCTTAATATCCAGTGTTGATATTCATTTTACTGGTGACTTTCATTCCCGGGAGGGCTGCGATGCTGGTGGCTCCACCTCAAGGCAGACTCATAAGTTAGTAGTTAAAGTCCTTCTGAAGAAGCTGACGTCCTGTCGACAGAAGACGGGTGGGGTGGGTACGGGGTTGGGGGTGGCAGGTAGGGGTAGGGAAGACCGCGTATGTGCCGTTGGCGATATAAAAACCTAGCGCAGTGTGGATGGAGGTGGGTTGGTGAGGGAGTGGGGCGGGGGGGGGGGGGGTCTGTAGACACCCCTGATGGACGATCGCATCACACACGTGAGCGAATTGCATTTTCGTATTGAAAATGAAACGTTACGCGGCACACGTATCCACTGACATCAGTGACTGACGTGGCTGTGTGAGGGGACGGCTTTCTATTGAGGGCCAGGGGCGACGGGCGATCAGGATTATAATAAAACACAGAGTGATCGCCAGGAGAGACATGCTGGAACATACTGACAACCTCCAGGATATTGGATGGTATAGCACAGGGACAGAGAAGAATCAGAAAACTGTCTTGACTATGCTTGAAGCCAAGGCCGATGATTTACCATAGGATATACACGCTGCCAGCGTGTATGATGTGATTTCTTGCAGATGGTAGCAGCATTAGGTTCACCCAGGGTCACAGTTTGCTTTATTATATGCAGACAAGGAGTATATAATATTATGATATGTTGTTATAACATGTTGAGCAACATAGTGAATAGGTAATATCCTGATAGTCATGATCTGGAGTGACCGTAGGTAGCGTCATCATGGCGCAGTCCTAATTGAGCTACACACACGCGTCCAGAGGTGGCGTGTTATAGAGCTGCAACTGTCGATCCTAGTCATTTTTCGGGGCCGGTACCCAGTAGCCCTTCCAAGCTGGGATGGCGCTCCACGGGGTGTATACGAATTGGTTGCCGTAACAGGCGCCGCAGTACCCTGTAGTGCCCCCTAGTGAGCCATTTCGTAGTTAATGATGAATTGTGCTTCTATCTTGTGAAGTAACAGTAAGCCTTGTAAGAGTGCAACGAGATACCGCCTGGTGCAGATAGCATTCAGGTCATCACGTCTACTCCTTGGCGCCCTGACTGGCGTTTTATAGATGTGGCCTCTTTATATGTGACGAATACTGGGTTAGATGGGGCCAGATTGTACTTCGGGCAGCCTTGCTTTGCTCAGACCTGAAGGTGAGCGATTCATAGAGGGTTTCTAAAACAACTGCTGAAAATTCTGCAAAAATACCTTTATAATGTAAACGCTCGGACCACCGTAACCGTTGCCATGGCATCTAGAGCTAATGACGTTAGACACATGTCCCGGGATCGTGCCTCGCGGATTCAGTCCGGGTAATAGGGTCCTGTCCGCCATACCGCGCCAAAAAAGTCAACACCGTCTAAGTTTGAAACATGTTTTTACTCCGCCAAATGGCATTTTCCAGTGCGTGCCAAATAGCTGGGTAAATAGCTATGTTCCGGAGTCGGGGGAGTTGCTCTTTTGTCAGCGTTATAGCGTTATAGGGTTTGTAATTCATGAATTTATGGATTTATCTCGGACCGGATGTGTTTATGATGGGTGTGTGTGTTTCCTCTGTGCCAATAGTTCTAGTACTCTAGTGAAGGTCTCTATACGCCGGTCGGACGCGAGCAAATACCAACAGTTGATTGGCACGCATGCCTTTCGGCTGTTAGTTGTGCCGAAACGCTGTACGCAGTCGGCGGTATGTTGCGACGCGGGAACAGGAGTCAAATCAAAACGTCCCCGTGTATTGTTTGAGAGAAACTATGTTATTTGACCAGGCAGTACATCACTACATACGCGCCTCTCTACCAAGGCAAGGATTATAAGGCCAACAAATATTAAGTGATACAAACACAGATTGGAAAGGATACATCTAGAACTTACACATGGCTCCTGGAGGAAGCGTCAGCCCAATCGGCTAGTTTCTTCGCCGACCTCACTGCAATATACGCTCCTAGTCCTGATTGGATACTCTCCTACGAACGCTTGTGACGTCATGGCGCGCCGCAGCCAATCGCTGTCGAGAAGTCAGCCTAACATTTTCGCCTTGTCCAATCAGCGCTTATCTCGCTTGGCCAGCGATAACCGCGGCAGCTCCGCGAGTTTGCTGCGAACCACGTCCTCCAGAGTGCTACTGCGGGTGAGTGAATCGTCGCTAAATTGTTGCTATGGGTGATTGAAGTGTTGCTATGGGTGAGTGAATTGGTATTACCTGTGAGTGAAGTGTTGCCATAGGTAAGTGGATGGCTATGAGTGATTGAAATGTTGCTATGTGTGATTGAAGTGTTGCTATGGATGAGTGAAGCGTTGCTATGGACAGTGAAGTGCTACTGCCGGCGAGGGAAGTGTTACTATGGGCCACGGAGAGCACTACAAGTCACAAAAAGATATACCTGAATACAAGGACACAATATGCACCATATCCTGCTTTATATATGTTCAACGTGCTAAGACTTTCGCTATGTTAAACATGTGCTGCGACCAATGTATTTCCCACGGCCCAAGACAGGTGCTGCCTCCTATGTATCTCTCGCGGTGTGTTAGACAGGTGCTGCCACCTATGTATCTCTCGCGGTGTGTTAGACAGGTGCTGCCACCTATGTATCTCTCGCTGTGTGTTAGACAGGTGCTGCCACCTATGTATCTCTCGCGGTGTGTTAGACAGGTGCTGCCACCTATGTATCTCTCGCGGTGTGTTAGATAGGTGCTGCCACCTATGTATCTCTCGCGGTGTGTTAGATAGGTGCTGCCACCTATGTATCTCTTGCTGCGTGTTAGACAGGTGCTGCCACCTATGTATCTCTCGCGGTGTGTTAGACAGGTGCTGCCACGTATGTATCTCTCGCGGTGTGTCAGACAGGTGCTGCCACCTATGTATCTCTCGCGGTGTGTTAGACAGGTGCTGCCACCTATGTATCTCTCGCTGTGTGTTAGACAGGTGCTGCCACCTATGTATCTCTCGCGGTGTGTTAGACAGGTGCTGCCACCTATGTATCTCTCGCGGTGTGTTAGATAGGTGCTGCCACCTATGTATCTCTTGCTGTGTGTTAGACAGGTGCTGCCACCTATGTATCTCTCGCGGTGTGTTAGACAGGTGCTGCCACGTATGTATCTCTCGCGGTGTGTCAGACAGGTGCTGCCACCTATGTATCTCTCGCGGTGTGTTAGACAGGTGCTGCCACCTATGTATCTCTCGCGGTGTGTTAGACAGGTGCTGCCACCTATGTATCTCTCGCGGTGTGTTAGATAGGTGCTGCCACCTATGTATCTCTCGCGGTGTGTTAGATCGGTGCTGCCACCTATGTATCTCTCGCGGTGGTGCTGAAACCTAGTGACCTACGAATCGGCCGTTTGGCGAGCACTTACGGCTGTAACCCCATATGCCGCTATATCGCTAATACGTCATTTGAAGAGGTCATAAAATACTTGAGAAACTTAATTGAAACCAGGGTCAACATTTAACAAGTGTTACCATCTACTTATCGCGTTCCAGTGAATTCTATAACCACTTGACCTGCCGATTGTCTCCAGGGCATTCCTGAGTGGTGTGGGGTCGGGTACCCATTCAGCCAGAGAGAATGGTTTACACCTTGGAATGTTCTTTTTGGTGACTCTTTATCTCTTTCAGAATATGCTAGGTGGCTTACCGTTTGACCGCCGCAACCTTCTAGGCTAACTACCGAAATTTTTTTTGCTACACCAGGTTGTTTCGAGGTTGCTGATAGCTGCAAGACACTTTGTACCAGGATGCACATATACTTGCTTTGTAACATTTTCGTATGTGTGACATCGTTTCTGTCGCTACTACTGTTGAATACTTGTAGATTCTTTCGCAGAGTACTGGTCATGTTCGTCTCAGTTTTGGGGGAAAAAGCTCTCAATTGTACTGTGTACCGGTTTTGCTCAAGTGAATCTGGTAACAGTGGAATAACGCGGAGTATAATGCATTAATGTAAAGGCTCCATTTGAGAGTGAACGCCTTGCCACTTTATTTCCGTTTTAAGTTGCGAAATATAATGAACGGTATCTTCAACACAATAATTCACGCAATGCGAATTGTTATTTTGCCTCACTCCGTTTCTGGACCTTAAAGTACTGAATTTTGCATCATGGATGAATCCACCCCCCTTCCCCCCCAGGTCCCATAATACAAGGCGAAAGGTAGGACACGTTCGTGTCGTGCTTGTGTATATAACGAGTAAAAGGGGAGGGCCTTGTGGGATGGAGGGGGGCCGCTAGCCCCTGGTCGCCGACCCCTCACCACCACCCATTCCCCCCCCGTCGTCGTTTCACACCGGCATGACAGCCTCACTGTGGGGACGAGGGAACGCCTAGGGATTGTTCGTCTTGACCCAGAGAGACCACGGCGTAGTCCGACCGTGACCGGTGGGGAGTGGGGGGGGGGGCTGTGGGGGGATAAGTAGGGGGGCTGGTGTTTGTTGCGGTGTGGTGAAGGTTCGCCCCCTCACCCACCCTATCCTGTCCTGTCCACGCCTCCCTAGCTGTGTGTCATCACATATCCCGCGTCAACAGAATGCAAGGTAGGCCTACATCACGTAGTGGAAACTGGCTGGGGGTTCTTGACCCCCACCCCTAAGTTTGACGAGGAAAAATGGGTTGCCTGATAGCCTAGGCAGCGTATTTCATCCGTCTTTTCTCTAAACGATCCCAAACGAGTGATCGACCCAGTCGCCAAGGGAACCGTAGTGACTACATTGTGATCGCTAAGGTAACCATAGTAACTACAGTGTGGTCGCCAAGGTAACGCGAGTGACCACAGTATGATCACGAAGGTAACACGAAAGACCCGTCAGTGTCGCTATTCGCGGACATTATCATGTGACCTTGTGGCATTACAATTACCTTGAACTTGACACGTGTACACAGCCACCCCATGTACTTCGCCTGTGTACTCACCCTGGGGCTTCTCCTTCCCTGTGTACCCCAGCTACATAGCAACATCTGCAAACACATCATATATATATATATATACATATTTTTTATAATATAGTATGGTATAAAGTGACATGCGCCGTACAAATCGAGGCTTTTTTCCGCCATAAATAAGGCGTTCTGACTCTTATCTGGACACTGTTTCAACAAAGGAAGTAAAACGTAACTTTAACGGCAATGTGCCGTGTCAGCCTGCCGGCAGATCTCCACAACCGCGTCTCTGTTCTTTGGTACTGTTTCGTCGTTCACTCTACACACGTTAGGAGCGGGTCGCCAGCGCCCTCTGGAACTGGAAGAGTGCCAGTTAAACCTGAACTTGTTTGGCGCGATGATATATTTGGTAGTGTGGCGGCAGTGTTTGGTCTTTTTTACCTCACTGTGGGGCATGATTGACGGAACTGAACTGATGGAGTCGCAGGCCTGTGGCGACGTTTATTGAAGTAGGCTTTCACAGCAGCCTGAGGGTAGGCAGGTTTCTGGGGACTCCTTGGCTCAGTTGTACGAAATATGTGCAGAAAAATGGTCTAAAACTTTCTTATCGTCATTTATTTCTTTTGTCCATTTCTCTCCCCTGGGCAACGTTGGAAGTTAGTTACATTGTGTCGAGGGTAAAACTACCCCCCTGAGTTGCATTCCATTAAATAAAAAAAAGAAAACCTGTCCTGTGGGTTTGGCCGTTTGCACCCCCCCCCACCCCCCCGCACCTCCTTCCACACATACCGCGCACGCGGAACATCCCATCTGTGACGGGGACCACGAAATGAACCTGACGACGGCCATGGAGCGACAAACAGACAGACGACTCTGGGTGTTGGGACGGCCTTTTTGATTCCGTTACAAATGTCAAGGGCCAGAGGCAGGCGGGTTGTCAAGTCGACGCCGCACTCAACAATGACTCTCTCCAGGCGAAAAGGGTTTGGGGAGTATTATATACCGTGGGGGGCGGGTCGGGAGAGGGGGGTATGGGGGGGGGGGGGGTAGGGGGGTGGTGGGGCCGGGGGTGATGGGGTGATAGAGGCGGGGCTGGGCAAAAGAGGGGGATGGTGGCGGAGTATATACCTTGGGTAGGGACGGGGGTCGGAGGTGGGGTGGGCAGTAGGGGAATGGAGGGGGGGGGGGGGGTGACGGGTCATAGGGGGGGGGGGGGCGAAAGAGGGGGATGGTGGCGGGTGAGAGTCGTACCGTAGAGATGGAATACTTGTGATTTGATTGTGAACTAACCACTACGAGAAGTTTGAAGTAGTCCGTGTGGCTAGAGTATATATAGTGGTAGTTGTCGCGGCCTTATAAGGCCAGGGGCGGGGTGGCGGGTTAACGGGGTGTGGGGTGTGTAGGTGGTTAGTGATACGGTGGTGCGCGTGCGTAGACAGATAGAGTGCCTGCCCCTGCCTGGGTGAAGCTGGGTCGTTTCACCCCCAGCGTGTGTATGTAACTATAGCAGTGGGGGAATGTCGAGGTGGGTGGGGCTGGGGGTGGCAAACAGGTCCACCGATTTCGAGGCGGGGTCCTTCATCACATCAAAGTCGTACCTCAGGAGTCGTATATATCTCTGGCCGTCAGCTGACGGAGCTCATCAGGACCAACTCTCTGTGACTGGCGCAGCGGTCCCGTTTACACTGCTCGTTTGGTCCTATCGTCAGTGGACGCTCCCCATCTGTTTAACCAGTGTTAACGCGGATTTAATGCCTACATAGACCCTCGCTCATCGCCCAGTGCTCAGGCTCTGTTTCTAATATTGATTTAGCTTGGCGTATCGCCTGGTATTGATTGTGCAGCCTTGTTACAATATACTAGAAGCAGCAGAACGGAACGTGGATATATGCATTATATACATTGTGTATAAAGCATTACGTTGTACGGACACGGGGCGGTCTCCGTGCTGTGCGCCCCCCGTTGGCCGCATGCCTGAAGATGGTTGAAAGTTGAAGGATCTGAGCTGATGTCCGCTTTAGCCCGCGGGATGGGACTTGTCTTACTGAAGGTACACGGCCAGGGGAGTTAATTGGTTTACTTGCCGCGGTGTGGCGCCACCGTCACGGAGTGCTGTGTACGTGACGGCCGCCCAGGGACGCTGGGCACACGTTAGCGCAGCCTCGTAACTCGTCGGCCGGAATCCTCTGTTTGCTCAAGATACAACTCAGCCTTGACCTTTTTTTTAACGGCAGCGGGAGAGAAGGGCATCTATTGAACCAGTTCTCTATAGTATAGCCCTCCCCACTCCTCCGCCCGCTGGGAGTAAAAATGGCGACAATATCGGCCATTGACAGCAACAACAACGCGGGCAGCGAGGAGCCCCCCGCCGCCCCCAAGCCTACCCCCCGACGGAGCCGGCCCCGCTCGGCCCAGGGGAGTGTGGGGTCCCCGGTAGACCCTCCCCCTCCCACGGCGGCGGGGGCTGCGGCGGCTGCGACGGCGCCGGCGGCGGTACAGGACAAACGCTCACCTGTGAGGAAAAGTGCCACCAGTTCTAGCATTCCGGTTCTGGATTCGTTGTCTCTGGAGCAGGGTGGCCAGCCTCAGGAGACAAAGGCCAGGGGCAGGGTCTCGAGAAGTCAGAGCAGTCTGGGGGAGGCGACAGGGGGCGTGACCGTCCCCGGGGGCTCTGCCGGTAGCGCCGTGGGGGCCGGGGCGGCCGCGGGCTCCTCCAGTTACGCTCGTGCCAGAGCTTTTTTTGCTAGCTCACCGGCCCTGTCTGTAGACAGCGGTCTGCCCACACCGTTGAAGAGAGCGCGGAGGACTCTGCCAAAGATCCTGTCATTCGACAGCTCCACGCCCACTACAGCGGCGGCGGCGGCGGCAGCTGCGGCGGACGGCAGCGGTGGAGGCTCCAAGCCAGCCTCAGCGGACAATACTCCCGGTGTCAAATCGCGGTCGTTACCGCGGCAACCGAGAGCCAGCCCGCCGAAGACATCCGTTGATGGCGTGGCGGAAGATGTCCAGGCGACCAGTGTGAGCAGCCTGCGAGTGGCCATGAATCGATCGGGATCGCGTGATCAGGATCCTCAGGATTCTCTGGCGGCGACCCAGTCCACTCCGGACACACCCACCAGGGTAATATCGCAGTCTGGATTAGGTAAAAGTACTGAGAACGAGGCGGGGTCGGTTCTGGATGCGAGCGCACCCCGCGATGTCCAGGTGACCTCGGATACCACGCCTGGTAAGTCTCCTTCAAGGACAGCGGTCGGCGGGGCGTTTGTACCCCCGCGCAGGAAGTCCCAGAGCTCCACCCCACAGACCGGCAACGGAAGTGACGTAGGTGTCACGTGTGGTGTGACGTCGGTACCCAGTTCGCCGTCTGCCTCGGTGACCGAGTCGCCAACCAAAGCCAAGAGCCTGAAGACGATCACCATGGATACTACCGTGGGTGAGGGTGGCGGCGGGGGGTCTCCCGCTAGGGCACTTGTAGCGCCACCCCGTAGGAGTATCAGCAGAGACTCTGTTGATAAAAATGACGTCATATTGACGTCACCGTCGCCCGTAAAGCCAGCGGTGCGGCCGCCGCGCCGCAAGTCTAGTAGGGATATGAGCGCCTCTGACGGTGACTCCGGCACCTCCAGCGTCGGCTCCCCGAGTATCCATGGCGACCGAGATCCGTTGTCGGCGGCGGCCGTGTCCGAGGCTCCGGAAAACGCGACCGTTGAAGTCACCACTTCCACTCATGTGGGCGCGGACGAAAGTCCTGTAAAAGCCGACAGAAGCGCCCCTGTCGGCGATGACGCGGAAGTGAATACAAGCACCGGAAGTGAAACCTTCGGCGACCTGCTGAACCAATCAGCAGCCTCGGACGCCGATGCGAGTTTCCAGGAGATTCTGGCGCGGTACGGATTGTCCGGTAGTAAAGCCGATAAGGACAAGGTTACGAGTCCCGGTAAGGCTTCTGATGACGTGAACAATAATCAGGCTGAGGTTCGTTCCAAGACTGAGGACACGGCAGTGGTGGGGGCAGGACGTGGGGCGAATGAGGAAAGGGTTGTAAAACCCCGTCTGACCTCGTCCCCACGACGACAGGCTTCCTTAACATTGACCCAGCCCAGGAGTTTACCAGTGCTACCCTCTAGCGGTTCCCTCGGGAACTTGAGCGGGTATTTGTCTAGCAAGGTTGATGACAGTCCCAGTGTTACCACTGGCACACCAAAGAAACAAGAAGTGACGGACGAGAAGACGACATGTGATGACGTCACGACTCCTCCCCCACCGCCGTTGTCCCTTCCCCCTCCGCTCCCGTCTTCCCCGCCCCCGTCTCCCACCGCTTCCTCCCCGCCAGCCCTCCGCAAACTGACCCCGCTCTCCACGATGTACGGATCGGGAACGTCACTGAGTGCCAGGGCATGGAATAAACCACAGGACCCACCGGACGTGACGTACATGGGCTCACTTCCGGTGCTTAATGCGCAGCCGCAGCCACAGCCGTCGCTGTCAGAGGCGTCGCTGCCACAGCCGTCGCCGCCACAGCCGTCGCTGCCACAGCCACCGCCGCCGCAGTCTCTGCCGCCGCCGCATGTGGCGCCACTGCCGTCCCTCTCGACGGCCGAGTATCGTGGCGGGCGCACTCTCTCGCGCATTACTTCGCCGGCAGAGGCGCTGCGGCGGCGAATTGCGGGGACGGATGGTGAGCAGCGAGTGGCTGTCCGGAGAAAACTCTCCAAGGGCAAAAAGGTAAACTCTAAGGAGACCAACGACGCTGCGCTCTGGATAGGGCATCCCTGCACTGCGATTGGCTTATTGTGGAAAACCCTCTTGTGTCAGCTCCTGCTAACAGATTATATATACTGCTTTGCATATGCGTTTTTGCAAGGAATTTCATTTAGAAATAGTCCTTTGTGCAGATGTGTATGCGAATTTAAGAAGGGGTTGAGAAATCTCTTCACAGTAGGCCCTGTGTAATAGATGGTGTATACGCTGATTTACTTCCAATTTCACATTTTACATGTCACCCTTGGGACAAATGTTATTTAGCTTTACGCAGTTGTGACTTGATTGTCAATAGGGTGAGCCATTGCAATGATGATCATGCCTCCGAATACGGAATGGGGTGTTTGGAAATCCTGTTAACCAATCTGCAGAGAACGCTAACAATGCAAACATGTTTCCGCCATTGTAGATGCTCAGTGCTATACTAGCATCTTGCAAACTAAGTCTTTTTCGGGTCAGTGCAAGACATACCTCCTGAGCAATCTGTGTCAGTATTCGTACAAAGCATACTGTCTTGGTTGAATATCGTGGATTTTTGTTAACCGCGGACATAATTGAATGTAAATTCCATGCCACGTTGGCGATGTGGCCATCTTAGGACGAGGTAACTGACAAAGCGCCAGACCGTCCCATAAAGTTTGATAACAGTTTTACCCAGTTTGCCGTTTTACAGCCGCCCTCTCTCCGCTTAATGGCCCTCCTGTCCAACGTATGAGTGCCATCAAGTACACCGCAAACTGTTTTGCATTGTCCCATTTCTTCTGAGTGGGTGCTTGCAAACTAGGTTACAGTATCCAAGTGTTTGCTCCACTCCCCCCCCCCTCCTGGGTGGTGCGTAATGTACCCGTTAGCAAAGTCGGTCGCCGACATGATGGCAGTTCCTGCGCGATGTTTAAATTATATCATTTACATATTTGAGTTCAAATAGGAGCCTTTTCTAGAATAAAAATAATAAGAAAAATAATAAGAAAATAATCTGTATGTGTATACCTCTTGCATAGACACATACATATTTTTTGTAGAAAAGTCTCCTAGTTCGCATTTTAGGGATTTCAAATTAAATTGAATGTTTTCCATTGAGCTTTATTTATTCCTGGGGTTGTTTGCCTGGTAACCTACACGCATGTCTGTATGTAGCGCATCGCGCGCGTGCGTGGCTCTGTCTTCGTGGTGTTGTCATGGAGCTTATGTGACGTATGCATGCAGTATACATAATCCAAGTACCGTAATTTAAGGTGTACAAGTTTTTGTGTGCTATCATACGAAAATAGGAAGATCTTAAACATGCTTCATCAAAGAAGTCTCGTGTCTGTTTTAATATTTTAAATGTTTTAGCTTCGTTTTCAGTTATACTACGGGGGGACGATAGGTATGATATAACGTATGACATACGTGACGCATGTTGCTGCACATATGGCACATTATAACATATATATGACGTACACGTGACGTCTTCCGACGTATGTATGACGTATATATGACGTATGTATGACGTATATATGACGTATGTATGACGTATATATGACGTATGTATGACGTATGTATGACGTATATATGACGTATGTATGACGTATATATGACGTATGTGCGTAACGCATCACGACGTTTATGTGACGTATGTTGACTGATCCATGATGTATGATGACGTATCTATGATGTATGATGACGTATCTATGATGTATGATGACGTATCTATGATGTATGATGATGTATCTGTGACGGAGTGTTCCCTCTCTGCCTTAGGATGACGATGAGTGTGTCGGGTTCGCCAGCCTCCCGGAGCAGGTCCACAGAAAGGCTATCAAGCGCGGATTCGACTTCACCGTCATGGTCGTCGGTAAGTCACTCAATCACAAGCCATGAATCCTGAACCCCAGCTGAGCTCTATCAGCTATGTAAAAACGACATGACCCAGCCAAGATTAAACTTATTTTTTCACACTCGGAAACCGGGTCAAGCTTATATGCAACTCCAATTGCTTGAATCGATTGGAAACATCAGATGTGAACTGCCTGATACTGACATATCTAATAAAACAATAATAACTAGTCTTATCATCTTTTTTGAGTTTTTGAGATGGTTGTCGCTTGACATATAAAGAGGCATTACGGCTTTCAATGCAAACTGTAAAGACACATAGTTACCTAAAATATATTCATTCGCTCATTTATTAAAAGCAGACTTTAAGTAGCATAAGGCCATCTTTCCATCCCCCATCCACCCTTTTTTCCACCCATCGGGCCATCTATCTATCTATCCGTCGGTTCTTCCCTCCATCCATTCATGTATTGAACCAATTCGACTATTGTAATAAAAATAAATGCTAGTTGTGAGCAATAAATTAACATCTCCAAAGAAAGACTGTGACTTGGGCAGGTTACACATACGGGTGCCTTGCCTGCCGTGGCACTATAACATCCAGCGAGGCAAGCGTGCCTCTTAAAACATTGACGCTGAACAGCTTGTCAAGGTGTCACTGCCTGCATGAACTTCAAGAATGCCTCGTTACATTCATGGCCAGCATGTCACATGACGTCTTCAACTGGGTACGGATGGCCAGACCTATTTACAGCATGTAATTAGGCCTGATGTCGACCATAACAAACTGCATGGATGCTTGCAGGGGACATTAAACTTCCGATTTTTCAGACTTTGCCTGCGCTCCAGGGCGAGGAACTGGTTTTGTTGCATTTTATCCATGACGAGACTTTCGAAGGCCTTATAGCATACACAGCCTCTCACCGCGTCTGTTTATTTCTCTATGCATGTGGAAGTCGGCACCTGGGTGGTTGGGGATGCCGTGGGGGGGGGGGGGGGGGGGGCGGTATGGGGGGTGGCTTGGGGAGCATTTGGATGGTCGCTGGCGTCCGTAGTTCATACCAACAATCACGGTCAGCATCGCTATCTGAATATCATGACGATCATGTCGCTGTCCCAGGGGGTTCCATAGCCAGACTTACCCTTGGGTTAAGACAATAAGTAATTCGATTAAATAATATTAATAGCGAGCGCACGCGAGCTCTTAAGGTAACATGCATGCATATTCAAAGTCCATTTCAAGCATAGGCTTAGGACTTTCATTTCGCGTAACAACCCTCATGAGACGTTTTCGGATTCGGAGTAAATATCAGCTGTACATAAATATATTCAAGCAAAGAGAGTTCGAAGCCTATTGTGTCATGTCTTTAATAATTAAATCAGCTCTCCCACAAAATTAACGAATAAATTATTCAATGTTAACACTGGATGTATACTTCAATCAAAGTTAATTTATAAGCGACGGGCTAATGTCTGTTATCAAGCAGAGCGCTCTTGGTGACTGCCCATCGGCTGCTGTCATAGTGAGTAGTTGTGACGTCAAATATTATAAACATGACGTCACAATGGGAGTTCCTAAGCAACCGAATGATATGCCGCAAGCACGTGCATGGTATACGTCATCCCGCCAAAGATATTCTTTATGGCAAGCCGAAGTGAGATTAATTTTGAATATTAATGTAGATGTATCCCCTCGGAATACCTGAATTAATAAATATACGCTCGCATTTTTTAGGTAGCACCTATCCATATTATCCTGCTCTAAAGACTGTCATAGATCTCTGGCATTCGATATCCCTCAACGGCATATATCTAATCTATGAAGATTATATGACAGTTACCATGTGAAGATATACGATGCAAGGCAGCCTCCTCTGGACCTTTGCACCTATTTCCTGGCTGTCACGCCATCAGCATGAGTGACATATCTAGGTTTATTTTCCCCAGTCATGTCGTAAACATTCGACAGAATCTATGTTCACAATTGAAATAGAATTACAAAGAAAAAACACATATGAAAGCAAAAAAGTGGATGTCTCGAATAAAAGATTTTATCTCTCTGGTTAATGACCGCCCACCCTCTCATGCGTGGCGTCTCTTTGTCTGTCGGTGATGGGAGTTTACCTTGGTATGTCATTAACCATATTGCGCCTCGCCGATATCATTTTCTGCTCAATTAGTATCCTTCGTATGTTTCAATGGCCGAACAGAGCTTCCTTTGTCCGTCGTACAGTGCATCACCGACAACCTGGCTCGGCAGGAAATCCCTGCACTGCCAATTTGTTTTGGGTGGACGCCATTGTAATATAGTTCAGTATATATAAATACAGTTTTTTTCTATTGCAGAGCTTTCAGTATATTGTTATTTACTGTGCCTGGAGAATAGTATCTGATCTTCAGCTGACGGTAGTTTATAATAGGAGGTCGCTGCATAGATGTCTGATTGGTGGATAATGTCGGTGTCGTTATGGCGACAGGTGAGAGCGGTCTCGGCAAGTCCACTCTGGTCAGCAGCCTCTTCCTCAACGATGATCTCTACAAGGACAGGAAGCTGTGCGCAGTGGAGGGTGAGTAACCATCATGGCCACTGATGTGGATCGTCTTACATCACCCACAATTAATTGGGATTTGTTATGATTAAAACGGTTTAGAACACAGTTATAACGTCACTGTATCTGTAATGTTTTACTTTAAGATTTTTATTCCCCAATGTATCCTGAATAAGACTTTACAATCAGTGGATTTTGTATCATTTATCTGGAAGTACTAATGTTAATATCACCTTTCATAACTGTAAGCGTATCAACGTCGCCGTAACTGTGAGTCAGTCAACGTCGCCGTAACTGTGAGCCAATCAACATCGCCGTAACTCTAAGCCAATCAACGTCGGTTGATGAGTTGGTTGCATGGTTACAAGTCGTTGCCAATGAACTGTTGACAGACCGTTGCTTCGACATTCGTGAGACATTCATGACAACGGCCAGAACTATATTAATTGTGTATGTACCCATTGCGGAGATTTCATTTTACAGAAAAGGGTAATCGCATATGCGTTGACCATACCAGTGTAGAGGTCTTCTCACTTGGAGTTGTATGATGACGCATAGTTGTGTTATGGGTGGTACGGGTCGCCTAAAGCTGGCCTCTTGTTCCCTTAATAAGGTCCGATTGATGAGGTAGAGTAGACGCGACGCATGACCCGTTGAAAGGCTATGGAAACTAGCTTTGAAGTAGCTTGATGATATCTGTCTGTGTGTCGTCTACGTGTCAGATACAGGTCATGGGTGGTCCTGGTGACCTCACGTGACCTTGGATTTGAAGCCCAGAGGGCGTGTACCCCGTGACGGGGGTCACGTAGAGACAACACCCCACCTTTAATGCACCGCGCTGTTTCAATCGCCCCTTGTCATTAACAATAAGTATATGTATACCCTCTCCCCCCCCCCCCCGCCTCGCAGGCCCCACTCGCTGTTTAGGTGCAGGGGGGCTGTATGGGTATTCCAAGGTAACTTTTTAGGCTATTTGTACAAATAGTTCCCGCAAATTATAAATGTTCTGCATAGTATACTGAAATGAAAGCATTTGGCAGAACTGTAACAGTTGCTTTGTAATTTCGGTTTTATAATCGGTTTATTGGCAGGAAACAACTGTTTGAATAGCTTTAAAGATATAAGCGGCTATTCTTGAGCCAAATGCGAATAACCCTACAAAAAAATGAATTGTATGAAAAATTCAGTATTCATTTATTTACAGTGTGCTTTTCATGAGAAAATGACCAATATTCACAATTTTTACATTTCAATAGCATCACATAATTAACTCTTCCCTACTCTCTAAATACCAACGGTAACCTATGGATTTTTTTACCATAAATGCAATCTTAGGGGCCTATTCTGACACATTGTTGACTAGGAAATCAATATCAGTGGTAGAAGTGAATAGCCGCTTTTATCTTTAATCAGGGTTGTTGTTAACCCGATTGGTGGAATAGAGAGGGACAGAGAGACGGACGCGACCTGGGGAAGTGGGGCCAGAAGGGCACGAACTGGGGAGGGAAGGCCAGAAGGGCACGAACTATGGAGATAAGGCCAGAAGATCACGAACTGGAGAGGGAAGGCCAGAAGGGTGTTCTGGGTAGGAGCTAGGTCAAGGGGTGTCCGAGTAGGCGGTATGAGGGATATTGGTTGAGGAAAAAGGGTTTCGGGTTAAGGGGTGACTCTGTTAAGGGTATGCGGTGTTCGGGGTAGAGTTGTGCGTGGAACGTCGGTGGGGGCGGCGGGGGGTGGGGGGGGGAGGGTCGGTTTCGGGTTACGGGATATTCGGAGATGGGTGTTTTCTGAGACCGCGTTGACCCTAGGGTGAGGTCGTCATCCACCCATCATGATATTGAAGACCGCCTCACAGCCAGCCCTGACTGTCTGGTGTCATTGTGTTTGACTTTTGTTCCCGATCTGACATTCAGTCTGTGTTTAACGGTCCGTATGACACGTGCACTGGCCGTAGCATTGTAGTATGTGAAGTCTATTTTAATATATTTCAAGCTTAGATACAGGCAAATATTTTTTTAACTTTAACTATAGGACATTCTTTCGAAAGTACAGTACACGTGTACCTCCCCACATAGTTCCTTGGCAGAGGCACTGCCTCACTTAAAAAATGTATGCTGTTCCGGAGAAAATGAAAACGCTAGAATTCATGCGACTTGACAAATTAAAGAGGAGGTTTTCTCTGTTGTTCTGCAGAACGAGTATCCAAGACTGTCGAAATCCAGAAGAAAGAGATGGAGATTGAGGAGAAAGGAGTCAAGCTGCGATTAACCATCGTCGACACTCCAGGATTCAACGACGCCGTCAACTCGGAACAGAGGTACGTGTCTGCTTGCGACTTCCGGTTCATTCACGTGACGGGTGTTCGGGATCCCAGGCGGCGGCCACCGGCTTCCGGTCACGTGACGAGTGCTCGGGATCCCAGGCGGCGGCCACCGGCTTCCGGTCACGTGACGAGTGCTCGGGATCCCAGGCGGCGGCCACTGGCTTCCGGTCACGTGACGAGTGCTCGGGATCCCAGGCGGCGGCCACCGCCTTTCGGTCACGTGACGGGGGCCCGGGATCCCAGGCGGCAGCCACCGGCTTCCGGTCACGTGACGGGTGCCCGGGATCCCAGGCGGCGGCCACCGGCTTCCGGTCACGTGACGGGTGCCCGGGATCGCAGGCGGCGGCCACGAGGCGCCCGACATTTATACACTTCTCATACTGTTCGTGGGCCCAGTTGATCCTATGTGTACACAATTAAGTGTGATATACACTACTGATTCACCCAATGGGTGTTTAATCCGGGTCAAACTCCAGCGTGAGGTCACAAACACATGTTACATTCGATCAAGTTCATTCAACTGACACTTGCAGCTTATTCGCTGGATCTAGATATAGACCGTTAATGTGATAATGATATGCAACCAATGAAAGGGAACATAACATAAAATTATAACATGTTCTATATATGCTATATATATGTAATGTGTAAGGAAACATTACTACCATTTATCAACTAGAAGCTATGATTATCTGTATGAAATGATGAATGTGTACATAATTCATCACCAGTATCAGCATTATCGTTGTGTCGTGGTTCTAACGAGAGGTTACATGGCTTGTTTTGTTCAGTTGGAAGCCCATTGAGGACTACATCAACCAGCAGTTCGACCAGTTCTACAAGGACGAGAGCGGACTGAACCGCAAGAACATCAAGGACAACCGGGTTCACTGCTGCCTCTACTTCATCTCACCCTACGGCCACGGGTCAGTGCGGGTTACACTCACGGTGGGGGGGGGGGAGGGGTCCCTATCACGGGGGGCTCAACTCTCACGGGGTGGGGTTCCGGTCACTGGGGAGGTCACACTCTCACCGGTGGGGGCGGGGTCACACTCACCCGGGGGTCACACTAACGGGGAGAGGGGGGGGGTACCTGTGACAGGGGGTGACACTCTCACGAGGTGGGGTCCCTGTCACGGGAGGGGGTCACACTCTCACGGGGGGCTCCCTTTCACGGGGGAGGGTTTACCCTGTCACGGAGGGTGGGCATCCCGTCACGGGAGAAGAGGCGGGGCTCTTACGGGGGTGGGGGGGCACCCTCACGGGGAAGGGGGGCTGCGGGTGAGTAGACGTTGCCCTCAGATGGGTCCGCGTTGGGGGGGGGGGGGGGGGGGGTGGAGTGAATGCTGGGGTTCTTCGAGTATAGCCCTGTTGGTGAGTGCTCCGTCTTAGCCCTGTTCCCCGGGCCTGAATTAATGCCCTGTACGTTGCTGTCCTGACCACGCGGTGACCCATTTAGTTTGTTTTCTCCCGTCCGCCGTGCAGATTGCGTCAGACGGACGTGGAGTTCATGCGGAGGCTGCACGACAAGGTGAACATAGTGCCAGTGGTGGCCAAGTCAGACACCCTCACCCCCACTGAGATCATCAGGCTCAAGGCTAGGGTAAGTCATCCCTGCGATCACTGGCATCGCCATCAAGACACGGTGTGGTATCTACAACCTTATAAATTTGAAATCTAGCATATATCTTTATTCTGAAACATTTTAACTGCTGAACACAGCTTGATCTGGGGCTATGATACCGAGAAATCACATCACGAGTCTGCTGTCCGTTGTATATGGATGGCTAGTATTTGCCCAACAAGTGTATGAACAGTAAATATATTACCATTGCTGATTGATGGAAGAGGGTGGGCATGTTGATTGGGGAAACCCGTTTAGGACAGGACACACTGACACTGAAATTTATAGAATTGAGAAGGGATCCAGGGTGGCAGCTATCACGGCGGACTCCCTGGGAATCCCTTTCTGGATCCGACACGTGACACAGAAATTTATAGAATTGAGAAGGGATCCAATGTGGCAGCTATCACGGCGGACTCCCTGGGAATCCCTTCCTGTATCCGACACTGATGGTGTTCTATACTTTCATAGCGACAGGGCAAAGTATTGCCAAATGACAGTATCAGTAGTGTTTCTGGGAATATATGTCTGGATGTCGGGTGATTTTACCCCAATACTACTGAAGAAATTTACATATATGGGACTTCCTTGTCGCTGCAGATCCTGGACGAGATCGACAGCCGAGGAATCCGGATCTATGAGTTCCCGGATTGCGATAGCGACGAGGATGAGGAGTTTAAGAAACAGGATCAGGAACTGAAAGTGAGTCTGGATCGTCTTGTTGGCTATAGCTGTGGAATGGGCGAGTCAGGATCAAAATCTGGATTGTGGTTTTATTGTGCCAAGGGTAGATTTGGATTGTAATTTGATTGTGCCCATAATAGATCTGGATTGTGATTGTATTGGACAAACGGTAACTCTTAATATGTTTCTAACTTGCAATTATTGTTCAAACTGTACTCAAGGCAAGTCCGGATCAATATCTAGATGATTATTATTGTACAAATGGTAAATCTAAGAGTCGTGACAACCAAATACCGATATGGAGCAGTAATGCACGTACTATGGCAACGTGAAACGGTCAGCCACCCAATGCCGAGAGTCTGTCGCCATATTGACCTTTGCCACTGACCTGTCACGTGATTGGTTGTTCCGCAGGCGTCCATTCCGTTCGCCGTCATAGGCAGCAACTCTATCGTGGAGGTGAACGGCAAGCGGGTGCGGGGTCGGCTCTACCCCTGGGGCATCGTCGAGGGTAAGCCCCCCCCCCCCATACCCACACGTCTTTGGGCTATGTGTACTGCAGAGTGTATTGCATTACACTGTACCATATAGTGTGCAATTTGTCCAATATAATCTGTATGCATTTGCAAACATGGCAGTTATATATATATATATCAGTTTTAAATCTATAATACTTGCTGAAGTTTACCTAGACTTGTATGTTTGGACTGGAGTAATTGTGATTATTGAGTTCGCATTATGACAGAAAAGCAAGCTCCTCTTGTCTGCAACAAACTCGTCTCGCCATTACCATGAACGAACCGGTAAAATCAAAAACCGTGTACATCGACAGAACGTATTAAATACAACCTTGGTAAAAGGTATGTTCATCATAACGTTACCTCACCGTCACATTACCAGTCATGATACGGCGCACGCTGCCGTATTAAGCTTTAATTAAAGAGTTGTATGACTGCATAGGGTTGACTGCATAGGGTTTAGCGTTGATGCTATCTTAACTTCAGTTGATAATCCCACCCACTGCGACTTTGCCAAGCTTCGCCAAATGTTAATCAGGTAAGTTTGCGACTTATAAAGTAAATACATTATAGGTAAATACGAGGTCCTGTTAGTTAACATATTCCGTAAGAGGAGTCCTAGCACAAACATTGATCCACACCACTAGAATAACCTATATATATATATATATATATATATCTGTCAGTAGTGGCCCGGGATAGGTTTAACTCACGTCTTTGTGTGGCCCGCAACTTCATTAATATCCCTGCATGGTCGATATTATAGTATTATATAGGTGTGTATACCCCTTCCCCCTATATCTCCCGCAGCACCCACATGCAGGACTTGAAGGACGTCACCCGCGATATTCACTACGAGGCGTTCAGAGCCAGACACATCAAGGAGCAGATGACGAAACAGCAGAGAGAGCGCAAGTACGTACCGCTGTGTGGGCGTGGCTTGCTTCGTCCAGCACGTCACGTGATGGTCTGGGGGAGCACCACGTGTTTTAATGTTCCACGTGGTCTAGTTCGTGACATTCTGTGGGCGCGCAGCGAGGGAACTGTTGTACATGTATATATATATATATCGCTGTAATATGTGCGGGGAGAAGGGTCAGCTATGTCCATCATTAATGCTAGATCCCGGTCGCTACGTGAGGCATGCATTAACCTCTTGTTGTCACGCGCATGTAGACAGTGGCTTGATTGCTTGTACGACAACCACAGAGGCTTATGGAAGACATTCAGCTACTGCTTTGTATACCATGGTAAAATGATCAGCAATTATATGAATATTCATGCAATTAAACTAACTTGCGTTGGTAAATATAAGTGGAAAAATACCAAACTTTACACATTTAATTTCTATAATGCTTTAGTTATTTTTGGATTAGTATTTTTTTGTTCATTCCTTTTTTTATTTTTTTTATTTTTTGTAACCACTGTTTGACGACAGATTGGAAGAACTTGGTGAATGTATCAAACAAAATTCGGAAAGGTACGGTGTTGCGTCTCTCGACGCCGTTCTCTGATTTGTTGGTTTGATGTGCTGCTGTTGCGTCTTAATCCTTATGCGCTTGTTGCCCTTCCACTAATCGTGTAGCCTCCCGCCGCACCCCCAGACGCTTGTCAGTGCCACCAGACGCATAAGCACTGTGCGATCCTGTTGCTATGGTATTTGTAGAGGGTCGGCGCTGGAGTTGTATATTAGTAGTTCCACCTGTGATGTAGGTGCACGACAGATATCTACGTGATGCTAATGATAATTACGCCACCAATCATGTTACGCACTAATTACGACATGGAATCCTGTCCACGCACTAATGACGACATGGTATCCTGTCAACGCACGAATTACGACATGTGATCATGCCAATAAAGCATTTAATCACTATGTATTCATGATTAGAAAGCACTTAGGCGCTAATACAAGATGTATCCATGCTTTAGAAACACGTATGGGCAAATTGCAAGTACAAGGTATATTATATTGTTCTTGCGAAAACGTATAGGATACCCATCTCACCTAGCCAGTCTCTGGGGCGATGTACACGTACACACTGCTTTACCCGGCTTACACCTCCAGCGATGTTTATAGCCAGACCGTCGTCTCACTGGCCTAAGAACGAGATTGACGTGACCTAATTTTTATAATTACTTTCGTAATTTTCGTACTTATGGCGACACATATTTGCATAATTACACCCGGTACATCTTCCGATACTATAAAAGGCTCTGTATTTAAGATCTAGGTATTAAAGCTCGCGTTCCTAAACCGATCACTTTTATTGATCGCTTTCTCAGTCGATCCCCTACTCTACTTTGGTCACCCGTGTATAGCCGCTGTGTGTCTCTTATGCCAAGGTCTTACCGTAAAAACTCAACGCTTATTGAATCAAATGCAACATTTCAAGGCAGGCTAAAGAAAAGAAAATGAAATATTGGTGTTTTAAGCCACCTTTTTCACATGAAGGCTACAGTGTGCCAAGTAATCTTCCGGGAAAATTATATTAAATTAAATTTAAACTTAAATTTAAACTTTTACTAGATGCAGAGGCCATGAACGATTATGCTTCGAATCTGGATACGTCTTTTGAGATGTTTCACAAATCGTTCATCGTGGAGATTCATAGGCTCGGTTTAGCTCGCGTATGCATGGCCTAAAACTTTATCCTAAATCCGATATCCTCCAGACAGGTTGCTAATATAAAAGAAAGTTGTATACCTTGGTATATAAAAATCATCGATGAACACTGGCTATTCACCGACCGAGACAAAATGACATGAGCTGACGAACCATGCTGGTTCAAACGCCACCGGTGGCTTGGGCCGTTTCATGCGTTCTTATCATTCTCTGAGGTTTAGCCCATCTTTGCACAGAGATGGCGTAAAGCACCATCCCATTCATTCTGTGACGCCTCCACCTGTATTTGCACTTATCTGAACATCTATGGTGTTTCTAGCTGAAGGCCTACCGAACCCTGGCCTGTGTCTGTGAAGACCAGTAGCACCAGTAGTGTACTAGTTACCACGCGGTGAATGCCTTTCTAGCATGATAATGCCTGTACTTCTCCACCCCTTTATCACTCGGCATCTACGGTAGCATATATTTCCATGCAAACTCTATAGTTAAATTAGAAAATACACCATTAACCAATTGCGTAAGCTTCTTCCCTGCTCTGGCCTTTCCTATGCGTGGCCCAGGGCTGTAGTGGTGGACGTGTGTTAACGATATAAATGTTCCCGATGTTAAAGTGTGTAAACTGAATTACGTAGTGCTGTGTAGACTGCCGTGAACAAACATCTTTTGATCTATGGGACGTTAACTGGTGATGCTGTTCCTATGGGTGCTGTGTCCTTTACTGTGTGGCAAGTGACATCTGTCGAGTCAGTGCAATTTCATTGCAGAATGCCCTCTCGCCATGCCTGCCTTGGCGTTCTACCAACAAGCTTGTTTCCATGATTGCATCATCAACTATAGGACGTTTATAATAATGTTTCTAGTTGGTTTGCAGTATCTTACTTCCTTACTGTATATCTTAGTAGATGAGTAGAGAACACACTTCTTATTCCACCGCCACATGTATGGGTCACCCCAAGGCCCAGTAGGTATCGTTTGGGCTGTTGTCGGCGACCGGTACGTGGTTCGAATCCCACCTGTGTCTTTGTGCAGGATAAAGATCTTTTTTCGCAAAGAGTAGGGGGATACCACCGCTGACATGCATGGCTCTTCTCTACCTTAACCCTCCCCAGTGTCGCGATAAGCCAAATAGGGGTTACTGGCCAAAAAATGTAGCACAGTGCAGGTGGGCGACTAGACGGGCCATTTAAATCTATAACCACCATTCGTTTGTGCGTGACGTCATGTTTCATTGTTCTACGCAGTCACTATGGCAACGATTGACTAAAAATGAAGCGGCCACAGGGCGGTTTGGGGCAGATTACACAATTTTAATCGCCGTCACATGTAATGATAATGTACTAGTTAACATGATCATCAACTCTTAATATTCCGCAATCTGCCATTGCATCTTGTTTAGATCCCAATTTCTGGTGTCCGTTCCAGTTATTTCGTGTTTTGCCTCCGCTTATATTTTCTTGTTTTGTGACCCGTACTACTGACTCGATATCCGTCGTTCATACTCCCGTTATGATCGGCTACGACTGAGACCCCATTCGGTCCCTCTGGTCCACTTATTTTTTGAGGTAGATGTGTACAATATCTATTGGCCAATGATCTCGTCATAATTTGCTGCGACGGAGACCCAGTTCTGTCTCGCATGCCTCATTGTACCTTTTGTACCTGTAGTACTTGCGGTGTGGCATAATCTCTGGTGTTTGTAATGCTCTTGTTTTATCCCCTACAGCAAGCTGAAGCGGGACTCAAGCCCTAACTTCGACGGCCTCATGGACCAGGACAAACTGCTGCAGCAAAAGGATGAGGAGGTAAGGAGCGGGGGATGGCAGGGCACTTCCTGGGAGCGTTACAGAGAAGCTGTTTATTGCGATCGGGGTTGGGTCGGTCGGTCTAGCAGCGCTATATGATGGTCCTTCATCCCCACGTCGTCCAGGTCCTCTATGCGGAAATAACACCAGTTCATTCCTATGTTCTATTAATTAAATGTTAAAGCTAAAACGAATTGCCAAAGTGTAATCTTTTTCATTCTGAGCCCAGGATAAAGGTATAGCTGACATATTTTTCTTGTGTTTCGGTATTTAGATACGGAAGATGCAGGAGATGCTAAGGAGGATGCAGGCGCAACTAACGGCAAACAATAAGACTAGTATCAACGGCCTTGGCAACCTTTGACCTCATGACGTCACGAGTATGACGTCACATAAGTCAGCTTAGGGACACTCCAACAGAAGGCCACAGTGGAGTACTCTCATTCAACGGAGGGAGCCAATCAGAGCGACCGTTCCGTGTGACGTATTCTATGACGTGTCTCAGCCAATCTCCTCTACAAAGCAGCTATAGATGACGCCACGTGTTTAAGACTGGCGTGAATCAACCAAACCTAAAACAGGACACTTTTTCTCGTTTCACTAGAGCGGCGAAAGCTGTTCCATGTGTATTTGATATGTACTTGCGCGTGGATATTATATTATATGATATAATACATGATATAGTGATGTTATTTCTTCCGCTCGTTGGTACTTCCGTCGGCATTGGGGGACTAATGAACCTATGTTAAGTTGTGTGCATATTCCCTGGTGTTGGGCTGTGGAGTGACTGTGTTCTTCTGCGCCACCGCTGTGTGTCACCACCATCGACGGCGTCGTCTTGTCAGCTACTACAGGACATCGAATCTAGCATTTATATCATGTCGACCTGCATCATTTCCCTCGCGGCCTTGACGCCGATTTGACGATTTTAGTCGGACGTTCGAGTCGCTGTCAGTGTGCTTCGTTTGCACATTCCACGCACGGCACTCATGTATATCTGTGTATGTGTCTTCACACCAGGGTGTTTGATAAAACACGTGTAAGTTACTTCTATATCTTATTTTTTTAAACTTACATTTTACATATTATTGTTATGTAAATGGTCACTTTCGTTTGAGATTCATGGGGAGACTTGGGGAGGTGTTGTGGTTTGAATATGACGTGTTACTCTTGGTACTTATCCGCCGGCTTTTCCTTAATTAAGTCGGTGGCCTTAAAGGGTATGATGTATATTGTCCTATCACACGTTGGCTGGCTGCCGTGGCTAGTTGCCATGGTTGGTTTCCATGACTGATGTTGGCGTCGCCTATCAGTAACTTACTTTTAGGGAAAAATGCACGCGCAGCGAGGTGAAATATTTGGTTGAACTTCTTCATCAGATATCGCCATAACAACTCACTATGAGGGGGAGAGGGAGCGGGGTGGGGGTTGGGCGGGTGCGTATAAACCACGAGTGTCTGCCTTTGTTCGGTGTATACCGTTGTGTCTGGTGTTTAGTTACCGTACTTTTATGTGTTGTCGCTTTGTGGAAAGCTTATTAACTTATATCGGTTCGGAAGAAGAATAAGATATATTCCATAGTTGCTGAATGTAATGGTAGACGACGCAGGGGCTGACTCTGTAGACAGTCTGATCTTAGTACGTACCGAGGTCTAAGCGACGCCTTTCGTTATTATATTAGCATTTTCAGTTTCGAGGTCCCGTTTGTAAATTCACGACTTGTGCCCAATATAACGCAGACCGGTAGTTGGCTCTGACGTGTTTTGTTGCTTCACACATTAATCCTGAGACTATTGAATGAGACATGAATATTGTCGCCTTTGTGTTATATAATTAAGTCGTTAGCTGGCCGGTTTTCTTCAATTTAAGGTCTCGAGTGTGTTCTGCTTGACAAGTGGTGTTTGTCACTGGCTTTTCATGCTTTAGGTTTGAGCAAAGGTTTTATTAATATTATTATTATCCAACCCGTCATCACTAATATTGTTTCACCGTTGACGCTATATTCCGATAGGTCACGGAAATAATTAATTGGAGCATGTAAGCGCATGACGAGTATTTCACTGGTCATGGTCGCTAAATGCCTTAATTGCTGCCAAGAATATTTGCTTTGTTAAAGAGTTTCTGCCCAGAAATACTAATAGTATTTTCTTAAGAACACGGATGTTTATTTTTGCGCAATCATAAACGAATCAATTTCTTTTGTTGCGTGTATCAAAATTGAAATTTGTCTCTTGGCTTTATAACATGGCTATAATTTATATTATGTTTAAATACTTGCGAAGATTCGCCTCAAGTTACTTGCAACGTAGAAATATCTTAGTTTCGCTTTTTGTATTGTAAGCAAAAGGAATATTTTATTACATTTAAAATCTGCTGGCCCGATTTTATGTAGAATATATATACGTATCTACTAGTGACTCTTTAATAAAAACGGAAAATTTATGAAATGATGTGTTTGGTTCTTTCTTTGAATATGTCGTTTACTTTGAAGCTTACGGATCAATGTAGGCTTGTTTCGCTTTAGAAGACGGGTTTAGGAGAACGTCTTATGAGAGTTTTTTTCCCTGTGACGTCACTATACTAAGCGTCCACACGTGTTGATTGCACATGGGCATTTTTTTATCGCGAGAACCCGCGCCCTTGGGCCGGGAATGTTACTGACGTGCGCCAGTATTAAAGACTCCCTGCTCTTGACGGCACTGTTTTTGGGTTCCGTCTTGGCAAATGTCTGCATTAAACGTTCGCACAATGGCAATATTGTTACCAAGTAGCTCACCAGATGGAAGCACAATTCACCACTGAACTGCAAAATGGCTCGTTAAAGGGCAGCACTACATTGTACTGCATTGTACTACATCGTTTTTTCACCCAAAAGCAACGAGACCACTGGGCGAAAGATCTCTGCAAAGTATTAGTATTAGCATTTTATTTTTAACGTTTCTTGAGTGCTATGTTCCTGTTGTTTCGCTATGTCATCGGCATGAATAGAAGCCCACAAACACCCAATACATAGCCTGCAAATAAAAAAACCCATGGCAAGATAAAAATATACTATTTACATGAGAATTGCGTGGACTAAATATTCATGGGACACACGTAGCCCATATATCAACATTAAAGCGGCTGGTTTGCGAACTTCTGTATGTTACATCCATCTGGTAAGTACAACTCCAGGAAGAGTTTACAACGACTGATCTGATTGGTCACTTTGGTCTTCCTTGATCTCGCCACCGGGAACGAGACTAACACGCGAGGCGTCGGAGTCCGAATCCTCGTCGTCGGTGGCGCTGGGCAGGGTCCTCGTGGGGAAGGTGCAGGGGGTGGGGAGTCTGGCGCGCACCTTCAGGTCCTTGAGGGCCGGGTCCACGCCCAGCTGATACTCCACGTCCCGGTCCAGGCGGCGGCAATGTCGCCGATAGGAGAAGTGACAGAACATGTAGAGTCCCAAGAGGAAGATGAAGGCGCCAGCGCAGTGCCAAGCGAACACCATGACGATGAGATGGAGGTCATCAGTGTCTCCGTCCAGCCAGTGCTTCATCCCGGGGAGCGGCGGGTACAGCATAAAGCCCGCCGTCAGGAACCACACCCCCTGCAGGAACACCAGGTACGCACGGCACAAGGTCAAGGTCAGGCAGCGGTTATACTTCGCCTCCAGAGGAACCACTATTGCGCATGCGCCGATGACGTAGACGAGTAACCGGTGGACGAGGACGTCGATTTCGGATCGGCCGTGCAAGTGGAAGCTGAAGAGAAGGCCTTCGACCACGAAGGCCAGGCTGGAGGCCATGTAATCGATCCCATAGGGCAGGGATCTGCTGACCCCGCGATAGGTCAGCACATCCAGAATCCCGGAGATTAAGAACGCGCTGTACATTGTGGCGTGCTGCAAGTCGCCCATGTATATAAACCAGTCCGCCTTCCCAAATCCCGTGGCGGCGAACAGTTCTCCGGCCACGCCGATAGATAAGACAATGACCTTGATCGCGCCCTCTATCGGCCAGCGAGACAAACGCCCCGTGGGAACGGGGAACGTCATTGTGCTGAAGAATGGGATTTTGCTTTGTTGGCATAGCAACAATCTCCTTGGTGCTTGTGTTGTCCACCACAAGCCAAGCAAGGCGGCGATACTTCCCGGAAGGGCGTGACCTTGAAATGACCCCATCACGGAAGGTTACTTTAGGATGAACCTGCTAAATATGTATTCTGAAAGAGACAAAGCATGCATTATGGTCTATTGTTAGGCGAGTCTAATAGAGTCTGTGAGTGAAATGTATTTACCGGAATATGAAATGTGGTATGTGTCATGCCTTAGCACAGATGTAAGCGGTTGGACTGTCAGTCAGGTCGGCCGTATTCCTAACATAATCATAACCTAACCTAACCATAAACCCAACATACATTGTAAAACCATTGTAAAACCATTCGCCGCGCATGCGCACACGTCAGCCGGACACTTTATCACGCCGGACAGGTTATCATTGCCACACCGGTTCCGCTTGACGATACGTCTGTTAGAACCCAAAACGTCAGACCTAAGTAGAATGAAATACACAGTTTTAAGTTTGACTTCAACCATCTCGGTTATCGACCACAGAAACCGGCGTAACGTTTCTGAAGGAGACAGGACACGGCCACTTGGGGTTAATTAAGGAAGTTAATAATTGGCATGCAATTAGTGATCTCTTGGGAACTTCGCAAATAAGGCCCAGGAAAATAAGGATATCTAAGGTTTCTAGGACTAGAACGTTTAAAAGGATAAACCCATACGGGCCATAGGGAAGGGGGAGGAGGGGGGGGGGCGATACCCCATATTCCATCGTTTATGAAAGCACTTATAAAAATCTGAAACTGAAGAGTTACGGTATTCATACCCCCTTCAACAGACACGGCGATCGAGGCACAGTCTGAAACTATACAATTGCTCCCGGATGGCGCAGGCCGTGTGGAGGCCTTAGATGGTAGGCCCCCTATGAAGTTTTCGTCACTATTGACATTTGGGGTTCTTAAAATACGTCAACCCCTATTAGGTATCACGGTAAGCACATCGCTACAAGTCGAGGCTTTGGCATGGACTAAGGGAAGAGATCGTTGTCAGTTGATGAGGTTTAGGTGAGTGTGAGAGGGGCGATGGGTATACCTATGGCACACATCTAATGGTTGTCCGTATAGTCACGGAAACGATATTAGTTTCAGCAATTCTTAGATATACGTATGCTTTTTTGACAATGACCGTCGCTTGGCCCACTGTTGGGTTTGCTCAGGTCAAATCAAGTCAAACGCATTCAAATAACTCTTACATCACTCACGCTGTGGCGCCACCGTTCACCAGATTTTCTCAGATGAAGTTTTTCAATGCTGGATTTTCTGCCAACTGGTTGTACAATAACAAACGCGACCTTGACCGTCTCGCTCAGTGATTCTGACAAGACGCAGTCAATAAATACATCGTATACTGGTACACGGCAGACACGCGAAGGTATAATGCTGGTGCGATAAACAACTTACCCTGCCTGTGTGTACATCTCAAGTCTCGCCAACGACTACTTGTAGTCCAGGTAACTGTATGTGCATCACCATCGCAGCGTAAATGAGACACTGATTACATTCAGTAAGTTAGGTTCATAGTAGCTTCTTCACTGCTTCCAACACACACAAGATAGTTGGGAGTCCGCTTGAACAATGCATGTCCACATGTCAAACCGCACGTCCGCAGCTGGCTCCCTCCCGCTGTATGTTGTAAACACAGCAGTGTGGGACACGGGCCAGTCGCTACTGTCGTGTCGTGCAAAGCGATTGGCCTGTATTCGGGCCATGACTACAGGTGCAGGACTGTCCACTGTCTCACAGGTGTGGTGTTGAGATGTGATGTTGGGGCTCAACTAATGCGGTTACAGCAGGAGATGGTACTTTGAACCCGCAATACAGATAAGGAAATCAGACGTCTACTAGGCCTAACGCGTGAACCACGACCCGGCCACTGTAAGAAATATGTAAAGCTGGCCCTTAGTTAAGTTTGGCTTCTCTCTGCCAAACACTGACCCGGTTATCCCGGTTGACTGCGCGGGCCAACACATATTTCTCTTGTGCAACACAGCCTGGCAGCTTGAATGATGGCGAATTTATGTTTTCAAACGGCCGTTCTTACTTTGCAAATAAAAAGTAAATGCCTGATTTATGGCTTTTCTCTGTGGACGCATGTCTGTATATATATATGTTTTTGCCCTGCTCGACGACATTACAAAGGATACTAGTGTGTAACTAGAAACATAAACGTTGTTATGTCTTGCCCTTGTGATTTAGTACATTATAACTGTAATATTTAGAAATAGGGTAGAAGTATTTTGCAGTGACTAGTTATCTTATCGATTATTTATTTGCACATTAATTAAATAATAAGATTCATTAACTTTTATTTTAAGCGGTCTAAATGGCTTTGCTGCCTTGTAGCGGTATTCCCTTTCCATTTGGACAAACACTAGCATGTGACATGAGCCTTGTGTATTTAACTCGTGTTGGACACATTTCTCAGTTTTACTTGTGCAAGATTTATTTTTGTTGTTGCACCTTTAAGAACGATTTTAATAAATTAATGCATTGGTTTTAATGATGATCGCCAATCTAGAATATGTTGGTGCGCTGTTCAAGCTCTACATCAATGGGCGCGTTATGACCCTTAGTATATCATAATATATAATACATAATATAGGACACTAAAACTAGTAACTAATAAAATATATCGCCCAATTGCCAAACATGGATCACTCCCTAATTGTCTAAACTTAAAGTGGAAGCCAATTCCGGCCGTAAGGGCCGTGCCAATGAGAGAATGTAGTCTAAAGATACGTTTTCATACAGAAAAAAAAATATAGTTACGAATTCGCTCATAAAATATGCTTAAACCCCCTATTTTCGCCCATAAGTGTACTTTCGGTGGGCGCAGACATATAATTCCCCGTGGGTTCCTATCAGCCAATGAGAATGACGGACACTACGCGGGTCACTACGTCACGGTGTTGGCTTTCCCTTTAACAATGTTTATTCAATTTAGTTTAAATTAAGTTTGAGATCAAGCCTAGCAGCGGTTGAAACTCGAGGCTCGTCCGATATGGACTGTGACTGAATATCGTGTATCGGGAGTCACGATCACTGTAATGGGAAGGTACGTTGTAAGCCTTCTGTGTAGAAATCTAGTGGGTCATATGTGTAAGTTAATGTCCGAGGAACACGACATTACCGGATAATTATAGAGTCCGAGGGCGAAGCCCGAGGACCCATTGTAATCCGGTAATGTCGTTTTCCGAGGGCACTAACGTATGTAAATTCCACGTCCTAATGACTCAAACACACTATATTACAGAAAAATAATGTCATGAGAGAACATGAGAGTGATCTCATCCGTGACGTCAGTGACGTCATCAGTGGATTTTACCTTAAGTACAAGACTCATCTACTTTTTCAGACGTCACCCTATGGCCTAGTTCGCTTATTGGCGCGTATGCTATCAAAGATATATTAGTACACCAGTATCTTTGATGCTATGCTAGGTCAGCCCAAGCGGCCGGTGCGTGGTTCGAACCCCACATATGCAGACTACGTATGTGCAAAATAAAAAGAAGATGTTTTCGCCAAGAGTAGGGTTACCCTCTGAGACATGGCTTCTCTCTATCTGAACTCTTCCCATTGTCGCGATATGACACGCAGAGGTTATATGAACCAACCAACAATCTACTGAGGAGTATTCATGGCAATGGGACTCGTTGTGTTCTGTCTTCGTCAATACCACACCAGGGCCTCTGTGATCACACAAATACTAACTGCCACCAAATAGCCGATTAAATATTACATATTAAATAGTTAAAGGCATGCCAAAACCTGCAATCGGTTCACCGTTGCCATGAAAAAGACGTCCTTCCCGCTTCCAAGTTCCAACGCGTTGCAGCATTTCTTACCTCAAGTCTAACGCCATTGTGTCAATATTGCCGTTGACATAGTGGCGGACGCATTGTGCGAAGTTACGATTTATAAATATTTGCATTACAGAAACACATTATGGTGTAAGAGACACTTCATTGTGTGGCGGGATGCAATGGCTGAAGACACGATGTGGGGTGCTCAGCTGCAGTGCGCCCTGCCTCCATCACCCCCGCCCCCCCCCCCCCCTTCCGTCGGTGTGAGCAGTGACTGTAGGGGCGGGCTGGTCTCCTTGCCATACCAGGTTGTGCTGTCTCTGCTTTAGACTCCGTGGGGCACTTCTTTGGGCCAGATTGAGTATCTGCCAGGTATATGCAACCTCGTCCGTTCGTCCCGATAGGGCTGGCGTAGCGATCTCGCAAATTAATGTCAATTAAATGTTCACACCGATCATGTCCGGTTCAGTTAAGGGCAATGATAACAGCATAGACTGCCACTTTTCAATCATTCGCCATCTTCACCCGAATGTCCCGTGCTGTTTTGAACGGGACACAATAGACCGTTCCAGATACCCCAGGCGACATATATCGTCAAAAATAGACACTGCGTGTTACGGGTTAGAAAACAGATTCTCGCATGCGTTTACTATGCATGCCTATGGAGTTCGGGTTCAGGTGCCCGGCTTCAACGTTTTTTTGCCAGGGATAGATTGGTTCTATGGCCTTGTTCCTCACAAAACAAACAAACAAGATGTCTCTATAAACTCTCCCGTAAGTATTACATTTGATATAAGGGAAGCACAGCTTATATTTCACTCGATTAAGAACAGTTTAACAGTCCCATCTGGCTTCCCGTTCGACATTCCTGTGCTCGAGCCACTCCAGTGCACTCAGATTTGCAATGACAAGACAGTGACAGCGACGGTCCATATAGATTCATCGTTTTATAACAAGTTATAATCGGTAGACACCACGTACTAGATTATATATTCTGTACAATATATATTCCTGCATTAGATTTTTAATATATCTAGACAAAATTGATGCCAGAACGATCATTTTTTCTGCACTGAAGAACATCAGCAAACCGGGAATATGGACACTTTCTAGTGTGTACCGTAACTTAGTGGTATCATGATTGCACTCTGTCAGCCGAGGGAGATCGTTTCTGACATCATCTCTGCCTCACGTAACTGCCAACCTCACGGTTGCCCATAAGGGTGCTGGGGTCACGGATCGCTTTCGATGGTTATTGAGATTGACTTTAGCATTTTGACACTTATCTTGAAGAGTGTAGTGAATACGAATACAATGGAGGAATTAGCGACACAGGGTCAAAGTTCATAACGTTCAAAGTTTGACATCGATCGAACTCGAACATAGTTTGAAAGTGACATGGCTTCTAATTAATCAACATCGAATTAATTCGTCTGCTACGGTACAATGTAGCACAATAAATACTAAACAGTGTTTATACGTATTTGATGCCAAACTTCGAATATCTCTTCCATTAGATTCATTTTCAATTTTCACGTATGAAGTATCATTCTGATGGTTAAATTTGACGGAACGCCCTCTGATTGGAGATCAGCAAAGTCTGTGAATTTCCGGCAAATTTGAGAAAATTGAGGCAGATAATGATATTCCGGTTATATTAGGATATCAAGACAATTTGAAAACAATGCTGTTTTTATTGACTTGTACTTTACAAGTCCGCCAAATTTGGAAACTCAACTGCCCTATTTTTTCGGTGCTAAGTCCGTACTGTCGCCCCGCCGCGAACGCGTGTGGTGGGCGCCAGCACTTACTGTTCTGTGGCAGGAGAACAACACATATCGCGGCCATCTAACGGTTATATTCCTGGGCTTTGAGTACGTTACTTCACCTTGTTTGATAACATGGTGCGTTCAAACCCGGTGCAATATGGAAAGCCAAAGTGGAATTTATTAGCAGGTTATATGCAGATATCTTAAAATATTTGCACATCTGTCCAAATGTTTGGATATATTACCAAGCATTTGCGCATATGCACAATTCATTTTTATATATGTGCAATTGAATTAAACATATATCTAATTCTGTTTCGCGAGCAATTAAGTTATCATTAATTCAAGTGTGGCAAACGGCATGACCTGGATGTTGCCTTTATACCGCTCTTTTCATTGGCTTATACAAACGTCTTGACAGATGGGGAGAGGACCGAAAGAAACGTATGGTTCGAAACACACCTATGGATTCGACAGACACCTATGGGTCCGACAGACTCAAGGGGTCCGACAGACACTTATGGGTTCGACAGACGTGTATAGGTTCGACAGATACATAGGCCCGACACAATATGGGTGCGACAGATACATAAGTCCGACAGGCATCTATATTTTCGACAGATACATAGGTCCGACAGACACCTATAGGTCTGACACCCTGGGGGATAACTAGATACAACAAATTATAAGGAGGTGCTTTTGGTAGCGCCAAAATCTGACCTATCCAAGTACCAAGAACTGTGTAAAATTACTGCACTATGGGCTAGATCACTGCACTATGGACTAGATCACTGCACTATGGACTAGATCACTGCACTTTGGACTAGATCACTGTAGGGAGGAAAACACTTGCTGTAATATAATAATAATGCCTAAACCGTGCAATTGGTGGATCTTTCTTGGCGAGTCCCATATTTTAATGTGATGTCGGTTATAAGACAATATCCGCCGAGGATTAAATCTGAGGAAAATCCACGTTTAATCTCCTTGGTAAGATTTATACAAAACGCGTTCAATATGTATGAAAAAGGGGTTCAACCTAGTGTTTTTATTAACGTAAGTGTGCGTTATTTAAATAATGAACGACAAAATAGTGCAATATCTTGATAATGAACGAAAAAATTGAGCATTATCTTGATAATGAACAATTGTTATTAATAATGACTTGCTTCACTCTGCTAAGCATGCTAAGTGTCACGGTGTAATCAGTCGAGTCGAGCTGAGCTGAGCGGATGCGAGCTAACTGATGTCAGAACTTACAAAGTTTGCCACACTGCATGCGGCAATGTTAAGCTCCGGGAGGTGTGTGTGTGTGGGGTGGGGGGGGGGATTAAATCAGAAAGCTCAATACAAATGGATATTCGATAGTTATCGATTGTATATATTTCTCGTGCCGCAGATGAACGGGGTGCCGTCTGATATTGGCCATGCCATTTATCAGATATGTGTTTGATGGTACAGGATATGTCCTACAAATGACACGACATATATGGACAATCTATTTTAAAGTAGAAGTGTTAAACCCCTAATATTGCTTTGCAGGGGCAGTCAATTATTTTGACTTGACCTCGTGTGGGGATTTAGAAAACAAGACAACATTTCTACATCCCCCACGCCCTCCCACCCCCACCCTCCCCTAAGAGGCTTCACGTTGACTGGTGCATTAGTTGATCGGTGTTTTTTTCATTTTAAAGCCAGGGCGTTATTTCCCTATGTGTCGCTCACGTATTAGCCTCGCCGTCCAATTGGTACAATAATCGATTTTCCTGCGTCCAAACATGGGACATGAACCATGAGTAGAACTAATGCCTTGTTATAATAATCTTATAAGAACGTTAAAGAACTCGCTGTCGTACATTCCCCAAATACATCACTCGACGCTATCGCGCCTCGTGCTGTACCCGGTTCGTTCTTTAACTAGGACTTCTTCAGCTGACAGGCTGAAAGTCTATGTGTTTTTTAAATATGAAAAAATCGTCATATACTTGTTACTTACATTCTATTTACAGAATTAACACTGGGCGATTACACGATATTCTTCAGAGCGTAAGGGACCAACCATTTGATTTTGAGGGGGAGGGGCTATGGTTTTTACCGTCCCAGCAGATTATATTTTAGGCAATCTGATGAGAGCCATAAGCAACACAATTTTTTCTGCAAATAATGCGCAGAAAATGATTTGTTTGAAAAAAAACGTAGCACCCCCGTGAAGATAAAATGGTCAGTCCCTAACGCCAAGCAAGTGGTGTAGATGGTGTGTGTGTATGTGTGTTTCGGGGAGGGCCGAGTGGGTGGGGCGGTGTATGAGGAATGGGGGCATTTACCAATAGGTCCAACATATTACTAAATGGCGCTAAATAAATTAGAATCGATATCACTCCGAGCGCCTCTGTCAACGGGCAGTTTACCACCTTAATACTATTTATGCAGGTATTTCGCTCCAACCCACCACACTTCACCCCTCCATACACACCCTTATGTCTATATACCTCTCTCGAACGTCAGCTAACTTATATTTCAATTCAAGTCCATAAAGCGGTCGTATTTTGGTAAAAGTTTGTGTCCTATGAATCGCTCGTCACAAACATCAAAGCACTTCACTTTACCGGACTTTGCAACCACGGCGTGTCGACGCCCGTCACCCAGGATGGTTTCGTTTTCAGGCTTCACATGGAGGGAGTTCCGCATAGCTGGGGACACGGCCCGGTCGTGATCTAGCGACCCGACCGCGACGCTTGGGGGGCACGACACAAACGTGTCAAACATACTGAACCCCGGTGAGGGAGTATCTTCGCCAGTGTGGTAAGAAGGCGAGGTGTGGGATCGACCATTCCAGCGGGCTCACGGGCAGACGTCGGGTGTAGGGTAGACAGCCATGGGCCGGGCCAGGGGGTACATACGGGACCCACTGCCATATCCTCTCCTACTGGGGCTGTGCTGCCTCAGCTTTCTCACAACCCGAGCTTCAGGTGCTAATATAACTTACTGTACAGTGATTGACGCATGAATGGGATTTGGCTTTTGTAAATAGTCAGCTTTGAAGACGACTGACAACTCTGTCGGTTCAACGGTTTAAGATAAGTCGATCAATGCTCGAAATCTAATACAATAGTTTCATTGCAGGTGTCTGTCCGGAGTTTAGGAAATACCAGGATGAGCACGTGGCGGGAGGGCGCCACCTGGCGGAGATTCCCGGACTCTCGCGCTGTCAGGCTGAGTGTCTGGATACCCAGGCTTGTTCAGGAGTGGATTATGGACTTAACGGATGCTGGATTCACACATCACAGGTGGCAGACGAGGATATTCAGCCGCTAGATGGCAACACTTTCTACCGCCTGCTCCCATGTCAGTCGGGTATGTTTTGTTTAATGCAGTTCCATCTATGATCAATACATTGTTTTATCCGGCTAAATGTTAAAAAGATCCATGATTTTGAAAAGCACGGTGGGGAAGTGAATGAGTTCGCCCAAAATTTCGGCTATAAAGCGGCCAGGAGGCGGGAGGGGGAGGGGGGGGGGTAACTGGTAAGGAAAGGGTATAAAAGCAGTCGGAGTAGAAGCACTTCGTCATATACCTTACATTAAAGATTTTTTAAAAATAACGATTGTAATGTCAATCAGCCCTTTCCAGTGACCGATCTAGGATTTGCCTAGGAATAGTTGGAGGAGGAGAAGGGGGGGGGGGGCAGGTGTGAAAAGGGAGGTGCTCGGGTCGCGTCTAAATGTGGCCGAAAATGGACAAAATTGGCCTTTTACGCCGTGTAATCCACCACAGCTTTCTAAGACCCACCTCAGGCCATGGTTGGCGTCCTCAATGTCACGGACTGGTTGTCGTGACTGCGGGGTGCGGAGGGAGGGGGTGGGGCGGTGAGGGGAGGGGAGGGCGGAGAAGAGTGTAGATATCACGTACGCGTGCTCTACGCTTACCGATTCTAAAACGGAACCACACCCTATCGTCCTGAGACTATATTCCACTGATAATAAAACTATGACTATGATTAGACAACAAGGGTGACATGGTCATTTAGGAAGAGGAACTGGGCTATTCCAATAAGTAAATCAATACGGGGTCACGGGGAACATGACGTTGCAGTGGAAGCACCACCGACAAGAGCTGAACCTTCTTCGTTGGTGAGTAGGACTTGTCTGCGCCTGACCCTCCGTCATGCAGGGGTGTCATGAATCCCTACTCTAGTAGCATGATTACACCGACTCGATGAGTCTGGCCATATCCATCCCATGCGATGTCGCCATCTTGCGGGATAAATGTGCAAATAAAAGACTTTCGCCGCGCAGAAAGACAAAGTTTGCCTCTTATATAATAATAATGTTTATTTCAAACTGTAGGCACCAGGCCCATGGTACAAAAATAGAAACATTTAATTTGCGACAAAGGACAACATTTTTACAATATAAAACCCAAAAGCCAAGTTTGCCTCTTGATCCAATAGTAAGGCGTCTATAGCTTAGCATTTGGAATGTCGTAGCAATGGAGATGAAAACGAGGTGCCCAATCATTTACCAAAATTCAGGAAAAATTTGATCTCGTGATAGTTAGTTTTTGCCATAACATCGATGTGTCCTGGACCGTGTCCATAACGTCAGCTGCCGTGTCCAATTACTGGCAGGAGCGTAGCCAGCCGTACGCACGTACGCACGTACGTAAACATTGAGCTGTGCAAGCCGTGGAATCCTGCTGTTCATGAGTCATTTGTTCATTATTATCTGCAGCATTGGAAAATTAAGTGGGCTAAATAGAACACCGGGGATAATAAATGACTTTGAAACGTAAGGTTCCCTCTCCAAATACTGATCACGTATGACTTGTACATTAGGGAATGCCTCACATATTGCGTAGGCTACACGTAAAAATGAAGAAGGTCATGTTCCTGCCTACACAATGCCACACGTTGTGTTCTATTGTATCGCAGTGGTTAAAAAAATTGTAAAATTGGCACGACCGATGTGGCTGGTTGCTTTTGCCAGGGGTGGATGTAAGAGAGCTGTCTTTGTGTTGGTAGGGGGCGAGGAGCTTGTGTGTATGTGTGCGAGGTGGTGGTGAGGTCGGAGGGGGGGGCGGGTGCTGTTGAACTGGATGGGCGATTGCTGTGGGGGTAAACAGAAAACTTTGTAAACTTTTTTCTGAACCCCATTATGAATGAAATAGCCTAGGATTGCCACATACCAGACTCGTTCGAAACGTAATAGATGTAAAACGTTGGCTCACCGCCAAGATAAAGGCAACCTGTTCGAGTGTTGCAGCATGACCCCTTGACATACCGCATCAATGACAAAGCAGATAGTGTATAGTGTCACGGATTTATGGTTTTCTGAGTTATGGTTTTGAGTTATCGATGTCTATGTCAGTTTCATCTGTGTGAAGGAGTGCCAAAGTTGGCCAAGTAATCAAGTTGTGTCAGCGTTCTAGATGTCAGCATCTGGGAAGGTCTAATTGCGTGACTGTGTACGAGTAAATTTTAGTGTCTTTGGTTAACTGCAGTTGAGATGGGAGCGGCAGTAGCCGGTATATATAGAACCGCAGTAAGGAGATGAACAGATGACAGATGAGGTTACTGTGGTGAGGCTGTGTGCCAGCGCGTTGTTAGGCCGTTTGCCAGCGCGTTGTTAGGCTGTGTGCCAGCGCTGTGTTAGGCTGTGTGCCATTATATCATGCTGATGTTTGCCATGATATTGTGAGGCTGTGTGCCATGATATTGTGAGGCTATGTGCCAGGTTTTGTAGAGTGTGCGGCTGTGTGCCAAGGTGACAAGCTGTCTTACTGCTAGAATGATGTGAAAGCTGGGTGCCCGATATGGTAACGGAAATGGTGAATGTTCACCTGTGAATGCTGAGAGAAGCGGACTTTTACATAAGAATAATACCCGTCATGTATGACGAGCTCGAGAAAGAAAGAGGAGGAAAGAAAGAAGAATTGTATTGTATTATGTAAATACAATCTTTCGCCCTCATTTTGTTCCATTGTTTTATTTATGCGTTATAAATTACCCCTAGACGAACGTGACATATAGAGTATCACTTCAGTCGTTTTCTGAATAATAAGGTGTGGCGATAATATGCACCTAAACATATAGCCTTTTTTTATCTTAAAGTGTTAGTGCCACGATTTTGTCTTGCTCAGAGTTTGGTTTAAGGAAGATGAACAAATAATAATATGTTTTAATGGGAGTTTGCATCTTTAATTCCACGATATCACTATAAACGCGTTCGTCGAAGTAGCAAAAGTGAGACCCGGCGGCTTTATTCCTGGGAGCATTGCATCTGAGCGTTATTTGAAAATTCCCCAATGATGTCACAAGATTGACAGGTGAGCTTTGATGCAGTGCGTAGACGTCTGTGGTCGAGGGCGGGGCTTGTTTTTATGGTTAAGTGGGTTTCGTTGAATTCAAGCCAATGAGCGGAGAAAATCTGAGTATCAATATAAAAACACATGCGTTTGTATTCCCGTTTGATGTCACTTTCCTCGCTCGCAGATGTTAAATTGGTAGTTGCGAAAACAAGTGGATAGGTATGTCCTTCTACTATTTGGGGCGCTACAGCTCGAAAATATAAGCGTGGAAATACAAAAGATTAATATGAGCTAAAGTTGTTTTGGCGTGGCACGAACACTTTAAGGTAGTATGCTACTTTTCAAAACTGACGGTAACATTTTTTACAATTTTCACCAGATACAATTTTGTATCTGGTTGTTACAACGCAATAATAAAAAAGGTCTTTTCACGCTACTTTTTCTACAAAGTGAAGTAGAAGCCCCCCACCCCCCTATTACACTTTAACATGGCGGCCTATGGGATTTTCGGGTATATTCACTTTTGATTATAGAAAGACAAGATCAAACATCCTGATGTTGAGCAACGAGTGCTTTGTTATATCCTTATACAAATAACAATAATGTAATAGTAATAATAATATAGGAATAATACAATAATATTGATGTGTTTTAAGGCTAGTTTGTTTGCAAGGTAAGATTGAACCCACCCGCACCTACTATGAAAACTCAGCATTGTTACTTCGGAACTTCGTCGATTGAAATATGTAATTTTATGCATGTATAATTAGATCACATCATGATTAGGTATTTATCTTCAAGAATGATTTCTATTGGTAAATATTTGGGGATCGTTCTTGTAACAATAGACCCAATTTCATAACTTTCACTTTATCCATTCCTTTACCAGAGAGCCAAAAACAATTCTTTCAAGTTTGGGTCCACTGTTCAGGTTTGTTACATATGTAGTTTAGGTATGTGATATTTAAACAACCAGTGTTGTCTGCCATCAATGGTGTATCAATGACAACAGGCTACCTGTTTGTGTGTTCAAGATTGGGAAGGCTAAGTTGTCGCCTTATCTCATACAAGTGCTCATACTTAATCGGTGTTACCGTCTCCCAGGACATGCAAGTGGTGCAAAAGTTATTCTGTGCAAGAACTGCAAGAACTGCAACAACTTGCAAACACGGAGCTTCATTAACCGCTCATATGTTCACTTTGTTGATTGCTTAAAGGCCTTTGACAATGTCTGCTGGTGCGATATTCATAGAATTATGAAATATTGCCTGTTCTCTCCGGCTGTTTAATCTTATGCGCTTCTTCCAAGATAAAATCTAGTTCACTTCGGTGAATGCTGACGATTAAAACTTCGACACATTTTCTAGGGCCATCCTTATGTTATTTAAAGTCTTTCTTTGCATTCTTGATATGACGATGCGGATGGTTAGTACTTGCATACAACATCAGATGGAAAGCCTTACAACCTAGGTACAGAGGCCGTTAGGGGCCGAGACGGTTTTCAATTAAGACTATATAATTAATTAAGATTTAATTAAGTCATATAAATACATTATATATTGTGGACGACAGGTTGCACCTTGCGCTACCCAACGCGTGATGACGTCACGGCGCCGGTGGACGTGGTCATCCGGCGTCCCGGGGTGACGCGCACCGAGTGTCAAGTGGAGTGTCGCGTGGAGGATCGTTGCGTCTCCTTCCTGCATAACGACCGCGAGAACACGTGCTACCTGGCCACCAACCCGGTTACCATGACGACAGGAGTCCGTGCCAACACAACGCATTACGGCAAACAGCTGGACTGTAACGGTCCCGCAAGTACAGGTAATTAATTTCCGGTGATATGCAGAATCCAGCCGATTATAAATGTGGATAGAGTAAAAAATATTTTAACCTCTTGACGCTTCCATGCAACACCCAAACCACAGCCTCACTTTGAACCAACATTAAATAAAATTGTGTGTGAAATTGAAGTTACCACTCTCTCTGTGCCACCATGCCATTCACGTTAGTTCTTGGCGACTAAGGCGGTGTCAGTGTAAAGAGCGAAGGAGGTAGTCTCAAGATCGAAGCACCGATGTTACTTTCCAACATTGCATCTGCGGTTTGGGAAATTATGATTAGCTTCAAGTTTTGCTTTATTGCTTAAATGTGCCTATTTACTTATCACTTCCTCAGGGTGCACTTACATATACTATGGCGAGTACGGGACGGAGGAATACATGGAGATAACAGCCCCGACGGTGACCGAGATCTCGCAGTGCTGCAAGATGTGCTGCAGGCAGGACGCCTGTGTCGGGGTCAACTTCCATCTCCCTTCGGTCTCACAATGTCATCTGCTCATTGATATGAGCGGCAATCGGAGAGCGGCAGAAACATTTGCACAGGATTTGCAGCAGTCTCTAGATGGCACTGTAACCTACATGAGGGCACGTGCCACAACAGGTGGGTGGTCCCTGGCGCAGCGTTACATGGGGAGTGGATGCATGTGGTCTGTGTGCAGTGTTACATGGGGAGTGGTTACATGTGGTCTCCTGTGCAGTGCTCCCCGGGGGAATGGTTACAGGTAGAGATATTTGTACAGTGTTACATAGGGTGTGGTTACAGGTAGGTCCCTAGTGCAGTGTTACATGGGGAGTGGTTACAGGTAGGTCTCTGTGCAGTTTTACATAGGGAGTGATTATAACTTCGTCCCGAAATAATGTTGTTAGTTTTTGATGGGTTCAAGGTCAAACGTTAAGGTCGAGGTCATTGCACAGATGAAACATGTTTGAGAGTCTGTAGGTGCCTGAATATTGGTCTCGGTGACATGGGACTTGCGTTACAATATTCCTCGCATATGACATCATAGTTCGTAGTGTCCGTGTGTGACTCATTGATGTACATGGTTTTCCCACTTTCACCCCGAGGAGTTGTTCAGAAAATCAATAGGCACATTTTCTCCGAAATTGTCACCGTCAATGACGCTACCTGACGTCAATAAATTAAAATAATTAAATACGAAACAATTTAATAACGCATTTAATATTGCAGGTTTCGAGATGGGATTGACAACAAAGGGCGCTAACATTATTTAGTAGTTTCTTAATGAAAAAAAATATACTTCCTATTTTACTTTTCCCGCTATTTCTGATGGGAATTTCCATGTTAAAAGTCCCTATCTCTTATAATGGCAAAAAAATGAAAACATTATGTTATGCGAAAACGGCTTGGTCGATTAGCACCAAAATCGCTATTTTTGGATGCGTCATTTGACGTCAGGATGACGTCACTTTGGGACCAAGGGAAATTCGTACAAAATCAACACAAATGCTACAGAAATGGGTAAATGGCGTCAAATTGTAGTAAATGGGATCTCCACTGAATAATAAAAATAACACGTTGCTATTTTACCTATGGTTCCAGGGGCCACGGCATGCTCTATAAGGAGTCCTATGTTAAAGCCGCCCATTTCTCATCTCAGGGAAAGTGTGTTTAATAATATTTCAGATCATAATATAGATCATAAAAGTTCCTTAGTCAAACAGCACCAGGATTTTGTTCCTTGGTTTTCCCTGATGGTACCCTGTAGCCACTGTGCTTACAATATGCACTTGGAACAAAAAATGACATTACATGTTATTAAGTTGCCCAATGGTGAAAGATCCACACCAGCATTCTTTTGAAGCCATCACTGTACTTGCAGCTATGGATTGATTATACTGGGCTCAGCCGATTATCGTAAAAATGTTTACGTAATATTTGAACTTGAAAGCTTAAAAACATTGGATCATATGCAGATAAACAAACTTCCTTCAATACAACGGTTACGCCATTAAAGTTTCCTTCATCACGGAGCGAAATATCATCGAGTATAAGTGACATAGCGAAACATACGGCAAACGCAGGCCTTAATCCCGTTTCCTGGTCAACAAGGCATGTGCCTAGTGAAACATTATACAGATTCTGCCCCAAATAGAAAACAAATAGAAAAGTAAAACCACCAGCCCCCGTGAAGTTTAACATCGACATGCATTCAATTGTTTGTCTTGAAATTGGCAAGTTCTGACAACATCTGCTAGCTCGCCTCAGCTCACCTCGTCTCGGCTGATTGCACTGTGACACTTAGCGGACTCAATATTAACAACAACTGTTCATTATCAAGAGAAGGCTCAGTTTTTCCGTTAATTATGAAAATAATGCACTGTTTTGTCGTTCTTTATTTAAATATCGCACACTTAAAAGTTAATAAAACACGCCTAGGTCTGTTTTCCGATCCATTCTTCTAGATAATGATTTTATTAATCTATTTATCGATTCCACAAAGACTGCATTCATGGTTTTATTCATATCACGTGTATTGATTTTCAGGGTTTTAATATTGACTAATATTGACCAATATGGCACGATATAGCCTTCCAGGCTGAAAGTGCCGTTAAGCCCCAATCAAATCAAATCAAATCAAATCAAGATAATGAGCACTTAAGACAAAAACGTGACGTCACACAATTTTTGATATCATTTAACGCCAGGTTTGTCTTAACTAGAAGGCATCCCTTTTGTATTGGTTAGCGCCTTCATATTACCCATCATCAGTATTTGGTGTCTTGTGCAGACGGGTGCTCGCCCAACCCGTGTCTGAATGGCGCACCGTGTGTTGGCGGAGACAACGGCTACCTTTGTGCATGTCCGGACGGCTTCAACGGACTCAACTGCGGGTCTAATATAAGTAAGTCATCGCCTGACAAGGCCCATCTCTGCCCTCATCTACACCAGTGCGCGTGTCGATATATAATATTGTGTGAGCAATTATCTGGTATATTCCGATATTAATTCTCTTCAGGCGATTTTACTTGGTAACGATATTCAAATCTGCCTTTATATCTTACGCAAGTTGCTCGACCGATTTGGATGAGCAAGGCCCGTTCCCAGTTCTTTTCTGGGTTGAGTCTTTTCGGGGTAGATTCAACTATCTACTTTAAATTTATATCTGGGTCTCTATACACATTTGTCCACTATAGCAAAAGGACATTTAAGTGTTATGTGATGACATTTATATTTCAAGTTATATGGCATTTTACGTATTCTTTTTGATTCAGACGAATGTTTATCTGCCCCTTGTCAAAATGGCGGAACTTGTGACGACGGTGTCAACGGCTACACGTGTCGATGTGCGGATGGATTCAACGGAATTAACTGTCAAGGACACACTAGTAAGTTACGGTCCCAGTAACAACACCTGCAGCGTTACGGCAACGTATTTGGCTTTTATAACAGTTTATGAATAATTTTGTTACATGCTGGGAACATCCAGTGACCTTAATAAATGTCCTGTGTTTTTATAGTTCAATTGTGAGCATGTCATCAAGGACTTGCGCGACCAAGTCACGTTAGTTTCCAAGATGCTGCATTTGATGTGTTCTCATAAAGACGAATGTTCATGTAACCCATGTCAAAATGTTGTATGGTTGGGGAGAGCTGAAATGGGGGGGGGGGGGGATCAACGGCGAAACAGTCGATCAGACACTTTTCAAATTAGCGGTTATTTCTTATCATTTAACGCCAGGTTTCTTCTTAACTAGAACGCCTCCCTTTTGTAGTGGTTAGCGCCTTCATATTAACCATCATCAGTATTTGGTGTTCTGTGCAGACGGGTGCTCGCCCAACCCGTGCCTGAATGGCGCACCGTGTATTGGCGGAGACAACGGCTACCTTTGTGCATGTCCGGACGGCTTCAACGGATTCAACTGCGGGTCTAATATAAGTAAGTCATCGCCTGACAAGGCCCATCTCTGCCCTCATCTACACCAGTGCGCGTGTCGATATATAATATTGTGTGAGCAATTATCTGGTATATTCCGATATTGATTCTCTTCAGGCGATTTTAGCAGGTGCCGATACCTAAATCTTTTTTCATTTCTTACGCAGGATAAGAGTCTAAATTGCCCGACCGGTTTGGATGAGCAAGGCCGGTTCCCGTTCGTTTCTGGGTTGAGTCTTGTCGGGGTGCATGTAGCTGCATACTTGAAATTTATATCTGGGTCTCTGTACACATCTAAAGTACAAGGACATATACGTTCTATGTGATGACATTTATATTTCAAGTTATATAACACTGCACGCATTCTTTTTTATTCAGACGAATGTTCATCTGGCCCGTGTGAAAATGGCGGAACTTGTGACGACGGTGTCAACGGCTACACCTGTCGATGTTTGGATGGATTCAACGGAGCGAACTGTCAAGTCAACATCAGTAAGTTTAGGCAACACGTCTTAATTTGAATCTATCCATCTTGTAATTTGCTCGGGACCCATGTTTTCTCTTGTTCTGCGAAGCGGTTTAAAATTGTGAATTTAATGATGCCACGGAGGTTCGCAATAACTGTTAACACCCTTTCGGTTATTTATGACTGAATCATGTGATATCTAACCATAAGAGGTAAAGGTGTTTGAATAATATAATACTTTGATGAAGTATTTGATGTGTATCACTTTGCTTCACGCAGACGAGTGTAGCTCTGCGCCATGTCAGAATGGCGGAACTTGTGAAGACGACATCAACAGCTTCACCTGTGTCTGTCCTGAGGGCTTCACTGGTTCGACATGCCTGGCTAACATTGGTATGTTGCATTGCACTCCCAGCTACACCAAAACAATTTGATAGTGTTAGGTGCATGGGCCGAGCCGTATATTGTTATATTTTGATAAAGTGAAAAGCAAAAAAGGGAAAAGTGAACAGAAAGTTACAAAGTAACAAGTAAAATGTACAGGACTACTCAGTTTTGGGTGAAGGTCCTACTAAATGTGTATATTTGGGTCCAGGTTTTTTTTGTTCACTGGTTTAAATCAGAAGAAAATGTATACTAAATTATATTACATTGAAGCAAATTAAACAAACATTTGCCAACTTGTATGTTATAAAAGGGAAATACGCAGCTTATGTTATTTATGGTTTTATACTAATTATATGTCTAGGAAATTTTGAATGAGTTTAGTGACTACATGTTAGATATTTCTTTATTCTTGTGAATATCTGACGCATGATTCAGACGAGTGTTCCCCTGCGTCTTGTGAGAACGACGGAATTTGTGTGGACGGTGTTAGCAGCTTCACGTGTCAGTGCCGCGATGGTTTTACTGGAGCAAGCTGCCAGACAAACATCAGTAAGTTACGTATGTTTGGATGGATTCAACCGAGTGAACTGTCAAGTCAACATCAGTAAGTTTAGGCAACACGTCTTAATGTGAGTCTATCGATCTTGCACATTATCTCTGGACCGATGTGTTCTCCAGTTCCGCCTAGTGGTTTAAAATTGTGAATTTACTGATGCTAATGAGCTTCACGATAACTTTTACCACCCTTTTGGTTATTTATGACTATGAATCTTCTTATATCTAACCATAAGAGGTAAAGGTGTTTGATTAATATAATACTTTTGATGATGTATTTTATGTGTCTCACTTTGCTTCACGCAGACGAATGCAGCTCTGCGCCATGTCAGAACGGGGGAACTTGTGAAGACGACGTCAATAGCTTCACCTGTCTCTGTCCTGAGGGCTTCGCTGGTTCCACATGCCTGGCTAACATTGGTATGTTGCATTCCACTCGCAGTTACACCAAAACAATTTGATAGTGTAAGGTGCATGGACCGAGCCGCATATTATTTATATTTTGATCAAGTGGAAAGTAAAACAGGGAAAAGTGAAAATAAAGTTACAAAGTATCAAGTAAAGTGTACAGGAGTACTCGGCTTTTGGTGAAGATCCTACCAACATGTGATTATTTGAATGCAGTAATAGGTTGTTCACTGGTTTAAATCAGAGAAAATGTATGCTACATTGAAGCCAATTAAACAAACATTTGCCAACTTGTGTGTTATAAAAGGGAAATACGCAGCTTAATTTATTAATGGTTTTATTATAATTATATGTCTGGAAAATTTTGAATGAGTTTATGGACTACATGTTAGATATTTCTTTATTCTTGTGAATCTCTGACGCATGATTCAGACGAGTGTTCCCCTGCGTCTTGTGAGAACGACGGAATTTGTGTGGACGGTGTTAGCAGCTTCACGTGTCAGTGCCGCGATGGTTTTACTGGAGCAAGCTGCCAGACAAACATCAGTAAGTTCCGACAATAATCAATGGTGAAGTACAACCAGAAGGTTTATCAGCGAAGTCTACTGTCATCGCGAATCACATATAGTATGGTGTCATATAGATTCTAAACAATGAGATAAAAATAGCAAAGTATAGGCATTACAAGGACAATCAATAATCATCATTTACGTATTGACAGTGTCAGAATACCTCATTTAGTTAAACGGCTTATCCTTCGTATCGTAAACATTAGACAAATCGGAAGCTTGACTTGCATTACCTGTTGTTACTTTCTATGAGGTTGCAAATTAAGCCTTGTGTCTTTGTCTTTAAACAGACGAATGTTCATCTGGCCCGTGTGAAAATGGCGGAACTTGTGACGACGGAGTCAACGGCTACACCTGTCGATGTGTGGATGGATTCCACGGAGTGAACTGTCAAGTCAACATCAGTAAGTTTAGGCAACACGTGTTAATGTGAGTCTATCCATTTTGTAATTTGCTCGGGACCAAGGTTTCCTCGGTTCTACGAAACGGGTTAAAATGGTGAGTTCACTGATGCTATAGAACCACGCGATAATTGAAAAAACCCTTTCGGTTATTTATGACTCTGAATCTTCTTCTATAATACAATGTCTCACTTGTGATATTCTGATAATTTTGCACCCACTTTTCTCTTTGTAAATCGTGTATACGTTCCTTTTCGTGCAGACGAATGTTCATCTGGCCCTTGTGAAAATGGCGGAACTTGTGACGACGGAGTCAACGGCTACACCTGTCGATGTGTGGATGGATTCAACGGAGCGAACTGTCAAGTCAACATCAGTAAGTTTAGGCAACACGTCTTAATGTGAGTCTATCCATCTTGTAATTTGCTCTGGACCCATGTTTTCTCCAGTTCCGCCTAGCGGTTTAAAATTGTGAATTTACTGATGCTAAGGAGCTTCGCGATAACCTTTAACACTCTTTCGGTTATTTATGACTACGAATCTTCTTTTATCTGACCTAAAAGATAAAGGTGTTTGATTAACATAATACTCACGTAAAATTCGACGCGACTTTCCATTTGACACACCATCAACATATAGGTTATTTTAGTTCTTGCATTATTTCTGATGATGGTAAATAAGGAAGCCTTGATCAATAAAATACCCGGTATATTGATGAAGTATTTGATGTGTCTCACTTTGTTTTACCTAGACGAATGTAACTCTGCGCCATGTCAGAACGGAGGAACTTGTGAAGACGACATCAACAGCTTCACCTGTATCTGTCCTGAGGGCTTCACTGGTTCGACATGCCTGGCTAACATTGGTATGTTGCATTCCATTCGCAGTTGCACCAACACCATTTGATAGTGTAAGGTTCATGTGCCGAGCGGTATATTGTATATATTTTGGTAAATTGAGAGGTATAAGCTGGAAAAGTGAAAAGAAAGTTAAGAAGTAAATGTACTGGAGTACTGGGGTTGTGGTGAAGGTCCTACCAAATGTGCGTATACGGATTCAATAAAAGGTTGTCCACTCGTTTACATAAGAAAACCATGTATGCTACATCGTGTTAGATTAAGCAATGTATGCTACATTTGCCAACTTGTATGTTATAAAAGGAAAATACGCAGCTTAATTTATTAATGGTTTTATAATAATTATATGTCTGGAAAATTTTGAGTTTATTGACTACATGTTAGATATTTCTTTATTCTTGTGAATCTCGGACGTATGATTCAGATGAGTGTTCCCCTGTGTCGTGTGAGAACGACGGAATTTGTGTGGACGGTGTTAACAGCTTCACGTGTCAGTGCCGCGATGGTTTTACTGGAGCAAGCTGCCAGACAAACATTAGTAAGTTATGGCAATAATCAATGGTGAACTACAACCAGAAGGTTTATCAGCGAAGTCTAATGTCATCGCGAATCACATATATTATGGTGCCATATAGATTGCTAAACAATGAGGTAGAAGATATCTAAGTAGGCTTTTCATGGACGATCAAGCGTCATCAGTTACGTATTGACCTTGTCAGAATACCTCATTTGGTTAAGCATCTTAGACTTCGTATCGTAAGTGTTAGACAAATCGGGAGCTTGACTTGCATTACTTATTACTGACAGAAGTCTAAAGACTTCTGTCAGTATACTGCTAAGTTCGGTTTGTAAATTTGTTTGTTGATATGTTTGTCAGTTGGATACAGGGCGCACGGTAACAGTTACCGCTGTCATACTTAACCAAGTGATAGATATATGAAATATCTCGGATAATTCGTTATTGGCATATGTAAATCAAAGGTCAAGGTTACAGCGATTTTTTGAAAAAAAAGTTAAGAACGCGTTTATCTTTGTTAATATTAGACCTAGAGAAATGTGGTTAATTGCGGAATGTGCTACCGTTTAGACCGCATCTTTCAGCTATTGACCACTTTTTGATGCGTCGTACTCATTTTCGAGCCACATGACGTTTTATGTTTTCTGAAAAACGCAAAAGATGACCTTGAACCGTTTTTCTTCGGTTTGACCTATTTAGGTTGAAGGTATCGCTTTGGTGTTCCGGGCTCTTATAGAAATATGAATGGCAATAATCTCTGCGAAATCTGAGATTTTTCAGATACGTCATATGACGTCACGATGACGCCACTTTTGGTACATTGAAAAAATCGTCAAAAATCGTCAAAAAATTAAAAAAAATCGAGAGTGGCGTTATTTTGTAGGAAATTGGCTCCGATGTTCCCCTGCATCATAAAAATAGTATCTTCCTATCTTACTTCCGGTTCCAGGGGTGACGGCAATTCCCTATGGGACCTCCAATGTTAAAGCCCTCAATCTCTCACGCTGGGGAAATTGTTTGCCCCGTATTTCATCGGTGCCTGCATCAAACAGTTTCGGAATTTTTGCTCTGATTAAACATGGCACCCAGTAATCATGGTCCTTACTAGATAAAATTCAAACAAGAACTAACGTCACAGGATTTTTTTGAAATCTTCCTCATTGTGAAAGATAGGGATATTTGGGGTTTGCGGGGGCTCCCACGAGCGTCCTATTGAAGCCATCGCTCTATGCTTGCAGTTGTAGTAGGATAGCAGTAGGATGGACCATTAACTATAAACACGGCGACATAGCCCTGTAACTTTTTGGTATATAGTCGAACGCGTTTAACATGGGACCCTATAGAGATAATCAAACTTCCTTCAATATGACGTACTTCAGTTTGAGCGATCTAACTTTGCTTTACGACGGTGCGAGATATGGACGAGTGCAAGAGGTCTACGGTATACCCACGGCAAACGCGCGTTTCAGTTTCGTTTCTATGGCAACCGAAGATTTGCTCAATGATAAAGTATACAAATTGGGTCTAACTTAAACAAATCGTCAAAAATCGGAAAAACAAGCTAGAGCTTAGATCTTTGCGGATAGTGGTAGGGAACATACGTATCCAGATCACTATTGGCAGCTAATTATTATTATTATTTTATCTGGGCTGCAGAGTCCTTTTTTTGTCTGTTTTTTTTTCATTTATCCGTAATGATGAAGAATAGCAATTTTCGGTAATTATATCAAGCCATATCAGAAGAGCTGACAGTCCTACCGCCGTTCTAGTCAACGTTTTTGATTGATAGTACAAAGGTTTGTGTTTTGGTATTTGGACGTGGTCGTGCGTAATGCCATGACGTCAGCATGACGTGATGACGTCATAATTTGGTAAATGCCATTACTCGCCTATTATACGTCATAGCGACTTCCGGTTTGTTTGAGGCTAAACCTTATACCAAGAGACAACTGGTGGTATGCGTAACTTTTTGGTGGGACTGAAGCGTGTGCGTCAAAAATGACGTCTAAGTTTACGTTACCCGACTTAATCGCGAGATCGTCTAAGTTTCAAGAACATAGGCACTAGCTGAAATCACTAGGTACATAAGCAGGTAAAGTGAAAACAATTGAAGCAAAATTGTTCATTTTTGTAAGCGTCAGTGACGTCATGTGACGTCACGTTGACGTTTCCATGGCAACGGAACTAAGCCCAAAGTTAAAGTCTAGAGAGTCTGGCCAAATTGGAAAATTCAATAAAAATCAGATGAAGAGAGAGAGAGAGAGAGAGGAGCTGTACGACATGGGTGCAAGTTACTTCTGTCAGTCCCATTCAGCCTACGGCTGATTATGGTATTGTTGTTACTTTCTATGAGGTTGCAAATTCAGTCTTGTGTCTTTGTCTTTATACAGACGAATGTTCATCTGGCCCTTGTGAAAATGGCGGAACTTGTGACGACGGAGTCAACGGTTACACCTGTCGATGTGTGGATGGATTCAACGGAGTGAACTGTCAAGTCAACATAAGTAAGCTTAGGCAACACGTGTTAATGCGAGTCTATCCATTTTGTAATTTGCTCGGGACCAAGGTTTCCTCGGTTCTCCGAAACGGGTTAAAATAGTGAGTTCACTGATGCTATGGAGCCACGCGATAAGTTTAGAAACCCTTTCAGTTATTTATGACTGTGAATCTTCTTCTATATTACAATGTCTCACTTGTGATATTCTGATAATTTTGCACCCACTTTTCTCTTTGTAAATCGTGTATACGTTACTTTTCGTGCAGACGAATGTTCATCTGGCCCTTGTGAAAATGGCGGAACTTGTGACGACGGAGTCAACGGCTACACCTGTCGATGTGTGGATGGATTCAACGGAGTGAACTGTCAAGTCAACATCAGTAAGTTTAGGCAACACGTCTTAATGTGAGTCTATCCATCTTGTAATTTGCTCTGGACCCATGTTTTCTCCAGTTCCGCCTAGCGGTTTAAAATTGTGAATTTACTGATGCTAAGGAGCTTCGCGATAACCTTTTAACACTCTTTCGGTTATTTATGACTACGAATCTTCTTTTATCTGACCTAAAAGATAAAGGTGTTTGATTAACATAATACTCACGTAAAATTCGACGCGACTTTGCATTTGACACACCATCAACATATAGGTTATTCTAGTTCTTGCATTATTTCTGATGATGGTAAATAAGGAAGCCTTGATCAATAAAATACCCGGTATATTGATGAAGTATTTGATGTGTCTCACTTTGTTTTACCTAGACGAATGTAACTCTGCGCCATGTCAGAACGGAGGAACTTGTGATGACGACATCAACAGCTTCACCTGTATCTGTCCTGAGGGCTTCACTGGTTCGACATGCCTGGCTAACATTGGTATGTTGCATTCCATTCGCAGTTGCACCAACACTATTTGAAAGTGTAAGGTTCATGTGCCGAGCGGTATATTGTATATATTTTGGTAAATTGAGAGGTATAAACTGGAAAAGTGAAAAGAAAGTTAAGAAGTAAATGTACTGGAGTACTGGGCTTGTGGTGAAGGTCCTACCAAATGTGCGTATACGGATTCAAGAAAAAGTTGTCCACTCGTTTACATAAGAAGACAATGTATGCTACATCGTGTTAGAATAAGCAATGTATGCTACATTGAAGCCAATTAAACAAACATTTGCCAACTTGTGTGTTATAAAAGGGAAATACGCAGCTTAATTTATTAATGGTTTTATTATAATTGTATGTCTGGAAAATTTTGAATGAGTTTATGGACTACATGTTAGATATTTCTCTATTCTTGTGAATCTCTGACGCATGATTCAGACGAGTGTTCCCCTGCGTCGTGTGAGAACGACGGAATTTGTGTGGACGGTGTTAGCAGCTTCACGTGTCAGTGCCGCGATGGTTTTACTGGAGCAAGCTGCCAGACAAACATCAGTAAGTTCCGACATCAATCAATGGTGAAGTACAACCAGAAGGTTTATCAGCGAAGTCTACTGTCATCGCGAATCACATATAGTATGGTGTCATATAGATTCTAAACAATGAGATAAAAATAGCAAAGTATTTGCATTACAAGGACAATCAATAATCATCATTTACGTATTGACAGTGTCAGAATACCTCATTTAGTTAAACGGCTTATCCTTCGTATCGTAAACATTAGACAAATCGGAAGCTTGACTTGCATTACCTGTTGTTACTTTCTATGAGGTTGCAAATTAAGCCTTGTGTCTTTGTCTTTAAACAGACGAATGTTCATCTGGCCCGTGTGAAAATGGCGGAACTTGTGACGACGGAGTCAACGGCTACACCTGTCGATGTGTGGATGGATTCAACGGAGTGAACTGTCAAGTCAACATCAGTAAGTTTAGGCAACACGTGTTAATGTGAGTCTATCCATTTTGTAATTTGCTCGGTACCAAGGTTTCCTCGGTTGTACGAAACGGGTTAAAATGGTGAGTTCACTAATGCTATAGAACCACGCGATAATTTAAAAAACCCTTTCGGTTATTTATGACTGAATCTTCTTCTATAATACAATGTCTCACTTGTGATATTCTGATAATTTTGCACCCACTTTTCTCTTTGTAAATCGTGTATACGTTACTTTTCGTGCAGACGAATGTTCATCTGGCCCTTGTGAAAATGGCGGAACTTGTGACGACGGAGTCAACGGCTACACCTGTCGATGTGTGGATGGGTTCAACGGAGTGAACTGTCAAGTCAACATCAGTAAGTTTAGGCAACACGTCTTAATGTGAGTCTATCCATCTTGTAATTTGCTCTGGACCCATGTTTTCTCCAGTTCCGCCTAGCGGTTTAAAATTGTGAATTTACTGATGCTAAGGAGCTTCGCGATAACCTTTAACACTCTTTCGGTTATTTATGACTACGAATCTTCTTTTATCTGACCTAAAAGATAAAGGTGTTTGATTAACATAATACTCACGTAAAATTCGACGCGACCTTACATTTGACACTCCATCAACATATAGGTTATTCTAGTTCTCGCATTATTTCTTTTGATGGTAAATAAGGAAGCCTTGATCAATATAATACTTTGATGTTGTATTTGATGTGTCTCACTTTGTTTTATGTAGACGAATGTAGCTCTGCGCCATGTCAGAACGGGGGAACTTGTGAAGACGACATCAACAGCTTCACCTGTATCTGTCATGAGGGCTTCACTGGTTCGACATGCCTGGCTAACATTGGTATGTTGCATTCCACTCGCAGTTACACGAACACCATTTGATAGTGTAAGGTTTATGTGCCGAGCGATATATTGTATAGTTTTTGGTAAATTGAAAGGTAAAAACTGGAAAAGTGAAAAGAAAGTTAAGAAGTAACAAGTAAAGGTACTGGAGTACTGGGCTTGTGGTGAAGGTCCTACCAAATGTGCGTATACGGATTCAATAAAAGGTTGTCCACTCGTTTACATAAGAAAACAATGTATGCTGCATCGTAGTAAATTAAACAATGTATGCTTGATCGTAGTAAATTAAACAATGTATGCTACATCGTAGTAAATTAAACAAACTTGTGTCCACATGTATGTTATGAAAGTAAAATGCACAGCTTAAGTTATTTATGGTTTTATTATAATTATATCTGTGGGAAATTTTGAATGAGCTTATTGACTACATGTTAGATATTTCTTTATTCTTGTGAATCTCTGACATATGATTCAGATGAGTGTTCCCCTGCGTCGTGTGAGAACGACGGAATTTGTGTGGACGGTGTTAGCAGCTTCACGTGCCAGTGCCGCGATGGTTTTACTGGAGCAAGCTGCCAGACAAACATCAGTAAGTTACGGCAATAATCAATGGTGAACTACAACCAGAAGGTTTATCGGCAAACTATAATGCCATCGCGAATGCACATATATCGTGGGGTCATATAGATTTCTAAACAATGAGGTAGGAAATATCCAAGTAGGCATTACATCGACGATCAAGAGTCATCAGTTACGTATTGACCGTGTCAGAATACCTCATTTGGTTAAGCATCTTATACTTCGTATCGTAAGCATTAGACAAATCGGGAGCTTGACTTGCATTACTTGTTGTTACTTTCTATGAGGTTGCAAATTGAGCCTTGTGTCTTTGTCTTTATACAGACGAATGTTCATCAGGCCCGTGTGAAAATGGCGGAAATTGTGACGACGGAGTCAACGGCTACACCTGTCGATGTGTGGATGGATTCAACGGAGTGAACTGTCAAGTCAACATCAGTAAGTTTAGGCAACACGTGTTAATGTGAGTCTATCCATTTTGTAATTTGCTCGGGACCAAGGTTTCCTCGGTTCTACGAAACGGGTTAAAATGGTGAGTTCACTGATGCTATAGAACCACGCGATAGTTTAAAAAACCCTTTCGGTTATTTATGACTGTGAATCTTCTTCTATATTACAATGTCTCACTTGTGATATTCTGATAATTTTGCACCCACTTTTCTCTTTGTAAATCGTGTATACGTTACTTTTCGTGCAGACGAATGTTCATCTGGCCCTTGTGAAAATGGCGGAACTTGTGACGACGGAATCAACGGCTACACCTGTCGATGTGTGGATGGATTCAACGGAGTAAACTGTCAAGTTAACATCAGTAAGTTTAGGCAACACGTCTTAATGGGAGTCTATCCAGTTTGTAATTTGCTCTGGACTGATGTTTTCCCCAGTTCCGCCTAGCGGTTTAAAATTGTGAATTTACTGATGCTAAGGAGCTTCGCGATAATCTTTAACACCCTTTCGGTTATTTATGACTATGAATCTTCTTTTATCTAACCTAAAAGATAAAGGTGTTTGATTAATATATTACTCATGTAAAAGTCGACGCGACTTTACATTTGACACACCATCAATATCTAGGTTATTCTAGTTCTCGCATTATTTCTTATGATGGTAAATAAGGACGCCTTGATCAATAAAATATATTGATGAAGTATTTGATGTGTCTCACCTTGTTTTACGTAGACGAATGTAGCTCTGCGCCATGTCAGAACGGGGGAACTTGTGAAGACGACATCAACAGCTTCACCTGTATCTGTCATGAGGGCTTCACTGGTTCGACATGCCTGGCTAACATTGGTATGTTGCATTCCACTCGCAGTTGCACCAACACCATTTGATAGTGTAAGGTTCATGTGCCGAGCGGTATATTGTATATATTTTGGTAAATTGAAAGGTAAACACTGGAAAAGTGAAAAGAAAGTTAAGAAGTAACAAGTAAATGTATTGGAGTACTGGGCTTGGGATGAAGGTCCTACCAAATGTGCGTATACGGATTCAATAAAAGGTTGTCCACTCGTTTACATATGAAAACAATGTATGCTACATCGTAGTAAATTAAACAATGTATGCTACATCGTAGTAAATTAAACAATGTATGCTACATCGTAGCATATTAAACAATGTATGCTACATCGAAGTAAATTGAACAAACATTTGCCCACATGTATGTTATAATGTTTTATTATAATTATATGTATGGGAAATTTTCAATGAGTTTATTGACTACATGTTAGATATTTCTTTATTCTTGTGAATCTCTGACATATGATACAGATGAGTGTTCCCCTGCGTCGTGTGAGAACGACGGAATTTGTGTGGACGGTGTTAACAGCTTCACGTGCCAGTGCCGCGATGGTTTTACTGGAGCAAGCTGCCAGACAAACATCAGTAAGTTACGGCAATAATCAATGGTGAACTACAACCAGAAGGTTTATCAGCAAACTATAATGCCATCGTGAGGGCACATAGATCGTGGAATCATGTAGATTTCTAAACAATGAGGTAGAAGATATCTAAGTAGGCATTACATCGACGATCAAGAGTCATCAGTTACGTATTGACCGTGTCAAAATACCTCATTTGGTTAAGCATCTTATACTTCGTATCGCAAGCATTAGAGAAATCGGGAGCTTGACTTGCATTACTTGTTGTTACTTTCTATGAGGTTGCAAATTGAGCCTTGTGTCTTTGTCTTTATACAGACGAATGTTCATCTGGCCCGTGTGAAAATGGCGGAACTTGTGACGACGGGGTCAACGGCTACACCTGTCGATGTGTGGATGGATTCAACGGAGTGAACTGTCAAGTCAACATCAGTAAGTTTAGGCAACACGTGTTAATGTGAGTCTATCCATTTTGTAATTTGCTCGGGACCAAGGTTTCCTCGGTTCTACGAAACGGGTTAAAATGGTTAGTTCACTGATGCTATAGAACCACGCGATAATTTAAAAAACCCTTTCGGTTATTTATGACTCTGAATCTTCTTCTATATTACAATGTCTCACTTGTGATATTCTGATAATTTTGCACCCACTTTTCTCTTTGTAAATCGTGTATACGTTACTTTTCGTGCAGACGAATGTTCATCTGGCCCTTGTGAAAATGGCGGAACTTGTGACGATGGAGTCAACGGCTACACCTGTCGATGTGTGGATGGATTTAACGGATTGAACTGTCAAATCAACATCAGTAAGTTAAGGACCAATACTGTGCTGTATTCTACGAAACGAGTTAAACTTGTGAATTTACTGATGTTACGGAGCTTTGCGATAAGTTATAAAGCCTTTCGATTATTTATGACAATGAATTATTTTTTATCCCACAATCTTCCGTTGGCGATATTGTGATAACTTGCACCGACGTTTTAGCTTGTAAATCGTGCACATGTTCTTTTTTGTGCAGACGAATGTTCATCGGGGCCTTGTCAAAATGGCGGAACTTGTGACGACGACGCCAACGGCTACATCTGTCAATGTGTGGATGGATTCAACGGAGTCAACTGTCAAACCAACATCAGTAAGTTAAAGACGAATGGTGTCCTCTGTTCTACGAAACATGTTTAACTTGTAAATTTACTGATGCTTAACATTTCGCCATGAGTTAAAAAAACGTTCTGGTATTGATGACAATAAATCTTTTTGTATCACACGGTCTTCCGCTTGTGATATTCTGATAACTTGCACTGACTTTTTAGTGTGTAAATCGTGCACATGTTCTTTTTCGTGCAGACGAATGTTCATCGGGCCCTTGTCAAAATGGCGGAACTTGTGACGATGGAGTCAACGGCTACACCTGTCGATGTGTGGATGGATTCAACGGAGTCAACTGTCAAATCAACATCAGTAAGTAAAGGACCAATGGTGTGCTCTGTTCTACGAAACCTGTTAAACTTGTGAATTTACTGATGCTTAACATCTCGCCATGAGTTAAAAAACCGTTCTGGTATTGATGACAATAAACCTTTTGTTTCACACGGTCCTCCGCTTGTGATATTCTGATAACTTGCACTGACTTTTGAGTTTGAGAAAATCGTGCACATGTTCTTTTTCGTGCAGACGAATGTTCATCGGGCCCTTGTCAAAATGGCGGAGTTTGTGACGATGGAGTCAACGGCTACACTTGTCGATGTGTGGATGGATTTAACGGAGTCAACTGTCAAACCAACATCAGTAAGTTAAAGACCAATGGTGTCCTCTGTTCTACGAAACATATTAAACTTGTGAATTTACTAATGCTTAACATCTCGCCATGAGTTAAAAAACCGTTCTGGTATTGATGACAATAAACCTTTAGTTTCACACGGTGTTCCGCTTGCGATTTTCTGATAACTTTTAACGGACTTTTTAGTTTGTAAATCGTGCCATGTTCTTTTTCGTGCAGACGAATGTTCATCGGGCCCTTGTCAAAATGGCGGAACTTGTGACGATGGAGTCAACGGCTACACCTGTCGATGTGTGGATGGATTCAACGGATTGAACTGTCAAATTACCATCAGTAAGTTAAGGACCAATACTGTCCTGTATTCTACGAAACGAGTTAAACTTGTGAATTGACCAATGGTGTCCCCTGTTCTACGCAACATGTTAAACTTGTGAATTTACTGATGCTTAGCATCTAGCCATGAGTTAAAAAAACGTTCTGGTATTGATGACAATAAACCTTTTGTTTCGCACGGTGTTCCGCTTGCGATATTCTGATAACTTTCACGGACTTTTTAGTTTGTAAATCGTGCACATGTTCTTTTTCGTGCAGACGAATGTTCATCGGGCCCTTGTCAAAATGGCGGAACTTGTGACGATGGAGTCAACGGCTACACCTGTCGATGTGTGGATGGATTCAACGGAGTCAACTGTCAAATCAACATCAGTAAGTAAAGGACAAATGGTGTCCTCTGTTCTACGAAACCTGTTAAACTTGTGAATTTACTGATGCTTAACATCTCGCCATGAGTTAAAAAACCGTTCTGGTATTGATGACAATAAACCTTTTGTTTCACACGGTCTTCCGCTTGTGATATTCTGATAACTTGCACTGACTTTTGAGTTTGAAAAAATCGTGCACATGTTCTTTTTCGTGCAGACGAATGTTCATCGGGCCCTTGTCAAAATGGCGGAGTTTGTGACGATGGAGTCAACGGCTACACTTGTCGATGTGTGGATGGATTTAGCGGAGTCAACTGTCAAACCAACATCAGTAAGTTAAAGACCAATGGTGTCCTCTGTTCTACGAAACATATTAAACTTGTGAATTTACTGATGCTTAACATCTCGCCATGAGTTAAAAAAACGTTCTGGTATTGATAACAATAAACATTTAGTTTCACACGGTGTTCCGCTTGCGATATTCTGATAACTTTTAACGGACTTTTTAGTTTGTAAATCGTGCACATGTTCTTTTTCGTGCAGACGAATGTTCATCGGGCCCTTGTCAAAATGGCGGAACTTGTGACGATGGAGTCAACGGCTACACCTGTCGATGTGTGGATGGATTCAACGGATTGAACTGTCAAATTACCATCAGTAAGTTAAGGACCAATACTGTCCTGTATTCTACGAAACGAGTTAAACTTGTGAATTGACCAATGGTGTCCTCTGTTCTACGCAACATGTTAAACTTGTGAATTTACTGATGCTTAACATCTAGCCATGAGTTAAAAAAACGTTCTGGTATTGATGACAATAAACCTTTTGTTTCGCACGGTGTTCCGCTTACGATATTCTGATAACTTTCACGGACTTTTTAGTTTGTAAATCGTGCACATGTTCTTTTTCGTGCAGACGAATGTTCATCGAGCCCTTGTCAAAATGGCGGAACTTGTGACGATGGAGTCAACGGCTACACCTGTCGATGTGTGGATGGATTTAACGGATTGAACTGTCAAATTAACATCAGTAAGTTAAGGACCAATACTGTCCTGTATTCTACGAAACGAGTTAAACTTGTGAATTTACTGATGTTACGGAGCTTTGCGATAAGTTATAAAGCTTTTCGATTTTTTTTGACAATGAATCTTTTTTTTATCCCACAATCTTCCGTTGGCGATATTGTGATAACTTGCACGGACGTTTTAGCTTGTAAATCGTGCACATGTTCTTTTTTGTGCAGACGAATGTTCATCGGGGCCTTGTCAGAATGGCGGAACTTGTGACGACGACGCCAACGGCTACATCTGTCGATGTGTGGATGGATTCAACGGAGTCAACTGTCAAATCAACATCAGTAAGTTAAAGACCAATGGTGTCCTCTGTTCTACAAAACCTGTTAAACTTGTGAATTTTAACTGATGCTTAACATTTCGCCATGAGTTGAAAAAACGTTCTGGTATTGATGACAATAAACCTTTTGGTTCACACGGTCTTCCGCTTGTGATATTCTGATAACTTTCACGGACTTTTTAGTTTGTGAATCGTGCACATGTTCTTTTTCGTGCAGACGAATGTTCATCGGGCCCTTGTCAAAATGGCGGAACTTGTGACGATGGAGTCAACGGCTACACCTGTCGATGTGTGGATGGATTTAACGGATTGAACTGTCAAATTAACATCAGTAAGTTAAGGACCAATACTGTCCTGTATTCTACGAAACGAGTTAAACTTGTGAATTGACTGATGTTACGGAGCTTTGCGATAAGTTATAAAGCCTTCGATTTTTTTTGACAATGAATCTTTTTTTTATCCCACAATCTTCCGTTGGCGATATTGTGATAACTTGCACTGACGTTTTAGCTTGTAAATCGTGCACATGTTCTTTTTTTGTGCAGACGAATGTTTATCGGGGCCTTGTCAAAATGGCGGAACTTGTGACGACGACGCCAACGGCTACATCTGTCGATGTGTGGATGGATTCAACGGAGTCAACTGTCAAATCAACATCAGTAAGTTAAAGACCAATGGTGTCCTCTGTTCTACGAAACATGTTTAACTTGTGAATTTACTGATGCTTAACATCTCGCCAAGAGTTAAAAAACGTTCTGGTATTGATGACAATAAACCTTTTGTTTCACACGGTCTTCCGCTTGTGATATTCTGATAACTTTCACTGACTTTTCAGTTTGTAAATCGTGCACATGTTCTTTTTCGTGCAGACGAATGTTCATCGGGCCCTTGTCAAAATGGCGGAACTTGTGACGATGGAGTCAACGGCTACACCTGTCGATGTGTGGATGGATTTAACGGATTGAACTGTCAAATTAACATCAGTAAGTTAAGGACCAATACTGTCCTGTATTCTACGAAACGAGTTAAACTTGTGAATTGACTGATGTTACGGAGCTATGCGATAAGTTATAAAGCCTTTCGATTATTTATGACAATGAATGTTTTTTTATCCCACAATCTTCCGTTGGCGATACTGTGATAACTTGCACCGACGTTTTAGCTTGTAAATCGTGCACATGTTCTTTTTTGTGCAGACGAATGTTCATCGGGGCCTTGTCAAAATGGCGGAACTTGTGACGACGACGCCAACGGCTACATCTGTCGATGTGTGGATGGATTCAACGGAGTCAACTGTCAAACCAACATCAGTAAGTTAAAGACGAATGGTGTCCTCTGTTCTACGAAACATGTTTAACTTGTGAATTTACGGATGCTTAACATTTCGCCATGAGTTAAAAAAACGTTCTGGTATTGATGACAATAAATCTTTTTGTATCACACGGTCTTCCGCTTGTGATATTCTGATAACTTGCACTGACTTTTTAGTGTGTAAATCGTGCACATGTTCTTTTTCGTGCAGACGAATGTTCATCGGGCCCTTGTCAAAATGGCGGAACTTGTGACGATGGAGTCAACGGCTACACCTGTCGATGTGTGGATGGATTCAACGGAGTCAACTGTCAAATTAACATCAGTAAGTTAAGGACCAATACTGTGCTGTATTCTACGAAACGAGTTAAACTTGTGAATTTACTGATGTTACGGAGCTTTGCGATAAGTTATAAAGCCTTTCGATTATTTATGACGATGAATTTTTTTTTATCTCACAATCTTCCGTTGGCGATATTGTGATAACTTGCACCGACGTTTTAGCTTGTAAATCGTGCACATGTTCTTTTTTGTGCAGACGAATGTTCATCGGGCCCTTGTCGAAATGGCGGAACTTGTGACGACGACGCCAACGGCTACATCTGTCGATGTGTGGATGGATTCAACGGAGTCAAGTGTCAAACCAACATCAGTAAGTTAAAGACGAATGGTGTCCTCTGTTCTACGAAACATGTTTAACTTGTGAATTTACTGATGCTTAACATTTCGCCATGAGTTAAAAAAACGTTCTGGTATTGATGACAATAAATCTTTTTGTATCACTCGGTCTTCCGCTTGTGATATTCTGATAACTTGCACTGACTTTTTAGTGTGTAAATCGTGCACATGTTCTTTTTCGTGCAGACGAATGTTCATCGGGCCCTTGTCAAAATGGCGGAACTTGTGACGATGGAGTCAACGGCTACACCTGTCGATGTGTGGATGGATTCAACGGAGTCAACTGTCAAATCAACATCAGTAAGTAAAGGACAAATGGTGTGCTCTGTTCTACGAAACCTGTTAAACTTGTGAATTTACTGATGCTTAACATCTCGCCATGAGTTAAAAAACCGTTCTGGTATTGATGACAATAAACCTTTTGTTTCACACGGTCTTCCGCTTGCGATATTGTGATAACTTTTAACGGACTTTTTACTTTGTAAATCGTGCACATGTTCTTTTTCGTGCAGACGAATGTTCATCGGGCCCTTGTCAAAATGGCGGAACTTGTGACGATGGAGTCAACGGCTACACCTGTCGATGTGTGGATGGATTCAACGGATTGAACTGTCAAATTACCATCAGTAAGTTAAGGACCAATACTGTCCTGTATTCTACGAAACGAGTTAAACTTGTGAATTGACCAATGGTGTCCTCTGTTCTACGCAACATGTTAAACTTGTGAATTTACTGATGCTTAGCATCTAGCCATGAGTTAAAAAAACGTTCTGGTATTGATGACAATAAACCTTTTGTTTCGCACGGTGTTCCGCTTACGATATTCTGATAACTTTCACGGACTTTCTAGTTTGTAAATCGTGCACATGTTCTTTTTCGTGCAGACGAATGTTCATCGAGCCCTTGTCAAAATGGCGGAACTTGTGACGATGGAGTCAACGGCTACACCTGTCGATGTGTGGATGGATTTAACGGATTGAACTGTCAAATTAACATCAGTAAGTTAAGGACCAATACTGTCCTGTATTCTACGAAACGAGTTAAACTTGTGAATTTACTGATGTTACGGAGCTTTGCGATAAGTTATAAAGCCTTCGATTTTTTTTGACAATGAATCTTTTTTTTATCCCACAATCTTCCGTTGGCGATATTGTGATAACTTGCACTGACGTTTTAGCTTGTAAATCGTGCACATGTTCTTTTTTTGTGCAGACGAATGTTCATCGGGGCCTTGTCAAAATGGCGGAACTTGTGACGACGACGCCAACGGCTACATCTGTCGATGTGTGGATGGATTCAACGGAGTCAACTGTCAAATCAACATCAGTAAGTTAAAGACCAATGGTGTCCTCTGTTCTACGAAACATGTTTAACTTGTGAATTTACTGATGCTTAACATCTCGCCAAGAGTTAAAAAACGTTCTGGTATTGATGACAATAAACCTTTTGTTTCACACGGTCTTCCGCTTGTGATATTCTGATAACTTTCACTGACTTTTCAGTTTGTAAATCGTGCACATGTTCTTTTTCGTGCAGACGAATGTTCATCGGGCCCTTGTCAAAATGGCGGAACTTGTGACGATGGAGTCAACGGCTACACCTGTCGATGTGTGGATGGATTTAACGGATTGAACTGTCAAATTAACATCAGTAAGTTAAGGACCAATACTGTCCTGTATTCTACGAAACGAGTTAAACTTGTGAATTGACTGATGTTACGGAGCTATGCGATAAGTTATAAAGCCTTTCGATTATTTATGACAATGAATGTTTTTTTATCCCACAATCTTCCGTTGGCGATACTGTGATAACTTGCACCGACGTTTTAGCTTGTAAATCGTGCACATGTTCTTTTTTGTGCAGACGAATGTTCATCGGGGCCTTGTCAAAATGGCGGAACTTGTGACGACGACGCCAACGGCTACATCTGTCGATGTGTGGATGGATTCAACGGAGTCAACTGTCAAACCAACATCAGTAAGTTAAAGACGAATGGTGTCCTCTGTTCTACGAAACATGTTTAACTTGTGAATTTACGGATGCTTAACATTTCGCCATGAGTTAAAAAAACGTTCTGGTATTGATGACAATAAATCTTTTTGTATCACACGGTCTTCCGCTTGTGATATTCTGATAACTTGCACTGACTTTTTAGTGTGTAAATCGTGCACATGTTCTTTTTCGTGCAGACGAATGTTCATCGGGCCCTTGTCAAAATGGCGGAACTTGTGACGATGGAGTCAACGGCTACACCTGTCGATGTGTGGATGGATTCAACGGAGTCAACTGTCAAATTAACATCAGTAAGTTAAGGACCAATACTGTGCTGTATTCTACGAAACGAGTTAAACTTGTGAATTTACTGATGTTACGGAGCTTTGCGATAAGTTATAAAGCCTTTCGATTATTTATGACGATGAATTTTTTTTTATCTCACAATCTTCCGTTGGCGATATTGTGATAACTTGCACCGACGTTTTAGCTTGTAAATCGTGCACATGTTCTTTTTTGTGCAGACGAATGTTCATCGGGCCCTTGTCGAAATGGCGGAACTTGTGACGACGACGCCAACGGCTACATCTGTCGATGTGTGGATGGATTCAACGGAGTCAACTGTCAAACCAACATCAGTAAGTTAAAGACGAATGGTGTCCTCTGTTCTACGAAACATGTTTAACTTGTGAATTTACTGATGCTTAACATTTCGCCATGAGTTAAAAAAACGTTCTGGTATTGATGACAATAAATCTTTTTGTATCACACGGTCTTCCGCTTGTGATATTCTGATAACTTGCACTGACTTTTTAGTGTGTAAATCGTGCACATGTTCTTTTTCGTGCAGACGAATGTTCATCGGGCCCTTGTCAAAATGGCGGAACTTGTGACGATGGAGTCAACGGCTACACCTGTCGATGTGTGGATGGATTCAACGGAGTCACCTGTCAAATCAACATCAGTAAGTAAAGGACAAATGGTGTGCTCTGTTCTACGAAACCTGTTAAACTTGTGAATTTACTGATGCTTAACATCTCGCCATGAGTTAAAAAACCGTTCTGGTATTGATGACAATAAACCTTTTGTTTCACACGGTCTTCCGCTTGCGATATTGTGATAACTTTTAACGGACTTTTTACTTTGTAAATCGTGCACATGTTCTTTTTCGTGCAGACGAATGTTCATCGGGCCCTTGTCAAAATGGCGGAACTTGTGACGATGGAGTCAACGGCTACACCTGTCGATGTGTGGATGGATTCAACGGATTGAACTGTCAAATTACCATCAGTAAGTTAAGGACCAATACTGTCCTGTATTCTACGAAACGAGTTAAACTTGTGAATTGACCAATGGTGTCCTCTGTTCTACGCAACATGTTAAACTTGTGAATTTACTGATGCTTAGCATCTAGCCATGAGTTAAAAAAACGTTCTGGTATTGATGACAATAAACCTTTTGTTTCGCACGGTGTTCCGCTTACGATATTCTGATAACTTTCACGGACTTTCTAGTTTGTAAATCGTGCACATGTTCTTTTTCGTGCAGACGAATGTTCATCGAGCCCTTGTCAAAATGGCGGAACTTGTGACGATGGAGTCAACGGCTACACCTGTCGATGTGTGGATGGATTTAACGGATTGAACTGTCAAATTAACATCAGTAAGTTAAGGACCAATACTGTCCTGTATTCTACGAAACGAGTTAAACTTGTGAATTTACTGATGTTACGGAGCTTTGCGATAAGTTATAAAGCTTTTCGATTTTTTTTGACAATGAATCTTTTTTTTATCCCACAATCTTCCGTTGGCGATATTGTGATAACTTGCACGGACGTTTTAGCTTGTAAATCGTGCACATGTTCTTTTTTGTGCAGACGAATGTTCATCGGGGCCTTGTCAGAATGGCGGAACTTGTGACGACGACGCCAACGGCTACATCTGTCGATGTGTGGATGGATTCAACGGAGTCAACTGTCAAATCAACATCAGTAAGTTAAAGACCAATGGTGTCCTCTGTTCTACAAAACCTGTTAAACTTGTGAATTTTAACTGATGCTTAACATTTCGCCATGAGTTGAAAAAACGTTCTGGTATTGATGACAATAAACCTTTTGGTTCACACGGTCTTCCGCTTGTGATATTCTGATAACTTTCACTGACTTTTCAGTTTGTAAATCGTGCACATGTTCTTTTTCGTGCAGACGAATGTTCATCGGGCCCTTGTCAAAATGGCGGAACTTGTGACGATGGAGTCAACGGCTACACCTGTCGATGTGTGGATGGATTTAACGGATTGAACTGTCAAATTAACATCAGTAAGTTAAGGACCAATACTGTCCTGTATTCTACGAAACGAGTTAAACTTGTGAATTTACTGATGTTACGGAGCTTTGCGATAAGTTATAAAGCCTTTCGATTTTTTTTGACAATGAATCTTTTTTTTATCCCACAATCTTCCGTTGGCGATATTGTGATAACTTGCACTGACGTTTTAGCTTGTGAATCGTGCACATGTTCTTTTTTGTGCAGACGAATGTTCATCGGGGCCTTGTCAAAATGGCGGAACTTGTGACGACGACGCCAACGGCTACATCTGTCGATGTGTTGATGGATTCAACGGAGTCAACTGTCAAATCAACATCAGTAAGTTAAAGACCAATGGTGTCCTCTGTTCTACGAAACATGTTTAACTTGTGAATTTACTGATGCTTAACATCTCGCCAAGAGTTAAAAAACGTTCTGGTATTGATGACAATAAACCTTTTGTTTCACACGGTCTTCCGCTTGTGATATTCTGATAACTTTCACTGACTTTTCAGTTTGTAAATCGTGCACATGTTCTTTTTCGTGCAGACGAATGTTCATCGGGCCCTTGTCAAAATGGCGGAACTTGTGACGATGGAGTCAACGGCTACACCTGTCGATGTGTGGATGGATTTAATGGATTGAACTGTCAAATTAACATCAGTAAGTTAAGGACCAATACTGTCCTGTATTCTACGAAACGAGTTAAACTTGTGAATTGACTGATGTTACGGAGCTATGCGATAAGTTATAAAGCCTTTCGATTATTTATGACAATGAATTTTTTTTTATCCCACAATCTTCCGTTGGCGATATTGTGATAACTTGCACTGACGTTTTAGCTTGTGAATCGTGCACATGTTCTTTTTTGTGCAGACGAATGTTCATCGGGGCCTTGTCAAAATGGCGGAACTTGTGACGACGACGCCAACGGCTACATCTGTCGATGTGTGGATGGATTCAACGGAGTCAACTGTCAAATCAACATCAGTAAGTTAAAGACCAATGGTGTCCTCTGTTCTACGAAACATGTTTAACTTGTGAATTTACTGATGCTTAACATCTCGCCAAGAGTTAAAAAAACGTTCTTGTATTGATGACAATAAACCTTTTGTTTCACACGGTCTTCCGCTTGTGATATTCTGATAACTTTCACTGACTTTTCAGTTTGTAAATCGTGCACATGTTCTTTTTCGTGCAGACGAATGTTCATCGGGCCCTTGTCAAAATGGCGGAACTTGTGACGATGGAGTCAACGGCTACACCTGTCGATGTGTGGATGGATTTAACGGATTGAACTGTCAAATTAACATCAGTAAGTTAAGGACCAATACTGTCCTGTATTCTACGAAACGAGTTAAACTTGTGAATTGACTGATGTTACGGAGCTATCCGATAAGTTATAAAGCCTTTCGATTATTTATGACAATGAATTTTTTTTTATCTCACAATCTTCCGTTGGCGATATTGTGATAACTTGCACCGACGTTTTAGCTTGTAAATCGTGCACATGTTCTTTTTTGTGCAGACGAATGTTCATCGGGGCCTTGTCAAAATGGCGGAACTTGTGACGACGACGCCAACGGCTACATCTGTCGATGTGTGGATGGATTCAACGGAGTCAACTGTCAAACCAACATCAGTAAGTTAAAGACGAATGGTGTCCTCTGTTCTACGAAACATGTTTAACTTGTGAATTTACTGATGCTTAACATTTCGCCATGAGTTAAAAAAACGTTCTGGTATTGATGACAATAAATCTTTTTGTATCACACGGTCTTCCGCTTGTGATATTCTGATAACTTGCACTGACTTTTTAGTGTGTAAATCGTGCACATGTTCTTTTTCGTGCAGACGAATGTTCATCGGGCCCTTGTCAAAATGGCGGAACTTGTGACGATGGAGTCAACGGCTACACCTGTCGATGTGTGGATGGATTCAACGGAGTCACCTGTCAAATCAACATCAGTAAGTAAAGGACAAATGGTGTGCTCTGTTCTACGAAACCTGTTAAACTTGTGAATTTACTGATGCTTAACATCTCGCCATGAGTTAAAAAACCGTTCTGGTATTGATGACAATAAACCTTTTGTTTCACACGGTCTTCCGCTTGCGATATTGTGATAACTTTTAACGGACTTTTTACTTTGTAAATCGTGCACATGTTCTTTTTCGTGCAGACGAATGTTCATCGGGCCCTTGTCAAAATGGCGGAACTTGTGACGATGGAGTCAACGGCTACACCTGTCGATGTGTGGATGGATTCAACGGATTGAACTGTCAAATTACCATCAGTAAGTTAAGGACCAATACTGTCCTGTATTCTACGAAACGAGTTAAACTTGTGAATTTACTGATGTTACGGAGCTTTGCGATAAGTTATAAAGCTTTTCGATTTTTTTTGACAATGAATCTTTTTTTTATCCCACAATCTTCCGTTGGCGATATTGTGATAACTTGCACGGACGTTTTAGCTTGTAAATCGTGCACATGTTCTTTTTTGTGCAGACGAATGTTCATCGGGGCCTTGTCAGAATGGCGGAACTTGTGACGACGACGCCAACGGCTACATCTGTCGATGTGTGGATGGATTCAACGGAGTCAACTGTCAAATCAACATCAGTAAGTTAAAGACCAATGGTGTCCTCTGTTCTACAAAACCTGTTAAACTTGTGAATTTTAACTGATGCTTAACATTTCGCCATGAGTTGAAAAAACGTTCTGGTATTGATGACAATAAACCTTTTGGTTCACACGGTCTTCCGCTTGTGATATTCTGATAACTTTCACTGACTTTTCAGTTTGTAAATCGTGCACATGTTCTTTTTCGTGCAGACGAATGTTCATCGGGCCCTTGTCAAAATGGCGGAACTTGTGACGATGGAGTCAACGGCTACACCTGTCGATGTGTGGATGGATTTAACGGATTGAACTGTCAAATTAACATCAGTAAGTTAAGGACCAATACTGTCCTGTATTCTACGAAACGAGTTAAACTTGTGAATTTACTGATGTTACGGAGCTTTGCGATAAGTTATAAAGCCTTTCGATTTTTTTTGACAATGAATCTTTTTTTTATCCCACAATCTTCCGTTGGCGATATTGTGATAACTTGCACTGACGTTTTAGCTTGTGAATCGTGCACATGTTCTTTTTTGTGCAGACGAATGTTCATCGGGGCCTTGTCAAAATGGCGGAACTTGTGACGACGACGCCAACGGCTACATCTGTCGATGTGTGGATGGATTCAACGGAGTCAACTGTCAAATCAACATCAGTAAGTTAAAGACCAATGGTGTCCTCTGTTCTACGAAACATGTTTAACTTGTGAATTTACTGATGCTTAACATCTCGCCAAGAGTTAAAAAAACGTTCTTGTATTGATGACAATAAACCTTTTGTTTCACACGGTCTTCCGCTTGTGATATTCTGATAACTTTCACTGACTTTTCAGTTTGTAAATCGTGCACATGTTCTTTTTCGTGCAGACGAATGTTCATCGGGCCCTTGTCAAAATGGCGGAACTTGTGACGATGGAGTCAACGGCTACACCTGTCGATGTGTGGATGGATTTAACGGATTGAACTGTCAAATTAACATCAGTAAGTTAAGGACCAATACTGTCCTGTATTCTACGAAACGAGTTAAACTTGTGAATTGACTGATGTTACGGAGCTATCCGATAAGTTATAAAGCCTTTCGATTATTTATGACAATGAATTTTTTTTTATCTCACAATCTTCCGTTGGCGATATTGTGATAACTTGCACCGACGTTTTAGCTTGTAAATCGTGCACATGTTCTTTTTTGTGCAGACGAATGTTCATCGGGGCCTTGTCAAAATGGCGGAACTTGTGACGACGACGCCAACGGCTACATCTGTCGATGTGTGGATGGATTCAACGGAGTCAACTGTCAAACCAACATCAGTAAGTTAAAGACGAATGGTGTCCTCTGTTCTACGAAACATGTTTAACTTGTGAATTTACTGATGCTTAACATTTCGCCATGAGTTAAAAAAACGTTCTGGTATTGATGACAATAAATCTTTTTGTATCACACGGTCTTCCGCTTGTGATATTCTGATAACTTGCACTGACTTTTTAGTGTGTAAATCGTGCACATGTTCTTTTTCGTGCAGACGAATGTTCATCGGGCCCTTGTCAAAATGGCGGAACTTGTGACGATGGAGTCAACGGCTACACCTGTCGATGTGTGGATGGATTCAACGGAGTCAACTGTCAAATCAACATCAGTAAGTAAAAGACAAATGGTGTGCTCTGTTCTACGAAACCTGTTAAACTTGTGAATTTACTGATGCTTAACATCTCGCCATGAGTTAAAAAACCGTTCTGGTATTGATGACAATAAACCTTTTGTTTCACACGGTCTTCCGCTTGCGATATTGTGATAACTTTTAACGGACTTTTTACTTTGTAAATCGTGCACATGTTCTTTTTCGTGCAGACGAATGTTCATCGGGCCCTTGTCAAAATGGCGGAACTTGTGACGATGGAGTCAACGGCTACACCTGTCGATGTGTGGATGGATTCAACGGATTGAACTGTCAAATTACCATCAGTAAGTTAAGGACCAATACTGTCCTGTATTCTACGAAACGAGTTAAACTTGTGAATTGACCAATGGTGTCCTCTGTTCTACGCAACATGTTAAACTTGTGAATTTACTGATGCTTAGCATCTAGCCATGAGTTAAAAAAACGTTCTGGTATTGATGACAATAAACCTTTTGTTTCGCACGGTGTTCCGCTTACGATATTCTGATAACTTTCACGGACTTTCTAGTTTGTAAATCGTGCACATGTTCTTTTTCGTGCAGACGAATGTTCATCGAGCCCTTGTCAAAATGGCGGAACTTGTGACGATGGAGTCAACGGCTACACCTGTCGATGTGTGGATGGATTTAACGGATTGAACTGTCAAATTAACATCAGTAAGTTAAGGACCAATACTGTCCTGTATTCTACGAAACGAGTTAAACTTGTGAATTTACTGATGTTACGGAGCTTTGCGATAAGTTATAAAGCTTTTCGATTTTTTTTGACAATGAATCTTTTTTTTATCCCACAATCTTCCGTTGGCGATATTGTGATAACTTGCACGGACGTTTTAGCTTGTAAATCGTGCACATGTTCTTTTTTGTGCAGACGAATGTTCATCGGGGCCTTGTCAGAATGGCGGAACTTGTGACGACGACGCCAACGGCTACATCTGTCGATGTGTGGATGGATTCAACGGAGTCAACTGTCAAATCAACATCAGTAAGTTAAAGACCAATGGTGTCCTCTGTTCTACAAAACCTGTTAAACTTGTGAATTTTAACTGATGCTTAACATTTCGCCATGAGTTGAAAAAACGTTCTGGTATTGATGACAATAAACCTTTTGGTTCACACGGTCTTCCGCTTGTGATATTCTGATAACTTTCACTGACTTTTCAGTTTGTAAATCGTGCACATGTTCTTTTTCGTGCAGACGAATGTTCATCGGGCCCTTGTCAAAATGGCGGAACTTGTGACGATGGAGTCAACGGCTACACCTGTCGATGTGTGGATGGATTTAACGGATTGAACTGTCAAATTAACATCAGTAAGTTAAGGACCAATACTGTCCTGTATTCTACGAAACGAGTTAAACTTGTGAATTGACTGATGTTACGGAGCTATGCGATAAGTTATAAAGCCTTTCGATTATTTATGACAATGAATTTTTTTTTATCCCACAATCTTCCGTTGGCGATATTGTGATAACTTGCACTGACGTTTTAGCTTGTGAATCGTGCACATGTTCTTTTTTGTGCAGACGAATGTTCATCGGGGCCTTGTCAAAATGGCGGAACTTGTGACGACGACGCCAACGGCTACATCTGTCGATGTGTGGATGGATTCAACGGAGTCAACTGTCAAATCAACATCAGTAAGTTAAAGACCAATGGTGTCCTCTGTTCTACGAAACATGTTTAACTTGTGAATTTACTGATGCTTAACATCTCGCCAAGAGTTAAAAAAACGTTCTTGTATTGATGACAATAAACCTTTTGTTTCACACGGTCTTCCGCTTGTGATATTCTGATAACTTTCACTGACTTTTCAGTTTGTAAATCGTGCACATGTTCTTTTTCGTGCAGACGAATGTTCATCGGGCCCTTGTCAAAATGGCGGAACTTGTGACGATGGAGTCAACGGCTACACCTGTCGATGTGTGGATGGATTTAACGGATTGAACTGTCAAATTAACATCAGTAAGTTAAGGACCAATACTGTCCTGTATTCTACGAAACGAGTTAAACTTGTGAATTGACTGATGTTACGGAGCTATCCGATAAGTTATAAAGCCTTTCGATTATTTATGACAATGAATTTTTTTTTATCTCACAATCTTCCGTTGGCGATATTGTGATAACTTGCACCGACGTTTTAGCTTGGAAATCGTGCACATGTTCTTTTTTTTGTGCAGACGAATGTTCATCGGGGCCTTGTCAAAATGGCGGAACTTGTGACGACGACGCCAACGGCTACATCTGTCGATGTGTGGATGGATTCAACGGAGTCAACTGTCAAACCAACATCAGTAAGTTAAAGACGAATGGTGTCCTCTGTTCTACGAAACATGTTTAACTTGTGAATTTACAGATGCTTAACATTTCGCCATGAGTTAAAAAAACGTTCTGGTATTGATGACAATAAATCTTTTTGTATCACACGGTCTTCCGCTTGTGATATTCTGATAACTTGCACTGACTTTTTAGTGTGTAAATCGTGCACATGTTCTTTTTCGTGCAGACGAATGTTCATCGGGCCCTTGTCAAAATGGCGGAACTTGTGACGATGGAGTCAACGGCTACACCTGTCGATGTGTGGATGGATTCAACGGAGTCAACTGTCAAATCAACATCAGTAAGTTAAGGACCAATACTGTGCTGTATTCTACGAAACGAGTTAAACTTGTGAATTTACTGATGTTACGGAGCTTTGCGATAAGTTATAAAGCCTTTCGATTATTTATGACAATGAATTTTTTTTTATCTCACAATCTTCCGTTGGCGATATTGTGATAACTTGCACCGACGTTTTAGCTTGTAAATCGTGCACATGTTCTTTTTTGTGCAGACGAATGTTCATCGGGCCCTTGTCAAAATGGCGGAACTTGTGACGACGACGCCAACGGCTACATCTGTCGATGTGTGGATGGATTCAACGGAGTCAACTGTCAAACCAACATCAGTAAGTTAAAGACGAATGGTGTCCTCTGTTCTACGAAACATGTTTAACTTGTGAATTTACTGATGCTTAACATTTCGCCATGAGTTAAAAAAACGTTCTGGTATTGATGACAATAAATTTTTTTGTATCACACGGTCTTCCGCTTGTGATATTCTGATAACTTGCACTGACTTTTTAGTGTGTAAATCGTGCACATGTTCTTTTTCGTGCAGACGAATGTTCATCGGGCCCTTGTCAAAATGGCGGAACTTGTGACGATGGAGTCAACGGCTACACCTGTCGATGTGTGGATGGATTCAACGGAGTCAACTGTCAAATCAACATCAGTAAGTAAAGGACAAATGGTGTCCTCTGTTCTACGAAACATGTTTAACTTGTTAATTTACTGATGCTTAACATTTCGTCATGAGTTAAAAAAACGTTCTGGTATTGATGACAATTAATCTTTGTGTATCACACGGTCTTCCGCTTGTGATATTCTGATAACTTGCACTGACTTTTTAGTTTGTAAATCGTGCACATGTTCTTTTTCGTGCAGACGAATGTTCATCGGGGCCTTGTCAAAATGGCGGAACTTGTGACGATGGAGTCAACGGCTACACCTGTCGATGTGTGGATGGATTCAACGGAGTCAACTGTCAAATCAACATCAGTAAGTAAAGGACAAATGGTGTCCTCTGTTCTACGAAACATGTTTAACTTGTTAATTTACTGATGCTTAACATTTCGTCATGAGTTAAAAAAACGTTCTGGTATTGATGACAATTAATCTTTGTGTATCACACGGTCTTCCGCTTGTGATATTCTGATAACTTGCACTGACTTTTTAGTTTGTAAATCGTGCACATGTTCTTTTTCGTGCAGACGAATGTTCATCGGGGCCTTGTCAAAATGGCGGAACTTGTGACGATGGAGTCAACGGCTACACCTGTCGATGTGTGGATGGATTCACCGGAGTGAACTGTCAAGTCAACATCAGTAAGTTAAGGACCAATGTTGTCCAGTATTCTACGAGACGCGTTAAAATTGTGCATTTACTGAAGTTACGGAGTTTCGCGGTATCAACGGCTACACCTGTCGATGTCTGGATGGTTTCAATGGAGTGAACTGTCAAGTCAATATCAGTAAGATACGACCACAGCTAATGTCGGATATGATGCGACGTAGTTTAGAATTTTAAGGATTTGGCAATATTGTTCTTTTACGTAGATATTCGACAGTTTCTTTATATATATATTCACCGTCCGGGTTGTAGTGTGGACTCGTATACATCCATCTATCGTATGCAGAATATCTTGGTGTTTCATGAATAGTGTATCGCCATCTGATTTGCATGTATATGTGTGGCTTGTATCTCATGTCGTTGCGCGAAGTTGATTGGCGTGCCTTGGTCTTCTCACCCAGATGAATGCGCGTCCAGCCCATGTCAAAATGGGGGGACATGTGTGGATGCCACCAACAGTTACTCGTGCAATTGTTTAGATGGCTTTTCTGGAACCAACTGCGAAATTACCCAAGGCAGGTTTGGAGTTATAGTCTTACATCTGTTATGATCATTGGCGGCCTATTTCTGCCTATTATACGTCGTCCGCTGCTTTACGGTAGTGGGTTGAAGGATTGTTTTGTATCTTTGTGTCTTCATATTATTTAAGGTATCTTTTGAAAAGAAGGTCACATGAGTGTCATTATCATAAACAGCTTAAAGATTTTTATACAAACTATCCTAACCAAACTATGACTGGAAACTCGATGCATATCCACAATTGCGTCAATAAATGGTAACCATTTTACATAAGGTACGTCATGAATTGTGTAAAGGTTGATGAAGAGATTTTCAGATGCGAAAAGTGCGGTGCCGTCTACACCTCTTATGCGGTCTCCCAACAGTCTTTCCCTGACTTTCATTTGACTTCTTTCACTGCTTTTTTGTTTGAAACTAAATAGCTTAAACTTATTTTCATTTCAGTATCGTGTGTTTCCAATCCGTGTCAAAATCAGGGCAATTGCACTCTGAGTGGTGGCGCCTCCCAGTGTCAGTGCTTGGAAGGTTATTCTGGGAGTTTGTGTGAGAGTAAGTTTGATATTAAATAGTTTATAATACGTTTTGTATAAATTATAAGCATTACCTTGATGTTGCATATAGATACGAGTGAAAATAACCAGGAACACTTTTTTGATGCTAGTTATGTGATTGGTAAAACTTCTTTCCAAGCTACTTTTATTGATAGTTACAATTGACATTGATCATAACCATCGCTTTCGATGATAGCTACGATTGGTAATGATCATAGGGAATGTTCTCGCATTCTGTGCACCTGTCGTAAGGAAAACGTTACATTATTCGGCACGATACTTTATACATGGGGCCTTGCCATCGGATCTGTTGACAAAAGAATGCCGGAAGTCGCAATGCAACATATTATAGTATGGCATCTATAGAGATTTTGGGTCTGGAAACTTCAAATAATTCATTTCTTTGTATTACTCCGCAGGTATTATTAACCCATGGCATGGTAAGTGCAACATAAATCATGCAACATGCAATTTCAATACTTATATCTGACGATATTTCTGTGATCTTACAACTGAAAGTTATTTTACATATGTTAATTATCACTAAATGATTATTAGTAATGATTAATGTAATCCGTTTTTCTTGGGTGCACACACCTTGATCATCTCGTCAAAGCCGGTAGAACATTCTATGGCATGGTTCTTTAGGTGGTGAATGTGGTCGAAGTAAATACGCAGACGCTGGGAGTTCGTTCTCCGGCGCCGGTGTCTTTATCGTCGGGGGACAAGAGGCGCGACCAAACGAGTTTCCTTGGCAGGTTCACCTACGTGTAAGTGTTCTTTCTTTGACCCGGAGGGGCGTAAGCATTTGAGACCTGAGGGCGCGTACTGTAGCGCGATCAACAGTAAACGTTCGTCAAAGGTCGCGATATGGTACGCCGTGAGCCTGGCTATTAAGTCAAGGTCACGTACAGACAGATAACTGGAATTGGCGTAGGTTTGGGATAAAACAGTTGTCCTAATCACCTCAAGCGATTCCGCGTCATAATATCAATATCTAGACAGTTGGTGATTGCCATACATGTCGATGCCCAGTATTTATATCTTTTTAACTTATCAATGTCACACTTTTCAGATTGTGCTACTAGTTACGAATGATAACTAATTGGTTAGTAGATTCGGAACAGGAACGGAAGGACAATAGTATATAGTTGACTAAAATCAGTGAATTGAGCGTGGTCGTTTCACTGCCGCCTTTCGTTAGAGCTGTTCACTTTTAAACAGTGAAGCAAATGCAAAAAACTTTATTTTTCAGAAAAGAATGAACACAAACCACATTACCTGTTCACAAAAGCATGACTATGTTTCTCTGTTACATTTCTTACAAAGATCCGAAAATCGTCTGGAAATTTTGTTTGTGGTGGGACAATCCTGAACAGTCGATGGATCCTAACGGCTGCCCACTGCGTCAGGTAGGCGATCTGAGTCCGACGACATATCAGAAGGTATCTGATTGCTATAACGATATATTAGAAGGCATCTGATCGATCATCTGTGGGACATTGTTTGGTCTTACGTTGTGTGATATGCTAGCTGATTGGTCTGATGTTGTGACACATGATATATGATTGGTATGACGTTGTGACATGATATCTGATTGGTCTGATGTTGTGGCACATGATATTTGATTGATTTGAAGTTGTGACATTATGTCTGATTGGTATGACGTTGTGACATGATATCTGATTGGTCTGATGTTGTGACATGATATTTGATTGGTATGACGTGACATTATTAAAACGAAAATCCAAGATTTTCGCCTTCTGTAGGTGTGTTCTGTCTGTCTGTCTGTCTGCCTGTCTGTCTGTCGGAGTATTATCTGTCGAATACCTAAAGATATCGACCTCTTCTTTTACCAAAACATTATGACAGCCCATCGACAGATCAAATTCGAAGATGGGCAACATAACTCAAAGGTCAACGTCACGATGACGTCATACGTCCAAAACACATTTTCCGCTCTAGCTCTCTTAATATTACAACGAGAACGTCAAGCGTAACTTGAGAAGGGAGACTGGGGAAAATCTGGGGATAAGTGCAACTGGAATATATATAGCGAGTGCCGATTATGTACATGCATAACTGACAGAGTATAGGCCGAAATGTCCGCGCGCCGTGAGTCATTTGGCGTATCGAAGCTTTATAATGGGATCGGCCATGTTAAATGTCTTTGTTTTTTTGCGTGCAAAGCACTGGTCTGATTTGAATGGCATTTGGCACACATGATGTCAGTAATATTGATACCTATTCCACGACACACAGGAAGTATATCTGCATTTATTTAGGCACAGCGATTTTTCTCCATTTTTATGCGGGTCAAATTTAACCATCCAATAGCTCGAAAGCTATAAATGTGAGGTGAAATCTGAGACCACATTTCTTTTGTGCCTCTCTCAGAAGAATACCTTGAGACAACCCGCGGATCTCTAGAGCCAATATTAACGGAGCTACGAAGAAAAACATGATTCGTGACCTTGACCTTGTTGTGACATTGACCTTGGAAGCGTGACCTTGATCAATATAGTGCTTTGCGCTCAAATACTAATGTCATGTCTCACGAAAGGTGTCGTTTGTCTGACACGTATCGTTAATGGAAAAATTGAGGAGGCCCTGTTCCCGCCAAAATGGTTCCGTAGGGTCCCATGTTAAACTTTGGGAATTTTTAGTGGGAAAACTATTTGGGTGATTTGCATAAATGAAAGACCATATAGAAGGAGTAGCAGTGAGTCAAACCATTCCTACTAGCCTCGGCTAGAGGGATCACCCCTTTAGCCGAAGAAGTAGAGTGGTTGACTTGAGATCGGGAGATCGTGAGTTCGACTCCCGCTGGGGAACAAACCGGCCCCCGCCGTTACAATGGAGCCCGACAAACGTAGAACCCACGGTGGTTCTGAGACTGAGTAGCCCTGGTCTGAGGACAGCCCTCTCGGAAAGAGGGGGAGAATGTGTAGCAGTGAGTCAAACCATTCCTACTAGCCTCGGCTAGAGGGATCACCCCTTTAGCCGAAGAGGTAGAGTGGTTGACTTGAGATCGGGAGATCGTGAGTTCGACTCCCGTTGGGGACCAAACCGGCCCCCGCCGTTACTAATGGGCACAATACATGAAATAATTTGCAGCGTGATTAAATGTTTTTTTTGGTCCTATCTTTCAATGGTTAAGCGAAATTTGAAAAATTCCTGTGACCTTGACTTTTGACCTACATTGCCCATCTACAAACTTAGCCTGACGATGGGCCGTGGCATTGTCTGTGCAGAAGGCGGAGTCGATATCTCAAACTATATTAAAAAAATCAATTTTCAAGAGGCTGTGGCGCGCAAACTTTTTATCCTACGTCAAATCTGATCTCAGTAACGCGAGAGATTTTGAGGAGCTGAGTATCTTGACACTAATTGCGGCTCTCTAGCTGTATATTAAGAGAGCTAGAGCGGAAAATGTGTTTTGGACGTATAACGTCATCGTGACCTTGACCTTTGAGTTATATTGCCCATTCACGAACTTGACCTGTCGATGGGCTGTCGGAATGTTTTGGTAAAAGAAGAGAACAAGATCTTTAGGCATTCGACAGATAATGCTCCTACAGACAGACAGACAGACAGACAAGGTACATCACCCTGGCGGCTGAGAGTTTATGGCTCAAATGGATGACGCACGACGCATGACTGTTGCATGGGGGTCGTCTCGCTGCACATTATAAATCCAACCGGAACCTTCTGGCCCGATTATTAAGGGAATTACAGCGTTTCGTAGCTTTCCATGCTGATGCAATCGCTGCCACCTCGACCTCAGTTGGGGCCCGCGCGTGGGGGAGGGGGGGGGGGGTCGGCTCGCTGTTCACTAAGAACACCATGCAGCAAACAGCAGAACGGCAGCGGACCGGTCAGCAATACACAGGGTAAGGGTGGGTGTGGAGTGTGGATAAGGGCAAGAGTGTGCACCAGTGAAGCGCATCAAAGCCAGAATGCGTGTGTGTATTGGCGGGCATGGAGAAGGCCGGGGTGGGGGCGGCGGGAGGTGGAGGGATGGGGGTCGCGTTAGGCGAACGGAAACGCCGTATAGTTAGTTTACCATTGCAATGTTATTTTAGTCGATATACGCAAAAGTGTTAACACGGCGAATTTTAACCATATTTTTCCCTCACGGGCGATACAATTCCGCAGTGTCCTATATCATTTTCAAGTTTGTACGGTCAATATTGAGAGCACCGTGAATTTCGTTAATTTTAAATTGAAATGACCCGTTACGTAATAACCACCCGTCCGATTTTAGTAAAATGTTAAATATAAGGTCCTAATTTATGCGCCAGTCTGTGGTAAATATTGGAGGGCGATAGGTTAAAAATTGAAAAAGTCGGGTTCGAACCCCTAACTTCCAGGCGCTTTGGCACCGTTACGTTGCGCGCTCCGGGTTCAAGTTGAGATCGGATTTGGCATAAGCTACATCACCTCTATCCAACAGGACAAGTTTGGTGCTCAGGTGTCTTTTAGTTTTCGAGCTACAACCGAGCACTCGACATTTACAATAGTCAAGGTCACGACCTTGAGCCTTGACCCAGGTTGCTGACATATAACCAATTTTAAGATACGACCTTAAGTAATCGTTGTGTCAAAGATAAGTCACGTGGCTATTTGGCATTTACCATTGGGCAATTTTTGCGTTGCCATGGAAACAAAAAGTAACTGTCCGATCTGGATGATTTTTGACATACGGTACTTGAGTCGAACCCTTAATGTCCCTGCAAAGTCTCGTGTCAATCGTATGGAGATTTAAAGAAAAAAATAGTTTTGAAATTTCCAGTGCCTGTAGCGTGAAAACTATTGTTCTTACGTAAAATTTGATAGCCATAACGAGAAAGATATTCAGGAGCTGAGTATATAGATACTAGCTGTAATATTAAGCGAGCTGGACGGGGAAATGTGTTTTGGACGTATGACGTCACCGTGACGTTGACGTTTGACCGATTTTACCCGGCAACGAACTTGACCTGAGATTAGATTTCTGGCATCTGTTGGCAAAGTTTGACAACGATAGCTGCAAGTGTTCGACAGTTATCGACGGCACAGACAGACAGACAGACAGACAGACAGACAGACACACAAGCAGAACTGACCGACATGATGGCGATTTTCGCCATAACAAACCGAACACACATAAGACGAAAATCGTAGATTTTTTCGCGCTACGGGCTCCAATTTGTTTTATAAAGTTTGAAATATCGACCCCTCCTTCTGCAAAAACAATGCCACGGCTCATCGTCAGGCTAGGTTCGTAGCTGAGCCATGTAGGTCAACGGTCAAGGTCACAGGACTTTTCTGAAATTCGCTTAACCATTGACAGATAGGACAAAAAATCGGGAATATCGCTACTACGTTCACAATTTTTGATTTAATTACACTGCAAATTATTTCACGCATTAGGCCTTAAAGTACCTTGTATATTGTTTTTAAAGTTTGGAAATCGCCTTGATCGTTTTTGTGCAAAAAATTCCCAAACTTTAACGTGGGACCCTATGAGAGGATTTTGGCTTGAAAATGTCTCCTCAGTTTCTCCATGAAGGGGAACAGTGAGACAAATGACGCCTTGCGTAGTATTTGACATCAGTATTTGGGTGCAAAGTACTTAGTAATGGTGTTTATTTCAACATGCCAAAAAGAAACATATAAGAAATACAATGAATAGTACCAAATGACAAGACAAAAATACATTGGCAGTAGTTGAGGAGACTCCCATTAAGACGGTTAGTCGCTAGCATAGGAACCACCTAAAAAAAAAAAAAAAAAAAGATAACAAAAAAAAACACAAACAAATAAATAGAACAAATGTGCCACAATACAGGGAGTTAATGGCTAAAACATGGAATTGTATTGTAGATAAGTAGGTATACTATGGGCCGCTGTATGCCAGTTGATTACATGTGTAGCAGTGAAGGATGTTACATTCATAGGAGTATGAAGCGATGATCGTATTTTTTATGTATTGCGTAAATTCCTTTAAACAATGTGATGTTGCTTTGTCTAAGATGATCTGTGGAGTGTCATTCATTACGGTTAGTAGGTTGTGTCTAATGCAGTGATCGGCAAACTTATGGTTTGTTCTGGGGATGTGAAAGGTATGCTTTTGTCTAGTATTATAATTATGTATGTCGTATACTCTTGGGAAAGTCCAGGCTTGATAGAAATATAATGGCAGATCGTTGTTAACAAGTTTATAATAAAACTTAAGTTCCTGTAATTTATGTAGGTCCTATAATTTTAGCTGTTTTAACTCCTTGAATAGTGGTTCTGTGTTAGAAATATATCTGTTATTAGTAATAATCCTAATTGTCTTCCTTTGAAGTTTGCTTAGTCTATCTATCTGGTGACTCCATGCAAGTATGCAATAATATAGGTGCGGCAGAATTAGAGAATTATAAATAGTGACTAAGATATGTGGAGGAAGTACATTTTTCAACTTGTAGAGTATACCCGTAACCTTATTAATTTTTGTCGCTACTTTACACGTATGGCAGTGCCAATTCAAATGTTTATCAATTGTGAGACCTAGTAAATTGAAGCTATCCACTTGTTCTATTTTGTTTCCATCTACATAGATATCAGGAGAACGTATTTTCTTTTGTGGCATATGGAATAGCATGAACTTTGTTTTACGTGTATTGAGACACAGTTTATTTACTTTTAACCAGTCGTTTATTTTCGATAGTTCCGCATTTATTTCTACGATATTTGATATATCTGTCTCTAGAGTGCTAAGGAGTGTGGTGTCATCTGCATGTATTATTGCTTTGAAAATTTCACTTGCATTTTCGATATCGTTAACATATATTATGAAAAGGAGAGGTCCTAAAATTGATCCTTGGGGAACTCCGCGGGAAAGGTTAAGTCGAGCAGATTCAACATTATCAATGCTTACATATTGCTTGCGATTGGAAATATAGTTTTGTAAAAGAGTTAGCGAGTTGCCAGTCACTCCATAGTGTTTTAATTTTGCCGTAAGTATATTATGATTAAGAGTGTCAAAGGCTTTAGACAATTCAAGGTAGATATTTATAGGAATATCCCCTTGGTCTAGTTTTTGAATGGTTCTGTCTATGAGTTCTAATGTAGCTAGCTCTGTAGAGTGTTTTTTTCTAAATCCATATTGGCCGGGGTTAAACAGTTTTTCAATGTGAAAATGTTCATATAGTTAGTTGCTTATATATTGTTCATATAGTTAATGCTTTTTCAAATATCGTAGAGATAGCTGGTAGGATTGACATTGGTCGATAATTATCTATATTTGCCTCATCACCTTTCTTTAAGATTGGAATAACTTTCGCTAGTTTAAGCTTGTCTGGAAATATTCCTGTGGCTATAGACTAGTTAAAGATGAACGTGACAGTTTCGCTTATTTCATCTTTTATGATTTTAAGTAATTTAACTGATAGTTCATCATGCCCAGAGCTAGATTTGGGTTTTAGCCCATTAATAATTCGTAGCGTCTCATGCTTATCTATTGGCCGGAAATTAAGTTCCGTTTTACATAGGGCCTGTTTCAGATAGTCACTAAACGTTGTATTATTCGGTTTTTGTATTTTATCACAGATATTTGTTGCGGCATTCACGAAAAATCTATTAAAATTATTAGCTATGACAAGTTTGTCCGTTACAGGGATGCCATCGATATTAAATATCTGTGGAAACCTGTCTTTATGTCTTGTGTTATTTAAGATATTTTTTATTTCAATCCAAGTATTTTTCATGCCATTTTTGTAGTGATTAAAACGATTGCTGTAGTGTATCTGCTTTGCTGATTGTATATTTTGTTTTAAGATTCTGTTATACGTCTTTAAGTTAGTTTTAAGCATTTCATATTCATCATTGTTCACTAGTGTCTTCTTAAGTTGTCTACAAAGGTTGTCTCTGAAAGATATCGATTTCATTAGGCCGTTAGTAATCCAGTCAGACTTTTTGTGCTTGCGTTTATTAAATTTAACTCGTTTGATAGGCATTGATATTACTTTGTCTTTTTGTATTGTATCATCTAATATCTCGTAATTGTGGTTCGGATCTGTAGTCATGTCTACGTGGATTTTATTGAATTGAAATTTATAATCGCTTCAGGGTCAGATTTACGTACCATTTTATGAGAGGGGCTGTTATTGGCATTACGAATATCAATGTTTAAGCAGATAAAATATGGAAAGTGATCTGACGTCGCCTTTGTTAAAATACCCGCCGTTGTATTTAAAGTATTCGGCGTTAATTTGCAAAGAAAATTTTCTATTAGGGTACCCCTATGTTTCGATAGTCTCGTAGGAAGAGTAATTTTAGGGAAGAAGCTTGAAGAGATAACTGTGTCAAAATAATAATTAAACGCTGGTTTCTCATTTAGTCTTAATAAATCTATGTTAAAGTCACCAGCAATAATGACCTCACTGTGGTTTCCTCCATAGACATTGAGGACACGTCCCATCTCCTCCGTAAATACTTCATAATTTGCATTGGTATCACAAGGGGGCCTGTATATATTCCCTATTATAAGTTTTTCTTCTGAGGAACACCCGCCTATTTCAATGAATTGACCTTCCCAGATAGCTGATATAACCAGTGGTACAAGTTCTTTGTACTGATATGTATCATGCAAATAAATTAATAATCCACCCCGAGTACTACAATATTTACCCTTAGAAATTAACGTATAGTTGTCTAACTGATAATATGTAGTATTCGAATCATCCGATAACCAAGTTTCTTGTCGACATATAGCAGAGAATTCTAAATAATTACTTTTGATCCACTCTATAAACAATCTGAGTTCATCAAATTTTGATGAAATGGAACATATGTTTTGACTTAGTATACAGAAATGGCTATGTTTACTTTTTAAGACGTGCGACATTTCTTCATCATTAAAATAAGGAGAATGCTGTATGGGCTCAGGTTCCACAGAAGTATCGTCAGTAATAATTCTTTCCCCTAGTCTTGGGACTTCGATCAAAGATTGATTTTGCATACTTCCAAAATTTCTTAAGCTATCGTCACCATCCATAGTATTAATTATACATATGTTTCAAGTTCAACCAGGCTTTGTATAGATGTGACACATTACCAACAAAGTTAAACAACCCAGATATGACAGAAGATATGATGAACATTATCACACACTGCTTTTGTATGAATAACTGTGTATCGGAACCATAACTCAACACATGCGGGCAATACAAACACAATAAACATGAATATTTACATTTAGGTTCACTGTTTCGGAACATCCGATGAACCAAATTAGTACGATGGTCATTGAGTAATATAACAGAGTGGCTTATAAAACATTTCCACAATTGCAATGAACTTCTATATAACATGGAGAACCGAGGGGGGGTGGGGTATCTGTTCCGCTCTGGTTAACCGGAACCTACCCAATGCCAAGCGGTGGCCTGGTACCCGAGCTCAGAACAGGGACTGCTCGGTCGTAGGGACGAGTCGTAGGGGTTGGAATGAGTGAAATGTAAGTGAAGTTAAGTGCCAATTTAGTGGCTTTCAGCAAACTAACAGGGTGATCGAAATGGGAGGCCAGTGGGGGGGTGGGTGCCTCCTACCCTGGTTCACCAGGACCCCCTACACACGAGCTGTGCAAAGGGGTCCTCGGTGGGGAAGGACTCATCGCAAAGAGCGGGGGAGGGGGAGGGGGGGGGGGGTGCATGGCGATGTTAGGTGAACGACAGGCATTACCGACATTAACTCGTTTTGGAGTCCCTGCAGTTAGACGATTACATGCATGATTGAGCTGAAGCGTTACATTGGCCACAAGCACATTGTGGCCATAATCACAGTCTTCTGCTGTTATGTCCGTTACAGCTCACGTTTGTAGCCTCAGTTCCTCGTACTTTGTCAACGCCGAGTTGACTGATTTCTCATGCAGTCTAAATTTACTGGAGCCAAGGACAGTGGTATGTTGATGGCTGATGATGAACACCGCAATGTTAGTCATTTTCTGTCTATGGAGGAGATAGCGGAGGTGTATTCCTGTCCCGTGGTTCCCGTCGTCTTGCCACCCCTCTAGGATATTCCCTGATGCGTCAGCAAGGCGAAATGCAGCTGAAATGTGTGCTGCCCGGGTCTTGGCCGGATCGAGGTGTAATTTTTTGTACGCCAAACGGATATCATTCATACTTTGAACGGAGGCAGCTATCGCTATTAGAGACCCAGTTCCAGTGGGGCAATCACCAGGAATCATCAGCGGCGCCTCGTTGATCAGCTTCTCTCGTTCCAGCGGAGTAAGCAGTAGCAGATCTTTTGCCGTCAGTGCAAGTAAGCGGTCACGCTGACGTTCATTGTTGATGTATAACGCATCATTGGTGATCTTGGTTTTAACAGGGTGGGGAGCACTGCGTGCCCTGGCTGTTTGCGCCTGCTCACCAAAGTCTTTACTCCGCTCGAAGATTTCTGGTGGGTTATGAGGGGTGACTTTAATTACGTCTTTTCCTTTAGGAGGGTGTTTTTTGGCGAAAGTCAAAATGTCCTCATCGTCTTTGTCGCAGAGAAATTTCGCCATGATGTGTCACGATCTAGCGTTCTCTTGATAACGCGGTCCCACGCGGTGACACCGTTCGACCACAGGGGTGCGTTTGAAACCGTGGCGGGCCAGATAGGCAAATATGGCCTGCTCACAATCCTCAGTGTGGCCATGTTTAGCTTCTGGTACGTTGTGAAATAGTAAATTGTTTCTCATACTTCTCCATTTAAGATCGATTAGTTCATCTTTCACTTTTCGTAGAGTCTCATCCTGACGTATCACAAAGCCTTTCAACAAGCTTACCTCCTTTTTGAGATTTTCATTTTCAAACCTCATGATTTCCATTCGACTCGCCAAATCACCAGTTTCCACTTCCAATGTATCCAAGGGGCCTCCCTGGTGTAGTGGTTAGCGCACTAGACCGCAGATCAATAGGTCCTGGGTTCGAATCCGGGCTCGGGCACCTAATCTGGGGCATGTTTCATTCCTTCATCCTTCATCGTCTCGGGAGGTTCCTTGGCCCAATTTAGCCTGTATGTGCACAAAAGTGGCCTAAAACACCAACATTCCATTCCAATGTATCCAATTTTTCAGTTATCCCTTCTTTCTCATACAGTTCAATATTATGCGTCTTTTGCTGAGTCGCTATATCCTCCAATCTTTCATGGAGAAGTTCAATAGATTTCTCAGCCATGGTAGGCATGCGCGTCGAGTGTTCCTCTGTTGACATAGTTGCCATTGGTCCCAACCCCAGCTCGCTGCCCTCTTTATCGCCCATGTCAGATGTGGGCGACGAATTTTCACTGATAATATTAGCCTTTTTGTTCACGATATCCATGCTGTTTGTTCTACGACGCTTCCTTGCTTTCTTCCCCATTTGTTATACTTGCGTTTGGTTGATATAGTTAGCCAGTTAGTGAAAGAAATCGGGATATAGTTTAGACCATCCGAACGCCTGACCTTATGCGTCCGCCATCTTAGAAAAACTAATGTACTATATTGGTCAAGGTGACGCGTCCAAGGTCAAGGTCACAGCAAGGTCAAGGTCACGAAACATGTTTTCCCGCGTAACTCCGTTAATTGGGTCTAGAGATCCGCGGTTTGTTTCAGAGTATTCCTCAGAGACAGGCGCAAGAAATGTGGCCTCAGATTTCACCTCACATTTATGGTTTGTGAGTTATTGGATGATTAAATTGTAACCTAATATCAATTATAAACAATTGTGGTGACTACATGCATGCAGGTAGATTACCTATTTGTGGTGGAATATGTATCAATATTACTGACATCATCCTGACGGAGTGAACAGTGGCCTCTGGATCCAGTGCCTGCCTGCGTGGTCTGTCGGCCGAGCTGGTGAATTTCGGCCAATGGGAGCGTCCGCTCGGGCGTGGTCCACAGGGATTGGATAGTGCACCTCAATGGGCACGCGAGGTGCACACCGTGATCAGGAGGGAGCTGCGGGTGAACCTGGGGTTAGGGGTCAGGCGGGGGTGATAGGAGAGGAAAGGGTTGGGGCTGAAAAGGGTGAGAAGCACCGCTTGCCTTCATAATGCCCTCTAATTACCACAGTAGCAGTAATTAGTTCATAATTATAAAACAATTGCGGTGACTACATGCATGCAGGTAGATTACCTATATGTAGTGGACTATGTACCAATATTACTGACATCATGTGTGCCAAATGCCATCAAAATCGAACCAGTAGTTTGGACGCAAAGAAATAATCAGACATTAGCATAGCCAATCCCATTATAAAGACTCGATGCTGCTACTTAAAGACGGATCGAGATGACGTTTCGGCCTATACACGACTTCGCGATTATACGCCATCTTGGAAGAAGCGTGAATGGCGCAAACAGTTCTGGAATTTTTTTTGGTGTTATCTTAAATATCTATAATATGTGTTATGATAAATACCATATCTCCAGGTTATTGGCAAGGCATGTATAAAATTAATGAGCATGTCTAATTTACATCCAGATTACGTAACTTGTCCGTCATATAGATGACAATATCGCATGTTTAAGTGTCTACAAAATACGTAGTCTTGCGATGACGCCATCTTGACATCTCCCAAAGACCAGAAGATTACCCAGAATGCATTGCACATGCAGTGGTGCCTCACAGTGGAATAATCTGAACTACGATTTGCGAAGTCGTCTATACCCCAATGTTGTCGCTAGTCCTTTGCAGTTCTATATTCAAAAAGTGACGCCCGCAGGCCGAATGTTTCTTTTATATCGACGGAAATGTGTTTCCAGCATAAAAACGAAAAAAACTACAAAAATACACCCACCTACGTTTGAACACCCAACCTTCGTGCTCACAGTCGAAAGCCTTATCCACCACGCCAAAGTCCCGTGTCGCATATGGAGGCTACTGTTTCAGAAGTCCCCAAACCCGCTCGATCATTAATTTTTCATACAAAATCCTGCCCTCGGTCTTCCGTAGGTTCGACCGAAATAATTTCCTGCATTTTGGCTAGAAAACGACTCAATTTCTCCATGAATGGGACAAGTCAGACAACCGACGCCTTGCGTAAGACATGACATTAGTTTTGGGGGTCGGATGACCATATTGATCAAGGTCACGCATTCAAGGTCAAGGTCACAGCAAGATCGAATTCACGAAACAAGTTTTCCCGTGTAACGTTAATATTGGGTCTAGGGATCCGCGGTTTATTGGAAAGTATACGGTACTGGAGTACTGAATGTTTTTCGAGTAATTAACCAATGAAGTTTTGTTGTCATTAAAATTGTATTTTTTTTGTTGCAATTTTGACTGTGACTACATGAATGCAGTTAGATGACCCATATGTGGTGGAATATGTACCCATATTACTGGCATCATGTTTGCCAACTTGCATCGAAATCGACCCAGTAGTTTGGAAGCAAATAATCACACTTTAACATGGCCAATCCCATCATAAAGCCTCGATACGCCAAATGACTGATGGCGTGGTGACCTTTCGGTCTATAACCATGTCGATATTGCATGTACATAGTCGCAGTCGGTACTAACATGTTCAAGTTGCACTTATCACCCCGATTTTCGTTTTTCTCAAGCTACGCTTGACAATCTCGTATCTGATTGGTCTGATGTTGTGAAACATGATATTTGATAGATATGACGTTGTGACATGATATCTTATTGGTCTGACGTTGTGACATGATATCTGATTGGTCTGGCGTTGTGTGTAGTTTTATGTTATTGGTTTGACGTTGTATAGCATGAAATGAGATCTGCTTGCTCTGAGCATATCTTCAAAGAAGGCCTTTGTGAGCGGGTTGATATCGATCGTGGTGAGATTTGTGCTTACATAATTATTTGTGAGCTTCTCAATCTTATGTTCTGTGCTTCTCAGTCCAGAGCTTATTTCGACGGAGGTGACAGCCGGTCAGCACGTTCGTTCGGTGCGGGAGGACTTCGAGCAGATCTTCGTCGTCCCCGCCTCCGCCACCTACGTCCACGAAGACTACGACTCCGCCTCCATTACCAACGACGTCGCTCTCCTCAAGCTGCCGACGGCGATAGAGTTCAACGACAACGTGCTGCCCGCCTGCTCCCCGACCGAGTCCAATCTGTACGAGAACACCAGGGCCGTGGTCAGCGGATGGGGACTCACCAGTAAGATCAGACAAGATATGTTTTATTTAACGTCGATATATATAAAGTAAACACTAACCATTATCAGGTTCAAGGGCTATTAACTGACAGTGGCAAAATTAAATAAGTTCTATCGATAATCAGCATAGCACTCATTATAGATGGTTAATACCTTGACCTTAACCTTGACAGCGGACGCCGGATCGCTAGCCGACACGCTGATGTACATCCCGGCCCTGATCCTGCCCAACACGGATTGTTCTGAAAGGAGACTAGATGCAGTTCCCGACGGACAGATGTGTATCGTGGATGGCGTGAGCGAACTGCGAGGGGTCTGCCAGGTACATTCTGACCACCATTGTCTGGTGTCTCCCGTGTAGTTCGGGATTACGCACGGGGCAAGGGACTTCTTTAAAGGGAGGGTGGGGGGGCTGGCACATTCTAGTGTCCCCTTAGCTTAGCATGGGATTATCGATCTTTGCGGGATACAGGGTTGAATTTTGATTGTCATACATATTCATAGATATTGACAATGAAGGGTTGCTGCAGACTGATGAAAATCCAGACAAATGCCATACACAGTTGGTGCTATTACTTTGGGGTCATAGCTATTATTGTTGAAGACAAATTCAAGTTGACCTCCCATATATGATGGGCGTTAACATGTCTCTGCTTGTGTGGTTTACCTTGCGCATGCAACACAGATTGGATGGGATGTTCACAGAATTGTTGTCTCCGTGATAAATATACTATCGTCTCATGTAAAATGTTATTGACAATTCCCTTTATTTGCAGGGTGACAGCGGTGGGCCGATTACCGTCCAGGATCCAACCGGCCGCTTCCATGTTTTAGGAGCAGCCTCCTTCGTGTTAAATCAATGTGCTGACGATCTCCCGGACTTCTACGTGCGTGCGACATTCTACTTCAGCTGGATTAGCTCCAAGGTTTATCAAGGTCAGGTCATACACCTATACGTCCCCATCCCTCTCTGTCTTATGAATACAAATCAAGAAAAGGTATTTATCAGTTTTCAGGCAATGAAAATACATTCAGATGCACCATCGTAAGGTCTCTGAACCGAAATTATTCTAGGAAATACTTCCTTGTAATTATGCTTGATGTCTGCCCTGACAAACTGTACAATACAGAAGGAAATAGAAATGGAAAATTTGGCGTGCAAAAGGATGTAGATTAAATTGAATGCTTATCGGTAAAGTACGTTTAGTTACTGATGATGGATTTGTTCTAACTTATTGTGGATTTTCTCTCGTTCTTTTCAGACATTCCCCCTAGTCCATGGTATGGTGAGTACCTAATTTCTCGAACCTTTTGAAGGATGGCAAATCCACGATCGAATCGACGATATTTCTAGAAATGGGGTATCAGCGTAATCTACATAATTTGCACATTTTGTTGGGAATATTGAAACTACAAATATGCAACATCATAGCATAACGGTTATACAGTAGCTAACACTATTAGGGCATAACTTTTCTACAGCAAGATACTGTTCATTAAAAAGAGTAAAAAAACAATCTGAACACCAGTCGATGATAAACGTCATTATTATTTTCCTTTCCGTCCGCAGCCAATTGCCTTCCCTTCCCCTGTGTGAATGGGGGATCCTGCGTGGACACTGGCGACCCCTACCGGTGTGACTGTGTCCTTGGCTTCACTGGCACCGACTGTCAGACCAATATAGGTACTATGACTTCTTCTGTTGAGATGAATCACTGTCATATTATTACGTGGTCACCCGTACATAAGGCTGGTGACATTTGCGGCGCATCTTATGTATGAAAGTGTAGCATTGTGCCTCTTTATATATGATAACGTAGTTGTTTTCTTAACATTTCGACAAGGTTTCTACAATAGATTTTGAAAATCATCATGTAGGTAGGAAATTGATGTATGAACAGCTATAAATGCAGCTTACATGACACATGTGACGCTAGACATTATGCGCCATATAAATAACCCCAATACCGCTTCCTCTCGATGATAGAATAATAAATCTAGTTCCGTTTGACTTACCGGAGCGATATGAGCCTTTAACGATACTTTACAATTAGCATGACACATTTTTAATACAAAATGCGACAGATAAATTTTATCATGTTTCCTGCAGACGAGTGTGCATCCAACCCGTGTCAAAATGGCGCCAACTGTGTCGACAGTGTAAACGGCTACAGCTGCACTTGCCCGAATGGGTTCACTGGCAACGAGTGTGAAATCAACACCGGTAGGGGTCACAGTTATGTAATATAATCACACGTTTTAGATTGAAGTAGCTAATTAAGCTTGCCTTTATACTTCTAATTTGACATTGATTTCATTGTATGACGACGCCCACAGATGGATTATAAATGTTATGGCAAGAAATGTTTCTATTTATTTCATTGCAGGTGATATCTTGCACGCTTGGTATGGTAAGCCGTTTGTTTATATGATAGAACTAACGTCATAGTCATGCTACTCATCTGATTTGCAAATAACCTCTTTCTTTCAATTAGTATACTGTCATAGCTATTATTATTGTTTTTCTTTTGATAATATACACCAATAAGTACATTTTAGCCATTATTGAGTCTAGAGAATCTTTTTGGAATGCAGATCTCCAAATGATGGTGCCCAGAAAAAGTGTATATTATTAAGTAGATCTAAATGCGAACGAGCATTACACAAATATAGTTTCTCTGTATATGCACCATGTTTCAGACGGTACGTGTGGTGCTCCAGCCAACCCCGTCCTGGCAGTGCACCCGTTGATAGCGGGCGGGGTGGTGGCAGCAAGCGGCCAGCTACCCTGGCAGGTAGGCTTCACGTGGAGGTGTCCACACGCCTGACTCCATGCAGACCCCGCAATATGCTTGTTTCATGACACACAACAGCACCCGGTCATATATGTGAGCTAAATACTAATTATTATGGATAGGTGCTACCTAAAATGCGAGCGTTTTTTTTATATATTAATTCAGATATTCCGATCAGCTTGCCATAATGCGTATCTTTGGCGGGATGACGTAAACCGTGGATGTGATTGTGGCATATCATTCGGTTGCTTAGGAACTCCCATTGTGACGTTATTTTTTACAACATTTTTACGTCACTCAGCATTATAGCCACGACAAAGTCTCGAATTCCGTTATAAAAAGTTAAATTCTTCTTGTTAATGAATTATGGAACATATAAAGCGAAAGATTTTTTTTTGCAATCAGCGAGTTTTGTTGATATACATATATGTCTTACAGGAATCAATCTTGACGAAGAAAAATACCCGCATGCATACACTAACATGCGATCACTTCCGCTTACCCCAGTGGAGGTTGACTTCCGGTTAATTTCACCAGCCCATAACAGTATGAGATTCAGATATATATTTTGTATTTGTTACGTGTATATTATCTAAAGGGCTCGCTACGCTCACTATCAATATAAGCATTGTGTCCCATATATGATCCACATCGAGCTGAATCGGTAACCCCGCAGAACCGCCGTTGCCTGATTACGCGGTTGCAGTTACAGAACCCAGAAATACATTGGGACCGAAATGGCGTTGTAAAACTTGTTATAATCCACCATCATATCTTCGGGGTCCTGCAGCTTGTCGCCGTCGATGTGATTTAAGTCGTTTATATGAAGTTTCTTGATGGTATTACAGGTTCGTGTCGTGCTGTATCGGCGGGTGCCTTCATCTCTAGTCTTCGCCTGTACCGGGGCTATCCTGAACAAACGATGGGTCAGCACATCCATATACTGCCTACAAAACATTCGGGAAAACGTTGACAGCTATGAGGGGTAAGCACCCTTTGCCTTAACCTTAATTCTATGTCTATAGGACGGGCAGGGCAATCGGAAATCGGATTGTCCTACAATCAACAATAGCGCGAGGTTTTAGTGCGTTAGCTGTGGCGGATTTCACTAACGCAGTTTAGCCGACTACGCGGCTTAACCGGCTAAAGTTACCATGCAAAGGATGGGCGATTTTAGTCGACCAATCCCCGTAGCCGGCTAAAATATGTGCGAGAAATAGGTCACTGGACTGCATTCTGTAGGAACATGCCATCATTCTGTAGGAGTATGGCCTCATTCTGTATGAGTATGACATCATTCTGTAGGAGTATGGCATCGTTCTGTAGGAGTATGACATCATTCTGTAGGAGTATGACATCATTCTGTAGGAATATGACATCATTCTGCAGGAGTATGTCATCATTCTGCAGGAGTATGTCATCATTCTGCAGGAGTATGTCATCATTCTGTAGGAGTATGACCTCATTCTGTAGGAGTATGACATCATTCTGTAGGAGCGTGACATCAATCTGTAGGAGTATGACATCATTCTGCAGGATTATGATATCATTCTGCAGGATTATGATATCATTCTGTAGCAGTATGACACCATTATGTAAGAGCTTGATATCATTCCGTAGGGGCATGAAATCAGTTATTCGGTCGCCCAAGTTTCCTCTCGTGTGCGCAAAAAAGTACCAACATTTCATGTTTCTGATTGTATTGACCAGCTATCTACCAGCCGTGGTGACACAGGACGGGGTGGCGGTGGAGTTTACCAGGACAGAAGACCACCCTGGGTACAGCCCGGTCACTGAGGGTGGTGTCCGGACCCGGGTGAACGACGTCGCCCTCCTCAGGCTGTCCACTGACATGGTCTTCACCCAGAACGCCCAGCCCGTGTGTCCCCCGGACCTGGACCGCTCTTATGTGGGAGAGACAGCCGTGCTAGCTGGCTGGGGGGAGCAACAAGATGGCGGGGGTGCGTGTACGCTTTGGATGTGGCACTTATGTGTTATTTAGCGGCCAAGTTTATCTAACTTTTTGCAAATTGTATTATAGTTTTCAGCAATTGGTACATCCCTAATACCATGTCATAGGTCGGTACGTAAACTTGGAAGAACTACCACATATGCCCTGCTCACCAAGCCCCTCTGCCACATCTTACATGCCCATGCCAAACCTCTTTCGATTGAATCCACTGGATTTACCTCTATTATGCCGAAAATTATAGTTTGTTCAAGATGTCGGTTGAGTAAACTGAATTAGCGCCAGCTATACAATCATGAGGACAAGTACATTATAATTGTTTAACAGTTTTAACGGATTAAACTTTCTCTTCGTTTAGACCCCTCTTTCCAGCTGAAACCCTTGTATGTATCCATGGAGATAACGGATCCCAGCGTCTGCAAGACTGCCTATGCAGATGTGGCCATCACCCAGTTCCCGTTCGACCAACGAACGTTGTGTGATGACGGTGACGCCACCAAAGGATTCTGCGACGTAAGTCCAACAAGTTTGATGCAATGGTTCTTAATAGCTCATGTATAACTTTAGTAATGAAGAATTCATGTGAAAATTACAACGGCAATAAATTTGTTCGTGGTAGCTCAATTGCGGGTTAACACGAGAAGTAGCGAAGGCAAGTAGCGAAGGCATGTCGTTCAATAAATGGCCCCCGGACAAGTTTAATCGCACATTAAATATATTTATTCACGAATAAAGTTAAAATAGCCGCGAGCTCACATGAATGTAAAACACCATTCTTAATAACGCCCATTATTAATTGATGGCTGTGTTAACTAATACAATAGCATTATATCTGAGGCGGCTAAAAGCGTGTAATCTGACCCAAACCGCTCTGTGGTCCCTTCAATAGTCAATCGTTGCCATAGTTACATTGCGTAGAACGATAAAACATGGCGTCACGCACAAAATAATTGTGGTTATAGATTTGAACGGCCCGCCTCGCTGCCTAGTTGCATAGTTGCGAGTGCCACGTTTTTTGATCACGATATATACTAATATGGTGTAAAGAGTGGCTCCCAGATACGGATCCAGATATGCTGGGGAGAGGGGGGGGGGGGGGGCGCTGATCATTTTACACGCTCGAGACATGTTAAGGCAATATATTCTGGAATTGTCTGTATTACCGATCTTTTCTCCATGTCAAGTAAGTATATTCTGTCTTGAATTTAAATCCTGAGGCAAGCCTTACCTTGCCTCACAGACAAAATAAAAGCAGCTTATATGTGTGACATATTGTTATCCTTAACCCGTTTCCTTTGCCTCCGATGTTGCAGTACGACTGGGGCGCTCCACTTGTGGTGAAGGACGCCGCCAACAGATGGCGCCTGGTGGGCACCGCCTCCTGGAGAGATGGCTGTAACAGCGAAAATCCGGGTGTCTACAGCAGGATTCGTCACTTCCTATTCTGGATCACACAACAGATTCACCGGGATTCGCAAACATAACGCTTGTGTTGGTGCTGCTTATGATATGTTATTATTAGTTATTCAAGGGACTAACCCCGTCACGGTATTGTGAATAACCTTAAAGCTTACACGTGCGCAGACTTTGATTGGTATTTCATACAGTTAACACTGTAAAGGTCTGTATTTCATGTGCAATGGTGGTTACTGTCGCACATTTCTTAACAATTAAAAAGTTGTCACTCATTAGCATATAGTGTACATTTATGTTTACACCAAAGCGGTGTTACTCAGGATAATTATATCGACATCGAACGCGCCTGGTTAATTGGCTTTATAATTAGTGCCTTCACAACGAGTTGGTCATAAATTATTGCTCGGCAATTGGTCACGACTGCCGTCATCTTGTTACTACAAATAAAACTGTTTTCTTCGTGCTCAAGGCAACTTGATAACGTTAATCTACTTCTTCTGTGTGTCACACCTTAGACAGTTGAGAATAATTTCACACATTAAGCATCAATTTAAATAGTGTTATGCTTGTTTGCGGCCTTAATATCATTGATGAACTTTGTGAAATTACTGTGGGTAGCGGTGTGAAAACAAAGGTTTAAATTCGCCCCACGGAAACACTCCCTCGATCCCGACTTTCAACTCTCCCGCCATGCTGCCCAAGCCTTTATGTCGGTGTGTATGACGATCCCAGTTTTTGTTCGTGTTATCTGCAAACTGCTTTTGATCGCTTGATTTTAGAGACGCTGAACTGATATGGCGTTGGTAGTGACAATATTGCCATTATGAACATGTTCTATGGCAATTGCCCGTATCATTGTAGACATATAAATGCGAGGCACTTCTGTGATTCTATACCCGGTGAGTCGAATACCACGACATCAAGACTAATATTTGTATAGCGCAACGTTTTTCTGACTGATTAGAAGTTACACTTTGCTAGACTAACCCGCAAATTTACCTGGATATATCTAGGATGAGTAGCAGTTTGTCTGCATTTTATGAGTGTATTGCATCAGCTGAGCAGACCCAGGTAATCAACTTTGGTGATAAGAATAAATAAAAAGTGTTAATAACTAATTAGACTATTTCATTAATCAGGCCATAACATATGCCCATTTTATATCAAAACATGAGTTTGACGGGCCACAACTGTTTGTATAGCTTTAACCCAACAAGATTGGCACTCGGAAGGTTAGTGAAAATTATGGAGTCTATATCAATAATTGAGGCGGATACATATACTGCAATGGACATGTTTAATTCATGTAACAAAACTGATTGATGAATGATGAAATATTGAGTAAGATCCTATGATCATAAATAACACAAGACTGACATGCAACATCTAAAAGGTAAACCAATATACTAGCCGAAGAGTCAATAGCAGATTGTGTGAAACTACACTGCATATATATCTTTGCAATTTTTTCTGGGATTAATAAATTACATTTGCCACTGGTCGTTTGTTAGCTTATGAATGATACGGGTTGTTCGGTCTGATTACTGTTAAAAATTATAATTCTAAGCAACCCACATTGCCCGAAGTTACATTGGAAGACCTTGATCTGCGGTGTAATGCGCTTACCGCCAGGGAGTGCCCCCTTACTCAGGATAAAGTGCTCCTTACTCAGGCCAACGTGATATATTCTGTGATTTTTTGTATTACCAACCCCTTCTCTACGTCAAATAATTATATTCTGTCCTGAATTTAAATCCGAAAAGCCTGTGGGCTATCCGGAGAGAAGCACGTTTGTTCACCGGAGCAGAAGTTGGTGGCCGGCTTCATATCGCTACTCGCCTGTTCGCTGTTCGGTACACTGTGATGTCGACCGCGGCTCGCTATCACGTCCGCGAGGGATTTAAATAAACCGCGCAGTTTTATGCTGAAATTGTTGCTTTACAGACTCAAAGAGATATAAAACATACGCATCATAATTTTGAGATACTTCTTTCTAGTCTTGATTCTAAAATATAAAAAATCTAAAATGGCGCATGTAAGTAGGCTGCTTTAAACCCATGTAGTCGTTCCTGACCGAGTACGATAGGTAAGATGTTTGACATGGTGGCACCCCTCGATACATACACCGTGCTACATCCACACCACACCCATTTATGCACCCACCACTCTGAACACCCACACTCCACCCATCCATACACCAACCACACACAACACCCACACCCCACCCCTCCACGTCATCGCTGATCATAATAAGGAACAAGACAAAGTATAAAGATCGGATTCTCGAAGTTAGACCATCGCAGAGGTCGCCTGTTTTGCTGGATGCGCCAGAATTATCGCCAGCGGGGGAAACATGAACCATCCCTAGCGACAAGAAGCCGACCTAGTGGGCCTGAGGCGCTTAATTTGGACATGGACCAGCAGGCGCACCGTGACATATCTAACAGCGAGGCCAAGTCAGAGTGGCCACCTCGGGGCGGGGATGTTGTTGTCTTCACTGTCCTGCCCTAAACAGATATAAGCCATTGTGGTTGGCTGGCAGCCATTGTACACATATGTTAATGTCGTCCCCGCTGGCGATGACGCCGTTAGGCTCTTCGGTGGCCAGAGCACTCAATGCGAGCGCTCTGGCCCACTGAGCTGTCGCGCCGGCCCCTATTGCTTTAAAGAAGACCGGCAGATTCAATGGGGGGCACAGGGGGCACGCGCCCTCCCCCTTTTGCTGGAAACTAGGCGAAAAAGGCCACGTGCCTCTCTGAAGAAGGGGGGCACAATTCTTTCTGCACAACCTCACACCCCCCCCCCTCTCCCAGGTCGCAGGATCTGCCCTCTCCACCACCAGCCCCGCTTTCTAACATATTGATTTAATATAATTTAACGTATGATATAATATAAGAAACAGATACGACAAAACATGTAGGCCTACAAACAACAACTGCTTTAAATTACGATATCCCAGTGCATTTATCATATATAGCGCGTGGCAGGCTCTATGGCCTATGGGGTTATGGTTTTATGGATATAATGTTCACAAATGAGTTGGGTGCGGGGCGGCGACTCTTCTTGGCGATAGAGGCGGGAGGTTTCAGCAATCTCGCAAACCTTCATAGACCCACCGGTTTGATAACCCGGCGAACCGTCCATTACACATTATATTACCTCGTGGGACTGAAACACTAGGCTGGCTTTATCATGGCATGGCGATATTTATTACTCCAGAGTTTCGGTATCGCGTGAATAATACTGTTACGGAGCATCACATCGATATAGATATTGTACGTATCTTCTAAATCTGATACACTAATGTTTCCCCTGTAACATTCTAAAGGGCGCCGGCTGTTTTTATACCGGCCTGTTCCCATGTCGCATAAATATGCTACTAATTGTGTTTGCTTGCAATACCCTTACCAGGGGCGGGGGGTGTTACGGGGGGTGCAACTCCCTTGGGAACCTGAACATACACTGTTAAAGTCGGTTTCTCCGAGCATCTCCCCCCCCCCCCGTCGCAAGTTTTCAGAGTGCAACCCCCCCCCCTTGGCAAATTCCTAGATCCTGACGTACCACTTCTTATAAATTTGTTATGCCGTAAATGCTCGTCCAGGATCTATTACATGTCTGGTTCACGGGAGTGGAAGAGGTGTCGCATTTCTAACATTGGATTTTGAAACAAATGTCATTGCTAGCTTGCTGGTCATTTCGTCAGACGTAATCGTTAGCAGCTCGAAGGCTAACATATTACTAATACAATTAGTCGTCAGTAGTATTTTTAGCCACATTACCCTTTGGCTGCACATTATAAATTCAAAGTGAGGCATCCTTAGATCCCCGTAGGCTACTTATGATCTCATACGATGGCACTTTTCTGAATTTTTGCTGGTTTCCTATTCTAAAAGAAGCTTACTACTTTGTCTACTGCTTGAATAAACTTCGATGGCGCGTGAATCATTGAAGTTGCAGCCTTAATAGCAATTTTATGTCTCAAGGATAAGGATATTGAATACAATATTTGCAAAGTTGCTTTTAAATTCGAAACCTATCGTCAAGATTTGTTTGCATACATTTCATACAAATCAGTAAAGAAGTATATCTCAAGAGTTTTAAACAAGTCCAGCAGGCTGGCCCTTTGCCATGAATTTGTTGTTCTGTTTTACCAAGGTAAAAAATACGTGTCTTGGTTCTGTTTAATATTAACCCAGAGCATGAAGCAAATATATCTAAGATATTTAATACAATATGTAAAGACGTTTGATATGGCAGAAAACGAGTGGCATTGTCCGTAAGTTGGGTTATTCTAAATTCGATATTCCGGATAGAAATACCGTGTAAATCTTTGGTTTTTCTTATTTTTATAGCTTATATATTGCCTTATGCCCCTCATTACGCTAAAGAATTCTGTTGATATGTTATTATTCATGGAGCCATGTACGATACTAAGACCCAAACTTCATTTTTTCCAAAACTCTATGTAAAAATGACCACGTTACCTTGTCCAATTCCTTTTCAAAGATGAGCAGTATAAGTAGGCCTTCGCGATTTTCTAAACTGGTGTATTTCACGATATCTGCCATGGTCCTAAAATTCCCATAGTTCCTGGCATAATCCCCAACAGTTTTGATCAAGTAGCAGAGAAATATTGCATTTCAAAAATTCTCGCCCTCTTTCGGGTGCTCCGGTTAAACTTAATTATAACTGAATACTCGAATGATCCGAGAATGCGCTGGTTCGTATATTATCTACATAACTTATAAATTACCCCAGTTGCTCAGATGTGAGAAAGTAATCAATTCTAGTCAGAGGCGGATCTAGGAATATGTCAAGGAGGGGGTTGCTCTCTGAAAACTTGCGACCGGGGGGTGGTGCTCTCGGAGAAGCCGATTTAACAGTTTATGTTCAGGTTTCCAAGGGGGGGGGATGCAACCCCACTAACCCCCCCCCCCCTGGATCCGCCCCTGAGAGTACACCATCCCAGACACCATCGGTTTTTTGCTTGTGGCTAAATCGCTTGGCAGTGTGATTTCGGACACGCCAAATATCGCCTAATTCATACACCTCCACACAATTTAAGACACCTTGCGTATTCTGCAGGCTGTTCTATTTTACCACCGAACTTGTCAACTTGCAGATGTGTGCATATATTAAAATTTAGTCCAATCATTATATTTTGATCGCCATGGGTGAATGTGCATGGCTTGTTGGCTGTCACGAGATATTCTGATTGGTTGTGCATTCGAGGCGCTTTAGCCAATTTTGGTCATATGGCATCATAGTTTATTTCAAAGCAACAATGAGCCCGAGGCCCTCGTGTTGAAAAGATGCAATACACATAATGACATGTGGCGGGTTCATACAATAGTACACTGGAACGTCATTCAGGTTCTCTCATCTTGCTGGCCAGATAAACATATTCAGACAATCTGTTCTGTAATTTCGTGCTCTGTGACATAACTAGTGCTAAAAATTTATCTTTATTTGGTAGTCTCCAATAATACGGTGGGATTAAACTCTCTTTGTTCTTGTATGTCGCTTGCATGATAATCTCAAAGTGGACTTCGTCATCTAACAACCCGCACTCGCTACACAACCTCTCTTCCACGGGCAGTGGCTTTGGCTTGTGCCATCTCCCAGTTTCAATGCGGAGGCGGTGGCTAAATGTTCGGAGCTTAATTAAGGATTACATAAATCTGTTCTTTTCCACATTAGCAAAGTGTGAAGGAAGCATGGGCAAAACACTATATTGTAAATATTGCGTACCACGAGAGGTTTCCGATAGCTCGGCTTGTACCGTTTGAAAATAACAATCCTTCGCCCGCTGCTTAAAGAGGTACATGCTTAAAGAGGTCATATCGCGTCAATGGGGGGGCTAGGGGTATTTGCGTTCTTCGGGATTGGGCTTTTCATTTCACCGTGAACTGGGAATGTGGAAAATAATTCTTCGTGAACTGAGAAAGAGGAAAATAATTCTTCGTGAACTGAGAATGAGGTATTAGCCTACCGCCGTGATCGAAAGTTAGTATCGTGTATTCGCCCTTCCATTGCATGCGAGAGTTCTGCTTTTAATTCATCGTGACTTGAGAATAAAGAAATGTATGCTTCGTGATCTGGGAACACGACCTCCCCTTGCCCTCCCCCGACAATGGGAGAAGGAAGGGAATCTTTATGGGACACATTGGGAGCTTTATCCTACGACCCCACAGACATGGCCACAGCGGGGCTCGAACCACTGCTCGCTTCAGCCGCGGTTATTAGCTGAAGTTTTGTTTGCATAATATCAAACGATCTTCCAATTTAGCATTGAACCACACGATAATATGTATAGCACATAAAGAATTAAGAGACTACTTCTATTACATATAATCCACTAAACAAGTCAGATGAGAGCAGTATGTCGTTGGGACAGGGCGAGAGCTTCTGGGTCACTTTTCTCGTTCACACATACATACCGATATATGTGTAGCGGGTCGAGGGGTGTGAGAGAACTCACAAAATAATAAAAACTTGACCAGGCCGTGACTAGTTAATTCAGTTTATTCTGCAAGAAGATGCGACCCCCCCCCCCCCCAGGAAAGACGACAGCAAAAAGGACACAAACGTCGCGACAGGGGCTTAAATACTAGAGCCTACGGCTCCCACAATGCATGATAAAACAAGGTCAAGGACGCTCAACATTTCCAGCAGACGACATGTGCGCGATTACAAAAAAAACACAGCACAACTGTCAGATAATAAAAGTTAACCGTAAGTTAGAAAGACACTGACAGCGGAAATTTAGCAGATACCAAGGTAGAAAAACGTATAAAGTAGACATGGAATATACACAGAGTCCCGATTCTCTAAGTCTAATGAGCTAAACATGAAAACTAAATCCAAGTGACAACTGTCAAAATCGATTCCGTGACATATGTATGTCATTGTCAGTGATATCGTGTCTGTATCAGTCGTTTTAATACCGCTAGGTCTAAAATAAATAATTATGTCCTGTTTACTGGTGCATTCGCATAAATAATAAACACTTAAGACAACGTGTGACGTCCAGCCAGCCAGTCCACATCCAGGACTTGCTGTCTTGGGGCGGGGAACCAGCCAGCACACATACGGGACTTGCTGTCGTGAAGCCGGGAACCAGCCAGCCCACATACTGGACTTGCTGTCTTGGGGCCGGGAACAAGCCAGTCCACATACGGAACTTGCAGTCTCGGGGCCGGGAACCAGTTAGTCCACATACGGGACTTGCTGTCTTGCGGCCGGGAACCAGCCAGTCTACATACGGGACTTGCCGTCTTGGGGCCGGGAACCAGTCTATCCACATACGTGACTTGCTGTCTAGCGGCCGGGAGTCAGCCAGTCTACATGCGGGACTTGCTGCCGTGATGCCGGGAACCAGCCAGTCAACATCCAGGACTTGCTGTCTTGGGGCGGGGAACCAGCCAGCCCACATACGGGACTTGCTGTCGTGAAGCCAGGAACCAGCCAGCCCACATCCAGGACTTGCTGTCTTGGGGCCGGGAACCAGCCAGTCCACATACGGAACTTGCAGTCTTGGGGCCGAGAACCTGTCAGTCCACATACGGGACTTGCTGTCTTGCGGCCGGGAACCAGCCAGTCCACATACGGGACTTGTTGTCTTGCGGCCGGGAACCAGCCAGTCTACATACGGGACTTGCCGTCTTGGGGCCGGGAACCAGTCAGTCCACATACGGAACTTGCTGTCGTGAGGCTGAGAACCAGCCAGCCCACATACGGGACTTGCTGTCGTGAGGCCGGGAACCGGTCAGTCCACATACGAGACTTGTTGTCGTGAGGCCGGGAACCAGCCAGGCCACATACGGGACTTGCTGCCGTGAGGCGGGGGAACCAGCCAGTCCACATACGGGACTTGCTGTCTTGGAGTCGGGAACCAGCCTATCCGCGCGCACCATGCAGCTTGTCATGATCATGCTCCTGTGAACCTGCCTCACCTGTTGGCCTCGCTGGTCGGTCGGTCAGTAACGTTAACTCTAATTGGACGCACAATAATCTTGGCTGTCTTGCACCCTCAATTCATTGGTTTCCAACCGATAAATACGATGTATCGCAATCTGAGACAACCTTTGCGCCCTTCTGTTTATGGATACGGTAGCCTTTACACCCAGGAGGCCCCACATAAAGAGTATAATTTAGCACACAAAAGGTATCGCTCAACACCGGGGTATAGAGATATAGGAACCCGCAGGTGTCTCCCCTCCAACCAGCAAGAGGGCAGAGCCAAAGAAGAGGCACAACATCGAGAGACATTGATGACCCCTTGCTACATAATCCTAGTCATCTCCGCCTCCTCGATCACAGGAAGCAATCGAAGCTGAGTTACGGCTCCTCAGAATGTTTTATATTTTGCATAAAATTTACATATAATCACTATGTCGACGCTTATGCCGCGTTGTCCTATATTTGTATTACAATGGTAGTGTTAAATATCGAGAGAAATATTCATAAGGCAAAAGTCAAAGCCCTCACCCAAAGCCGCCCTAAGAACAAAGCAAAGACAACGTCATCCAAAAAGCGCTATGCAATTTTATCACAGAAAAATCCTGCAATATTATCATAGAAAAACATCTTGCTATGTTATGCCAGGAAAATCCTGCAGTATTATCCCAGAAAAATCCTGCTTCCCCTTGATAGAACGACGACTGACTACCTAAAATCAATATATAAACCCCATTTCTTATTACGCCCTCTCGCTGCCATCACCGATCTCGATCACTCGTGCCCGCCTCCGCCTCCCAATATATCATAACGCAACCCAAACTCTCGCATCGGATTGATCATACGGTGGCGGCATCTGGTGGTTCAACCGAGAAGAACACGTGACTCCTACAAGTTTCCTGCACTCGCAAGGTGTCACTCCTTCCTTCGCGCAGACGGCTCCGGGGGTCCGCGGGAACAACGTATAGATAAAACGGAAAGCAAAATTCTCTAAAAGTAAATTCATTCTCGATTGAATTTCTAAAGACGCAATCATGTCGTATTAACTTTGTTAATTATCAGCTGCACCACAGCGACCGCCACCCGTCGTAACTAAAGTGCGGACATATTATACATGGGTGGCCGTGAAATCGCGAACGCGGTCCGCTTAGTTAGATAGCGAGACTGAGAAAGGGCGCGACATATAACCAAATATTGAAAAAAATCAGACAGATAGCGATGACTACTAAAAGACCGGCAATGTCAGAGGCAGACAGCGATAGATTTTCTCGCAATTATAGCGGTCTAACAGCTATATCCTCACATGAGTGGCATGACTGTGTGAATAGTACGTCAAAGCGTCGATGGGTATAGTAGTTTTAAACACTATCTGAAACTTGAGGCCTACGTCCAGCACTGCACTATTCGTAAGCACACCCTTTCCATTTCCGGTCAGCTATCGAGCAAGGTAGACCAGTATTTTTTTACCCTGGTCTCATTTGTACCAATTATCGATTCTACCCTATCAAACCAGCTTCTCACTGGCCAAACTACGATGTTCCAGCCATAATTAAGTTACCCATAGAGAAGCTCCGCTTAATATATGCGTATTAAAAGAAAATGTGATAGTCATAGGGAACGAGTACCATTTCTTATTTGTTTTCAAGCCATTCGCGCAAACGGTATGCATTAATGTCCACGCTCATAATGGAGTGAGTTCTGTAAACTTTGGACTCTTCATCGTCGTCTGTTATCTGCAATGTAGCAGCTTTTGGTTATTCCCTGATTTCTTCTGGAAATTCCCTGATTGTTTTTTTTTCTTGCTTCCCTGTTTTCCCTGACCTGGGGGAAACCTGTAGTAATACTGTGTTTATTTCCAACAACTGTGACACGACGTTCCACACCATTCACTCACGGAGGCCCACATAGCACAAAATGGCAAAGTTTTTACTTCTAGGAATCTTCTGAAAAATCCATTGTCCGTAAGATTTCGAAGAAAATGAAAACAATTGGTTTCATCTGGCTCGATGGGAAATCCCCATCTGTCCACATCAGTTTTTATTGCTTCAAGTGTGCTGCTGTGCTGGGAGTGTCTGTGGGTGAATGGCCCATTGTAGTCCTCCCCCTCCACACCCCCCCCGGCACCTCCCCCCACTCCCGGGATGCATATTTCTGGCGCACGCTGGTGCATGATATCTGTGTACGTGCCGCGTTGGTTGAACTCATATTTTGCGGTAGGCGGAAATCGGTCGTCTGGAACTCGCATATGTACCGTCCATAAAAATACCCCTTTTAGGCGGGGTATTTTCCAATTACTTTATCAACAGTCATTTTCGGAGAAAACAACCGAGCTTCAAGAAATTAATGTTTGTTTCAGGCCTTACAACTAACAAGTGACTTATGTTTACATATGTGTGAATGGCAAAGCCCGATGCAGCGCACTTCATTGTTTACACGTAGCTTTGAAGTGTTAACTTGAGGTTGAGATGGCATGGGTGGGACGGGAGGGCGACGGCCTGACAACTTCGGCCTTCGGATATATCGCTCCCATCCTCTCGAGTTCTTACTATACAGTCAACAATCATGCACCTTTCTTTGTTTACCAGCGGCCTCTATAAAGTGCATGGCGAGAGGGTTTGCAATAATTTCCGTCCTACCCTCTCCTTCACTCTTCAAGTACGCCCTCCCCCCTTCCCCCTCCTCCCCCCCCCTCCCCCGCCGCCAACCCTCACGTATCGATATGCCCTTCCCGCTCACAGTCTATAAACACGGCGCTCCCAGGTTGCTGCCCAGACACGGCTGGCGGCTCTTCATCCACCTGGCTGTCCGACATCCGGGTACTGACTGACCCTTGACACCGGGCTCTTTCTTACTCCACATCTCGCGTGTGCGTAGTGATGCCTGGTTTGCTATAACACTTTTTCTGTCTCGGCGCACGTCCATTGACTCGTTTATATATACGTCACACCTAGCTTGGAGCATTAACAAAAACACATGGTGAGCACCAACAATGCCTGTCTGAAACATATTTATGCGGTCGTGGCTAAATCGGGCCCGAAGCTGGCTGGACGGGCGAATAACAATCCCGGATCACAATAGAATCAATAATTGGAACAAATGAGACCAGAGTAAAAAATACGGGTCTACTTTGCTCGATAGCTGACCGGAAATGGAAAGGGCGACGTCGCTGATTGGCCAAAAATCGGTACAAATTTACGGTAAACCTATGTGGATGAGCGACACCTCCAGAGTTACATATATATATAAAGATACATTTATATATACCTATGTACCGTCCCTCCCTCCCCCCATCCCATTCACATACCTTGTCAATCCGAAGCTCACGGAACGTAGGAACCGTGACGTTACCTGCGTTAGACACCGGATCTAAACTCTAATAGGCACTCCTTGCCACGTAAATCTCGGGATTTTCCGCCAGATACAATGCATCAGTTGTGTTCATCACGCACGGACGCCGGAGTGGAACTCTGGCAAATTCAGACGCATTTATTCGCAGAAAGGACACTCCTGGGGTCTGCCGTCCTCACTGACATTGTCGGGTCGGGGATTTCCCACAGCTGACAGCACAACACCGACTGTATAGTGAGAACTAGATACGACATACGCTACGCACATATATATTTATACCCGCTGGACAAGCCGGTTCTTGTGCCCACTCGAGTTCACATGTTTACACGGTCATTCCGTTTTTGTTTTCCTGTGATCACTGCATAGACTCCCCAACCACCATCCACTACCAGCTGGTCCGTACAACCCCCCCCCCCACCCCCACCCCCGCCCTACCTCCACCCTAGATGAGAGACTCATATAGACCCGCTTATCGCTGGATGAACATAAATCCCATCAGGCAATGCGCACTCGCCTCTATATATCAGTAGAATAGAAGCCAGACATCGCAATTCAATCTCAGCTTGGCATCAAAAATTGGGTTGCTGTACGAGAAAGTGAAATCCAGAGACGTCCACCAATCATTATATTAACCTAGAGTCTTTCGATATTTAACATACCTGCTAGCCGCTGAAACAACATGGTCGCGGTTGAAATTATCACATCAGTGGACATGAAATCTGTCACGCCAACTGACATAAAGGTAAGTGCATTTTCCGTCGTATCATGACGAATATGTTTTTTGGTCAGGCTGCATTTTTAATGCGTTTCTAGATAATTATAACGATCCACGTGTTTAATTATTTAGCTTATATTTTGCGTTTTAATAGAAGATAAATAATCTTATTTACAAATGGCATTTCGCAGGTAGATCGTTCTTGAAACATCGCAGTTGGCGTCAACCCGTCTGCGTAAGAGTTATTTTGTTGCAACTTAAGTACTCCAGAAACGTGCATTTAAGTATATCTTTGTACATGTATTGTAGGACAATGACACACATTCAAGCGGAACCTCGGCAGAAGACACTCAGTCAGAAAGCACATCGCAGGTCACTCAAGAGTCGGGATGCGACGCATGCGCAGAATGCTCAACAAGCGACACGGGTTCAGCCGATACCATTTCCTGTTCCGCTGACAGCTCCGGCAGCGCCCCCTCACGGTGCTCCGGGTGTGACGGACGCTGTGGCTGCGTCACGCCACGTGTCGACGGACGCTGGTCCTGGGTTGTCATGGTTACCAGCTTCTTCATGACGTTTCTCGTGAATGGTATCGCCTTTTCCTTCGGTGTTCTGTTTCCGGAACTTCTAGATGCTTTTGGCGCCGGCCGGACTAGAACGTCCGTCGTCGGGTCAGTGCTCATCGGAGTCTACTTAATAGCAGGTAAGATTATCTCCTATATATTGCATTTGTCTTAAAGGCGAAAGAAATCTTTAAACTTTTGTTTTCATTTAGTCTTAGCAAATATTTTTTAAATATAGTTCATTGTAGTATTCTTTGCATGCAAGAGAAACCGCTGAAATAACCACAAGCCAGTGCACTCTCTGAAAAGTTCGGATTTAGACCGGTTGCCATGGCAGGAAGCCTCATTGCCGCTCTCGGCTTCATCGCTGGCTCATTCGTCACTAATATCGACCTTTTGACATTTACATATGGCGCGCTAGGTGGTAAGTTTGTTTCCGGGACAAGGAAGATCTGTTGAAGCAGATGAAGTCTCTCTAGCAACACCAGTATCCCTAGCAACACGGGCCAATGATTGTTACTTTATACCTACATTCTTGTCAAGGAAATGAAGTATTGTTTCTGTTGTACTGATATGGCCAGTTTACCTGATACTTGAAGCAATTAGCAGTGTGTTATTCATTCGCCATTGCCTTCAGTAACATCGTTTATAGAAAATATAACGCACGGGCGGATCCAGGAAAAGGAGTGGGGTGTCACTAAAAATTTGCGATAGGGCCGAGGGGTGAACATAAATTACCCGGGGGGAGGGGTCCACCATTTTTTTTACGACCTCCATTTAAAAGTCGCCATTGTGACGAATAGGCTTGTGACGAAGTGGCACGTGTTCTGTACTTTCAGGTCTCGGTTTCTCCTTCATGTTCCTGACCTCGATGGTGTCGGTGACACTCTAGTTCAATAGGTGGCGCTCCATCGCTGTCGGCATCGCGTCCTGCGGTTCCGGAGTCGGGATCTTCGTCTTCCCACTGCTGATACGGTGGATTCTGGATCACTACGGCTGGGAGGAGGCCGTCCGGGCACAAGGCGAGATTGTCCTAGCGGGGCTGCTCCTCGGGATCGCTTTCCTGCCGCTCGATCCATGCAAGGCCCCTAAGGATACGGACGCTACACGTCCGAAAAGGGGCTTCCTGGGGGCGATGGGGTCTCTGCTTAATGTGTCCCTCTTCAAGGACTCCATCTTTCTACTGCTGGCGGCCATGGCCGTCACATCTACCATAGGTAAGCTTAATCCTCCAGCCAGTTATAACGCATGAGAAATTAATTGTCTTCATCCAATATTGTTCATTATGAGGACAAATAATGTGTTTTTATGTTGACGCTATAATTGTGTCTCCCATGATCATGTTTGTATGCCGATGCGATATGCGGATTGAATTTGATTGTGTTTACGACAAGGAACAAAATAGTTAGATACTAAATTTATATACATTTCTATGCGATCGAGTTGGTCTTCCATGACCATATTGGATGTCGGTTCAGTATTATCGTTCATATGTGTCGTTGTCGGCAACCTTTATTTAACCAAATACATTTCACGCGCAAAACCTAGTTACGTGTTATTTGCTTTTCGGTGTTTAGGCATCATCATTCCGTTCGTGTTCACGCCGGACATGGCCGAAGAACGCGGGATCTCGCGAGACCAGGCTGCCTTCCTAGTCTCCATCATGGGCGCCACGAACACGGCTGGGAGGGTGGTGGTGGGACTGGCCAGCTACCGCCTACCCACCCACCCTCTGTTGCTGCTCGCGGCGGGTCACCTGGGGGGTGGCATCGTTACCCTCTTTATCGCCCTCCACAACGACTACGCCGCCATCGCAACGTTCAGCGCTCTGTTCGGCTTGGTGTATGGTAAGCCATTTCATATTATATGTACAACTGATAACCTGGTAGTAATATTCCATAACTAGTGTCAGAATAACACGTGCATGAGTAGCGGTTATAGATCCCGTGGTTTCTCACATTTACGATGCAGGAAAAATCTGGTATTGTATCGTTTAGGCCCTAATTGGGCCAGAGGGGTTCGTCACATCTTCTCTTATGTTTCCCAAACGTTTTCACAAAGTCCTGTATGCGGCAGCATATTATCGCAATATTCCATCCGTGGTACAAATTCCTGGGCATTGTTAAAATATCTAGTTAGATAAAACTCATGTTGACGCCATTGCCTTGTTCCAAGCCAATATTACTAAAAATGACACGTTGTGGCATCCAACACGTATTTGCGGTCTTTTTTGTATTTATATCTGTTGTAATAATAGTCATTTGGGCTGTGGTAAGATCGTCTACAATCTGCTTACAACTTGCTTTTTTCGTGACTGACTTGAATATCGACATGTCGTTAATATAACTTTTCCTTTTTCCCTCTTCAGCCATCGACGCCGCCCTCAGCACTGTCATCCTGGTTCGTACCTTGGGTACGGAGTGTCTCTCAGGCGCCTTCGGTCTCCTCTGCCTCTGTCGTGGAATAGCCAGTCTCGGTGTGGGGCCCCTTGCCGGTACGTCATGTGCACAGCGGACTAGAAGGGGGTTTGGGTCGATTTTATGTTAATACTATAGCAAATTGTATCCTAGATGTATTATTATCCGCAAGGCACGGATTGTCACTAACAGTGGTCCATTTGTCATGTTAACCGTCACAAAATCAAACATTGTGTTAAATAATTCCCGTGTTGAATGCTAGGGATGAGTTATGGGAGTTATGCTGAAATAATTGCTTGCGCTAACGCGAACGAACACCCTTGATAATTGTTTTAAAAAAAACTTCGCACATCATTCGCTCATTAATTCTTAACACGCCATAATTCGTGTACAAGATGATTGTTTCTAATAAGGGCTATTGCCATTTATTTATGATCCTTTATGTTTTTTAACATGCGTTACAAACTATATACTTATTCCAGGTTACCTGGAGTCCGTGACCGGAAGTTACGACGCCACCTTCTACCTGGCGGGGACGGCCATTTTGTTGACCTCATTCCTCAGCCTGATGGCGTGGGTGCTGGCGCGCAGGCGTGAGAAGTCAACGGGTTACGACGTCTCGACGTTAAGTCAACCCAACGGCTCAGTGACCCTCGGCCAGTGGACCAGACATGCCTATGTCATGGACGTCACGGCGTGAGCCGACGGAGTCTGATATTTTTGTGGTTTTTATTTGAAATAATGGGTAATATGCGCATTATGCGTTTGATTATATATCTGGTACGATAACAAAAATGTCCTGAAACCATGTCAATGCGATTTGAACAAAATCAGAACAAAGTCATACTATGTCATATTCTACTAGATGCTATACTATGACGTACTCTACTGTGCCATACTATACATTATGCCATGCTATACACTATGCCATACTATACACTGTCATACTATACCCTATGCCATACTATACACTGTCATACTATACCCTATGCCATACTATACACTATGCCAAAGTATGCATTATGCCATACTATACCCAATGCCATATTATACACTATGCCATGCTATACACTATCTCATACTATACAATGTCATATTATGCTATGCCATTCTGTACTCTGCCATACTATACACTATGAACTATGCCATATTATACACTATGCCATACTATACACTATGCCATACTATACCTATGCCATATTATACACTATGCCATGCTATACACTATGCCATACTATTCAATGTCATACTATGCTATGCCATTCTGTACTATGCCATACTTTACCATGTCGTACTATGCTATACTATGCCATACTATACTATGCCATACTCTGCTGCGCTATACTTTGTACCAGGATTCGGTTCAAATATATCTTTTATCAATTGCTAAATATAGGATATAGCAATCGTATGTACACCCATATTGCTGTCACAGTTATACTTAAATATTTTCGTTATTGTTTTCATTGTGTTTAAATGTATGTGTTATCTGGTTATTGTTGCATCTGATTGACGGTCACTGATTACAGTGCTAACGTTGTGGAAGGTCATCTTCCTTCTGTTGGAGGTCAAACGCCACCCACACCATTGTGTTGTTGCGGCAAATGATTCTCCAAAAATAGATTGGAATAATAATAATTCCAAGATCGTTTATAAGTCTAGTTTAACCGTCACTACCAATAGTGTTAATTTGGTGCGATAAGCATGATTATCGAGCAGGAACAGTGGTCTATTTATAGGACTTACATTGTTTATGTTGCCCATGCCTTGGAGTTGTTTTTGTTGACCTCGGCTATGGTACGAGATGTCTTTATACGCCTCGTATGTTGTATGTGTTCACGTGTCGTCATTGTCACGCAATAAAGAAGCATTCATATGTGAGCAAGACTGGTGTCTATTTGAATTCATTTGTCCTAAGAAAATCATCAGGAATATGAAGCTTTCTATTAGCTCTGGTCTCGCCCATTGCCAGATTCCATGATATCAAACGCATTTCCATAGTCTGAAGTTAAAATACCACAAGTGATCACATTATGCGTATCGAACACTTAGTCGGTGATCGCATTGTATCGAAAATACAACTGTACAACGTTAAAACAAAACTATCGTTTTCAGGGGTGGATCCAGATTGTCGTAACGAGTGTAGGGTCATCACTTCGAGTATGTTCGAAAAAATTACAACCGAGGGGGGAATCCCTTGAAATTCTTGCGACCACGGAGGGAGGGCTGGATACGCCAATGGATTTGAAGTCCTTCCATCCGTTTGCCAGAGAGGAGGGTTCGTTAGTTGGTTGTATATTCAGGGCGCTTTAACCACTTTTGGTCATATCGCGTCAATGGGAAAAGGAAGGGAAAGTGTATCCATGTCCCCGGGGTAACTCCCTACTCTTTGCGAAGAGAAAAACATGGGATTTTTATCCTGCGACCACACAGACATATCGAAATTGCAGGCGAAATCCTGATATCCCAAAGTACCTCCCCCAGCCACCACCATTGCCACTCGACCGCCGGACTTCATGTGGCTGTACACGATGGCACTGGTGGCACACACGATTTTTCGTTCCTCGTCTGATAAAGATATTGCTTTGGACGTTCTTGCTCAGACCAAGACAGCGGATGATAACATCAGTGTCATCAGCTATGCATATTTGATCAGAGTGTAGTTCTGCGCGGCATGATTGGTGTGGAGCAGCCAACGGGTTCATGACTGGACGTCCGTCAGTGTAGGAAATATCCCGACAATGCTCTGAGCACTGCGGGCTGTGACAAAACCGTTTGTTTCTTCGAACACGAGAGGTTTGCTTTCATCAAAGCATTAACCTTACTTTTAGGTTGGAACAGTGGCCATGAAGAGTATCGCGATATACGTAAAAAAGGAGTTTGATCTCTCTGGGCCAGGGCAGCGGCGTTATAAAATATTTAAAATGATTGCAGTCTGCTGAAGAGATTGTAACAAAACATGGCCACCCCGGAAGATTGAAAACAACCCCAAAAACGTTACAAATATTGGTCAATACCATTTCAAATATGAATAGATAGGGCTGTCATACAGACTATAAGCCGAAAAGAAGACTTCACACGCGGTACGCCGACTGCGGAGTCAGAGAATATTGAAAAGATTATACGATATGACGGGATACAGCCTTAGTATCAATACTGTATAACTTGCTTCACTAGGTTCGAAAATAGTAGACGTCCCAACTAGTCACAATCTGCGCTTTTGTAGACTGAATACAATTTCGTCTGGACAAAATAGATCTTGTAACGACCATTTGGTGGACAATAATTTTGTAGGCACAAAGTACTGTTGGACAATATGGACTTTTGTGTACGAAATTTAGGGGCGGGGAAGGGGTTGGGGGGGGGGGGTACACTTGACGCCCCGTAGCAAAGTCAATGAGCGAACAAAAAGGTGTTACCTTCCTGGACTAACCGAGCTCGGTGCACGCGATACACTAATTTACCTCTATTTGCTATGGCGTTCAGCTGCGTAATACAAGTTACCGCACAACCGGGCCACTCCCTCGGGCTGCCATTGCATTTTTAGCAGTTCGCTGGAAGCGAAACTTGGCAAACACTTTTGAACCGGATAGCCCCTGAGCTGATGAATCATTCATTAGGCAGTATAGGTCACAGTGGTCATAACTTGACGGGAAAAAACGCTTTCGTTTGATGGACTGATGGATACAATACAAGTTCGCCGCGCCCACCGCGCAGTTTGCCTGGTTCCACGTCCCAAATCGTAACTATGATGACAGTTTTTTTATTCGTCAAGCAGGAAGTGAGTGAGCTGCGCAGTGACCAACTGGTAAATAAGATGGTGTTAAGTTCATCATACTAGCGCTTAATTTAGATAGTAATTCTATACCTCATCCAATCGCCTAGCATTGCCTGGAGATAATATATTGGGGACGTATAGTCTGGGCAAGATTGCGCGTCTGTGACTGGTGAAGTGTGAACATCTGGGGTTCAATGTATACCCCCCGACCCCCAAACCCCACGGCCTCCCCGGTCGTCTAGCGATAGCTGTCTGGTCCCTTGAAAACTCCACGGCGGGAAATCGTGTTATAGTGTTGGTGGCATTTGTATGTTTTGAACATCACGTGACGTAAGGTAGGACTAATATGTATGGACAGCGACACGCAGGCGTGGCGAAGCGCAGACCAAATGAAGTATCTGACGAGTCGGAAAGCGACAGGCAATTCCGGCCAGCGGTGCTCGTTCACACAGATAGACTCCAACTTAGGTGTGAAAAGGTCATTTGTGAAATCACGAAAACAATTTCAGAAAATGTAATTGTCATTGAATCAGTTGCCCGGCTCTATGTTGGCCTTACAATGCGAGAAGAACCGAAATACATTACTTAATTCCATTATATTTACATATCTTGGCAGCCACACTATATTGGTCATATCTCTCATCTGGTAGAACCTGAGGGTAAGCCTGATATTCATATTCATATTAGAGTGTAACACTCAACAGGGGGGGTGGGGAGGGGAGGAGTTTGAAAGACAGGGTACGTAAATGAAAGAATGAGCCACTTTTTAAATAGGGAGCTTGGCGGTTATAATATGAAGGAGGTGGGAGGTTAAGGGCTAAAAATGAAGGATGTTAAAGGTTAAGGGTTATAACATGAAATAGGTGGGAGGTTAAGGGCTAAAAATGAAGGATCCTAAAGTTTAAGGGCTATAACATGAAGGCGGTGGGAGGTTAAGGGCTAAAAATGAAGGATGTTAAAGGTTAAGGGTTATAACATGAAGGATGTGGGAGGTTAAAGCAACCGACTTACATTCGCCATCATAGATTTTTTACATTTTGGAATCAAGACTAAAAGTATCTGAAAATTATGATGCATATGTTTTATATCTCTTTGAGTCTGTAAAAGAAAAATGTCGCGGTCGACATGACACAGAATACCGAACGGGCCTCAATATAACGCGGAATACCTGCGGAATACCTTCGGAATCATACGCAATACTGCAAAAAACTTCGGAAAACGCAGAAAGAGGTTTCTGTCGCGAAGAAGTTTTCCGAAGTTTTCCGCAGTATTCCGCGTTTTAGTAATGACCCTACCGAACAGCGAACAGGCGCGCAGGTATATAAAGCCAGCCACCGACTTCCGCTCCCGTGAACAAGTCTGCTTCTCGTCGGATAGCCCACGGGCTTTCAGGATTTAAATTCAATACAGAATATACTCATTTGATATGGAGAAGAGGTTGGTAATACAAAATAGATTGCCTTAAGGGTTAAACATCAAGGGCTGGGAGGTTAAGGGTCAAAACGTGAATGGGCGGGAGTTTAAGGGCTAAAACATGAAATGGGTGAGAGGTTAGGGGTTAAAACATGAATGAGGTGTGAGGTTAGGGGTTAAAACATGAAGGAGGTGGGAGGTTAGGGGTTAAAACATGAAGGAGGTGGGAGATTAGGGGTTAAACATGAAGGAGGTGGGAGGTTAAGGGTTAAAACACGAAGGGGGTGGGAGGTTAGGGGTTAAAACATGAAGGATGTGGGACGTTAGGGGTTAAAACATGAAGGAGGTGGGAGGTTAGGGGTTAAAACATGAAGTAGTTGAGAGGTTAGGGGTTAAAACATGAAGGAGGTGGGAGGTTAGGGGCTAAAACATGAAGGATGTGAGAGATTAGGGGTTAAAACATGAAGGGGGGTGGGAGGTTAGGGGTTAAAACTTGAAAGAGGTGAGAGGTTAGGGGTTAAAACATGAAGGGGGTGAGAGGTTAGGGGTTAAAACATGAAGGAGCTGGAAGGTTAGGGGTTAAAAAACATGAAAGAGGTGGGAGGTGAAGGGATAAAACATGAAAGAGGTGAGAGGTTAGGGGTTAAAACATGAAGTGGGTGGGAGGTTAGGGGTTAAAACATGAAGGAGCTGGAGGTTAAAATCCAGCTCCGATGTCCAAAGATATTTCAATATATTAATCCCAATGTATTACGCCATCAAGATGGAATATCCCTTGATTTAAATTCAATAACACTATAACAATAACAATAGCATCGAACCCCTACTGGGTTACCTCCTTTCTAAAAAAAATAACTAATCGGACAGTTTACATAAACCCTTCACCTGCCTTTTTTTAGCAATTAAACCGGAACCTCATCTACGTCACTTGGCTCGAAAATTACGGCTTTGGCCGTTCAGAGCTGATGCCCGAGTTTGGACAGACTGCGTGACTACAACGTGCCTCACTAACCATTTTACCACGAAACTTACCATTGGCAAAAACAACCCACATTGCTTCAATATTTACTCTTCTGTGCATATATTATGTTAATTCTACGAATTATTTTACCCAGAAGCTGGCCTTTAAGGGTTTAATGAGGAAGGACATGAACATTAAAACATGAAGGAGGTGGGAGGTTAAGGGTTAAAACGTGAAGGTGGTGGGAAGTTAGTTAAAACAATTAGTCAATCAAACTATGAACCCGCTACTGTCGTTTAAAGTTCTCGGCACACGTTCCTCGTATGTTTCATAATTATGGAAAGCTGTCATTACCCCCCCCCCCCCTTCGCCTTTTTTTTGTGTCAGCCAAATCGTGGATCCGCTCATTACGCAGCTCACGCAATATATCGGTCGTTTATAGAGGTTTTATAATAGAAACAAAACAAAACAAACACATCACGGTTTGGTATAAAAGCAGCTTTGTTTTATTAACAAACAACAAATCTAATTTTCATGCGAAACTAAATTATAGGGTTAATCTGTCTCTGCATGATATAGGCGCATAACAAAATAGCAACAAAAATAACATGATATGCAGCTTATAGATGAATTCAATCGTTACCAGTATCATTATTTTTTTTTTATGCTTTTATTGTATCCATAACAGTACAAAATACATGCAACGTTTCACAATACGGAGACTAACAGCGGCACTTATCCCTCAACTTATGTAAAGCGCTGAAGAAACGGTTCAGCGGGTCCCCATTTCTTTGCAAAGGCAGTGTGGGACATTCCAAGTTTCTCTAGTTTATAACTATAGCTAATTGTGTTTACAGCACCTTTGAAGCTTGGCTTGGAATTACCCCACTTACATTTATAAATAAACTTTTTTACTATCGTCAAGACATGATTAACTAAATCACAAAAAATGGGTAGACAAATGCCCAATAAAACCGTTTTCTCTGTTATTAATGTGTCAGCTGTGAAGCCAGTCGCTTTAGCCAGTACCCGCCCCAGTTCATTCCATATGTGATTAACAACTGGACAGTGGTAAAAAAGATGGACGAGAGATTCTGTTTCACATTTACAAAAAGAGCATGCATCACTATTTGTCAGCTTACACATTCGGAGATACTTATTCGTGACACAAATTCTGTGTAAAATCCTATACTGAAAGCTTCTCAGTCGTTCACTAACAGACGCATTAACAGGTAGCAGGTATAAAGCTCGCCATTCCTTCTCATCTATGGTCACTCCAAGAACTCTCGACCACTTTTCCTCATTTTTGCGATTTGTAGGTAACAAAGTAATCAAAACCCTATAAACATCATTGCACACTCGCTTCGATCTATACAGATATTCTAAATAGGGATATACTAGTACGGTATCCTGGCCACTTCTCTCCTTAAGATCTATCCTCCACTCTCTCGGAATGGCATGCATCATGCTATAAAAATCTGCAAAGTTCATAATCACATCATATTTTCTAATAAATTCTTCCCATCCGAGTGGCTCACCATTTATATTGAAAAGATCCTTGGTATAGATTATACCCTTCTCGATAAACTCCTTTTTCCTCCTAGTGAGATTTTCGTTTGTCATAAAATATGTATTCCATATATAATAGTATCATTATAATAGAGGGGGTGTAACACAGATTCCTAGAACTTTCTCGAATATCTATCAACATTTGTTAAGCAATGTGCAGTTTCTCTTCAATATATATATATATATATATATATACATCACCTTAACTAATCTGCACTAATCTAAATTGTCAGCAAAACTTCAGCGATGGTTTATTAAAATCACCTGGTCTATAACTTGCGGACCTAATCAACTCTTTCTTTTCAACAACATAAACGGACTGGAATGAATCGCTGACAGATATGGATTACATCCCCAAAGATACCACACAATGTCATTTAAAACAGAGCAAGCCGCTAAATAACAACTCTGCAGCAAACAGTATCTCGAGCCAAGCTCGCGATGGGTGCTTTCATGTCATGCACCTTGGTAAACACTTTAACGGAATCAGGCCAGCCTTTCAGCTGATGAGGTGATAAATAAAACAATTCCCGGAATGATATGTCAGGATGGAGAAAAACCCGCTATGCCAGCGCACGCCAACTGCGTTGAGCGGCTTCCACCATATATATAATTTGTGCGCATCTAAGTAACCAACTCATACATTCTGGACTTCTGGAATAGATAGTAAATAACATAGAGCAGTGGCACGCCAGGCTACCACGACTGCCGTTCCAGCGTAACCTTGAATGGTTTCAACTCGGGATTGAAGGAGCCGCCGGCGTTGATACCTTCCGTAGTGACGTCATCAGCGGCGGTGACCGCGACTTTTTGCAAGAATCGCGTGAAGAGAAGAAAGATGAGGGAGCGCGCCACGTTCTGGCCGACACAGCTGCGGTGGCCGGTGGAGAATGGCATATAGCTTAGTTCAGAGGCGTTCCTCAACTCCCCTTGCTGGTCGAGAAAGCGCTCCGGGTTGAAGGCGAGCGGTTCTTTCCAGTGTCGCGCGTCGCGATGTATGGCGAACACGTTAGCGATGACCAGCGTATCTTTCGGAATCACGTGACCCTGGATGGTGACGTCATCTTCCGTGCGTCGCGGGATTCCCAGCGACGTGATCTCGCTGTGACGTAACACCTCCCGGATGGTCGCCTCCACGAAGGGCATCTTGTCTCTATCGGCCAGGGTCGGCATCCGCTCAGAGCCAATGACCGACATGATTTCGGCATTTAGCTTTTCGCGCAACCCGCTCTCCTGGGTCAAGTACAGGAGAAGCCACGTGAGGGGCTGGAAGGTGCCGTCAGACGCTCCGAACATGACGTCACGCAGGACGCTAACGATGTCATTGTCATTAAGATCACCCTCCGCGGCCGCATCACTCCCCTCAATCATATCGAGCATCGTGTCAAGTAGGCCGTTGTCGCACCCATCGTCGGACTCTGTATCCCTACGCTGCCTGGCCGCTCGGAGGTTGGCTGCGTAAAGCGGCTGAGACGTGGCCCGGAAAGATGCTACTTTAGCGTTGAAGTCACCCATTATGAGCTGGAGCTGAGGCAGGAAGTTCTCGTGGCGGAACCAGTGAAGCAGTTCTCTGTACTCAGCTAGGGCCTTGATCCAGGAGGCTAAGGCTGGGTCATCCAGAGAGAACGATCGTCCGAAGGCGTAGCCGTGAGCCAGATTGGCGGCCATTTTGTGCACAATGTTTCTGGAAATGATAAAGGCAACATATTGTTTGATGTGATACATTGGCTTATGCTATTTAATCATATGCCATTTATGTGTATGTTACGACAGGCGATATTTGGTTCCATTTTCATTAAATAATTTTTTTAAACGCAACCGCGCACGAGCATGTCAAATAAAACCATGAAAAACATAGCTTATTACAAATATTAAAGTCTGAAGATTAAAGTACTGTAGCATATATGACTAGACAAAGATAATAGCATACGATGTATATTTAATCCAGCACAACACAAATGCCATTTTAATCATTCGTTTGACTTTTAAATCATGCACCCTAGTAGCCGATGTTGGGTCTTACCTCATATCTAGTGTTGCAGTGTATTCGCCATCAGCAAACACGTGTTCTAACATCTTGTCGACTTCCTTCTCCACCAGGGGGCCCAGCGCGTCCATGCGTTTGCGCATGTCTGAGAGGACAGTCTTCCGGTACGTCTTCAACAAGGCGTCACTGTGCAGTGCGAAGACAAATTTCTTCTCCCCACCGTGCAGCACGGACACTGAAGACAAGTTAAAGTAAGGTCAGTATGGATGGTTTTATGGCATAATGATAACCTATGTTGAACGATTCTGTGTCTTTATTATTAACTGCGAATTGTCCCCATCTGCCTTATAAAACAGAATTAAACGTTTAAAAGTCCCCATTAATAGCCAATAGCTGACTGACACATTAAAAATGATCAACCTCAGTACGCGTTCAGACGCAACTTAAAAAAACAAAATCTGGCCAAAATTATGTTAGTGCAAAAATAATTTCGTGTCACTAGGACAAAAAAGGGGGGGGGGCGGTTTCGTGTAATGGCCTAGCTTTTTGGTTTTCATATGTTAAATGGTATAAATGTCGGCCCTAAAAGGGGGGCCGGGGCCGGGTCAGCCTCCCTCTGGATCCGCCACTGTGTAGAAGGTTGCGAATGTGTGCTTACTTGTATGGAAGGCTGGCCGGCCGCTGAAGCTCTTTCCCTTGCTGACGTAGGCCTCCCTGGCGGCCTCCACCGAGTTGAGTACCACCGCCCTCTGCCGGCCCAGGCGGAGGCCATACACATCCCCGTACTGCGCCGCCCAGCCAGAGAACGTCACGAAGGGCTTGCTCCCCAGCACTTGGAGCAGGTTCCCCACGAGGGGCAGCCCCATGGGCCCCGGCAGGGACGTGGACCCTCGGGAAGGGAACAGACCCGTGGCGGCGAGGGTTGCCTTGGCGACGCGTGGGGTCGCCGCTGTGCGCCATTTGTTGGCCTGGCGCAGGAAGAGCGTGACGCAGTAGAGCACGACCACAGCCGTGGCCAGAGCGAGGCTAAAGAACGCCATCTGTCGAAGATTTGCCGAAGTGGTGTCGATATTTTTCTCTTTCTTTCTAAATGTCGATGAAATCGTGTGATCCCGACTCAAACTGATTCCAATCGATGGTGGCGTCCCTTTTATAGGGGACCATTGCTGAATATATTACGAAAAAGGAGGATATGATATGGGTGGGGTTGGGTAGGCTAAGTAAGGTAGAGTAGGGATGGGTAAGGTCGGATAGGCTAGGGTAGGGCGGACTAGGGTAGGGTGGGGTTAGGGTGGGGTAGGGTAGGGTGGGGTTAGGGTGGGGTAGGGTAGGGTGGGGGAGAATTAAGTAGCGTTTATCGCGTGAGCGTGAAATGAAATCACAACTGTCATCCCATAAGAACCGGTTCCGAGTCAATCATACATGTTGTGAAGCTCGTTTGCTCTGCGTCACAGCGAATCAAATGCCTTCCTTGGGAAGTTTGCACGTGTCTGTAGACTACAACGTCAGAGGGAATTCGGCGGAAGTCATTTACATATATACCATATCGGACGCACCCCCC